>LKEA01000003.1:603618-675654 GCA_003795315.1 Cytospora schulzeri
GATGGCTCACTTGTCTGCACTTAGCGGCGAGCGGTCGGCTGTGACAAAATGTCTCGGGCCCGACGAGGCTGCGCCGCTCGTGGTCGGACATTGAGATTTTCGGTATGGCTGGCCAAGGTCCAGGCTCGAAACGTTCATCAGACAATTTCCGACCCAGAGACCAACATTTTGAGAGAAGGGGGGCGTACGCGGAATCTTGGGAGACAACGCCGAGTCGTATGAGCGTGTTCGTCCCGGTTGACGCAGCTGTGCTCCAAGCTCCACGTTCGCATGCGGGGTGCTGGTGAGAAATGGTAAGATTCTCCTGAAACCCGTGACGGAGTTCGAAATACGAGATGCCACCAGGGGAAACAATGCCCCTTGATACTTCAGGTGGCCCGGATGTTCGACCATTCGGCGGTGCGGTCTCTTATCTCCCAGGAATGGTAGAGACTATATCATGGAAGGAGCTCCTGCGGTCGACCAGTGATTGAGAATGATCATTGGTGTTCTACAAAGATATGTTCCTCGAAACAGGCAATACATTGCCCAACGCGATATAGCAGCTCGGGGCTTCGTTTTAGACTGGTTGTATGCATACACTCTACTTTTCACCAGTCGCTGACTGTGAAATCAACATGACCAGAACAGTCAGGAAGTATATGATGACTCGAAAAGGAGTTAACATGGCGTCGCACCAATTTTGGGCAATGTTGGGCAATGTTGAATTTGTAGTTGCCCACGGGTTTATCAAATCGCACTCAGCAGACTTGGAATTATTGATATCGAGCTATGAATAAACAAAAAGACTTCACTGGAAAGCATAACGACACTGCATGCAATGACTTCGAGCAGAATGAGCTTGACCATCTCCGCGCCCTACAAGACAGTCTCGATTCGGGACCGTTACTCGCTCGTCTACGATGTAGGTCTTAGTAATGTCACTACTGACTTCTGTCAACATAATTATACTAAAGCGGAATGCGTGTCATCACATGTTTATGTTAGATCTGAGCGTGAAGGAGCACGCTCACTTTACCAATATCCAGTCCATGTCATATGCTCTGAGCATGCCAAGGTTGGCATGAGAACAATGCATTGCCACTGGGCTGCCAATAACTCGAATGGATAACGCATAGCCCAATATCTAAACTCGAATTGCATCGTCTTTGAGTTCAGACGACCTGTTTTCTGTAGAACTACATACCTAATATGTCTACAGATGGAAAGGGTGGATGGTCTATAGGTCAGCCCTAGAGGCACTTACCAGTATAGACTCGTCCTTTTGGTATCATAGTACCTAGGTTTGAAAACTATAAAATTAGGAACAATCAACTTTAAGTTCAGGTGTTGACGGTTTCAGCCTTCTGAGGAATAACAATAGCTCACAGCTGCTAAGATTACGATGGTCTCTATGGAACAAGCTGTGATATAACGAGGCTTGATAAAGCTCCATATCCGATTCAGATTTCTCGTGGTCACCTACTAAATGTAACAGTATGTGAATACTTATGGGTGGGTATGCTATATTTGATCTGTATATGCTGGCTGAGAGCGGTTGCCCACATGTGAGTCAACTATAGAGACCAGGTCCAAGTGCCGGTAATAGATCGGTGCGAGTGAGATGAGCCTTAGAAACCTCGATGTGCCGGATAAGTTACAAATTCCATCACAGTAAAGCTTACAGTCTGTTTGTACACTCATTATCTTTGTGATGCTGCTTCTGATGTCTGCATATATATGCTTTGGTGCCCCCCCCCCTAATGACCCCCAACCAAGATGCTATCAGCCCTAACCCCGGTATTACAGGGGTTCCCTCGGGATATGCAGGGGCCCCTGTGCAACGGTGGGGATGTTTAGTGGCTCGCCCCTTCTCAACCCGGAGTTTTGGAAATGACCCTGGGATGCACAAAGTTCTGAGTGGCTGCACAACTCTTCATCCTCACTTTTTCACTCTGATTAAGTACTTATTACCAGGTCACTATCATCAAGATGTCGGCCACAGCCGAGACAATAGCAAGACTGATACATAGCGGCCCGTCGACGCCATATGGGGACGGTCGTGGGGACTATCTCGGCCACAGACGCCGTGGCCTGTGTTCAAAACCGTCCAGGCCGGCGAGAGCCAGACTGGCACTGCTTGGCTTCCTCCGTTGCACAAAGTCTCCTAACACAACATTCGACTTGAGGCGTTGATACAGGCAAACCATGGTATGGCACCATTGCGACACAATAGAAATGGAGCATTGCGTCGAGTGCCGCCCATGGATAAGTTCCAAAAACGGGTTCGCCGAATACCACCACCGCCTGACCATTGACCCATGCGATTCGGAACCATCGCTCCTATTCTGGTTTCTTGGTGCGTGATAATCATTTGAGGGCTGCGATGCTGCCGCAAGGTATCTCTGCCAAGGCTAGAGACGAACCCGGGGCATCTGGGGTACTGTTCGAGTCTCCCCTCACGAGACAATTCGAGGCTGGAACTTTACACCATCATGTCGCGAGTCAAGGACAACGAGCGTACTATGTACAAGCGTTTCCCAGCGGCCTGGTTCAGCCTGTACAGACGTAGATCAGCTATCAGCCGAACCGCATCTTGGTCCGCCCCCGTCGGGGATGAGGGCACAAACAGCTGGGTTGAAACATCGCGCCTCTGCTGACGGCTCAAAAAGATGAGACAAATCTCACCTTATGAAGTAATGAGCCACTATCTCCCTTCGGACTCTTGGAGCCCCTCTCACTAAACGCTCAGCACGATGGCAGCTTGACGATGGCCTGTCCTTTCTTCTTTCTCGCACCCCTCGGCACACTCCCCTGAGACTCCACAGAGGAACACTTGAGCTTGGATCAAATGCTGCACGGAGCCCACCGGGCGCCTGCGATGCTATTGGCTGGCCTGTTGCAGAGCGCCATTGTTTCGAAACGCTCGACAGCAGCGGTGATGCTCCTAGGCGTGTTTCAGGTGCAACGCTCCACCTCACAAGCTCGTCAATTCCACCTTTCAGCTTCGGGGATCGTCGACGACAGGGTCCCCAGCTCTGCGGCGAGATGCAATGACCCTTATGAGATCAAAGATGACCCTGGCCTCGTTTCCTGCCCCTTGCACGCCTCGGCCGGGTAGCTATAGCTCTTCTCTTGGGACCTGGCCCTGCTCGACAACGATTCCCCAAGAAACATTCGAAACTTGACAACCAAGGCCCATTTCTTGCCTCGAACCTTTCAATTTCTCTTCTCTCCAGCTGGTCTGAATCTCGGCGCGCCTGGAATAGCGACATTAGTCCGCTCGAGTTAGATTACCACGAGATACACGGACACTGCCTCCGGACTCGTTTCTCAGCGGTGACAGGTCGGAACTCACTGGATTGAGCTCCTTTTCACCATTCCATTCTTTGATCAAGCCTGAACGACCGACGCAATTGTGTGCAATTGTGCATTCGTCATCCTCCACCTTCTTGCCCCGGTAGCTGGGCCTTCCGGCTAACAAGGCGTCCCTCGACCACTCGCGGCCGCCGACCCGCGACGATCGCATTCAACCTTATTCATCAAGGTTCAATTCCGAAGCACGGATGGATAATCAGCATCAGCCCTCTCGGGATAGTCTGGCTCTCGCCAGGAAGCACGTCCGGGCCCTCACTGATGGCGGTGTATCACGACAGGCGTTGCTGCGCGCCTTGCTAGAACAAGAAGAGGCCAACAATGGGCTGCCGCCTCTACCCTCTCAAGCTTCACCACAATCTCAATTGAAGTCGAATCCGTCTCTTTCGCGGACACTTTCCCTTTCTCAGGCAAGGTCTCAAAAACCCAACTGGCCTAGCTCTGCAACCGGTATGTGCCCGTGTTCAACCTCGCCCTATCTGTTGTTCATCCCAGACCATCTCGTGTACTTGCCTTAGACATAAGCTGAACCTTTGACAGGTCGTCACGTACATGAAGAAGATGATCGGCCTCCCAGCTCAGATCAATTATCGACTTCGACGGCGAACTCTGGATCAAGGCACAGCATCTTATCCAGCCAAACCTCGCTGTCCTCAAGATCGAGTACCGTCACTCAGTTCCCAGGTCCCGAGCTGCCCGGTAACAGGCCCGCTTCAGCAAGTACTAGAGCGTACTGGTGCACATCGTAAGCCTGCACCACATATTCTTGCCTCAGCCATACCTCAGCATCATGCTCGTCTACACAGGCTGCCAACCTACGCATCCCATTTGCTGACTGTTGTTGTAGCTGTGACACCGAGTTCAAGCGGAAATTCGACTGGAAAAGGCACGAAGACGAATTCCATGAGCGATACAAGAAGTACCCATGTCCAGACTGCAATCGTGTATTCTGGGGAGCAAACACGTTCAACCAACACCACAAGACACGTCATAATTGCAAAACTTGCCCCCATGCTGACAAAGTCATCAAATATACGCGAAAGAAGCGTGCTTGGGCTTGTGGTTTTTGCGCTGCATTTCTCCCTTCTATGGACCGGTACATTGATCACATCGGCCTCCACTACGAAGCAGGTAGGACCAAGGCCCACTGGTACCATTCGAATGTCCTGTATGGACTTCTTCACCAGACTGGAGTGAACGCCGCGTGGAAGAACCTGATCGGTGCCAGGTTCAGTCACATTCCAAAAGATCAACAACCGAGATATGGATGGGACCCCAAGACAACGGGAAGGAAGCAAGGTTTCCTGGAGAATGAGACGGCGGGGAATCTTCAGGATCTCTTAGAATTTTTCGACCCGACGAAAGATGACCCAAACGAGATTGTTCGGCTAGCATTTGAGATGGCACAGTTGACCCCTGCTGACCAGGCCCCGGGGAGATCAAGCCTGGATATGCCCGACAAACCGCCACAGCCTCCACCACCGCCAAAGAGGGAGAAGTCTTCGAAACGAAGCCACAGCGGAACCCAAAAGGAACTCGCTCCACTACCGCCACCTCCCGTAAAAGAGAGGCCCGTAACCCAATGGCCCGGCAGCATCCCTGCGGCCGGAATCCGCGAGCTGCCCGGGCCCAAGCCGAGCAACCACAGCGCAGAGGCGAATGTGCCAATGCCTGACTTCGATGCTACTGCCGTCCCTCAACCTCTCTTTGCAAGTACACTCTCACCACCTCCTCAACGAACACAATTCGCCCTCGCTCCCGGCCCCAGTATCTCCATAACGACCGCTTCCGATCCGCCACCCTACGCGACACCGACGACACCCTTCCCCGGTCTCCCACGAGATACAGTCGTTGATCTTCTGAATGACTATATGTCACAAGACCAGCTCCAAGCCAGCAACACAGTTGACATGCCCGATATGCCCCCGCCCTTTGGCCAGTATGATGATTGGAACAGCATATGCTCGACGATGGTTGACGACGTGGCTTCTCCCAGAGGACCCCCTCTACCTCTCGTACCTCACGAACGACCGCAACTACAACAAATTCGCCGTTCCGACGTCTGGGCCGCTACGGGAGACCACGGCGAATCGATGTACGTCGATAACGTCCAAGCCTGCGATATCACTTGCGGTGGTCTGCAGGATGCACCGCCGCTTCCGATTCGAGAGGACAATATGAGGAGGTCAGATGTGTGGGCTTCATCTGGGCCGGACTACGAGGGACTCGATTATGAACAGGAAATTGCGCCGCCGCCACCGCATGTGAGCTGGTTGTGAATGATGGACGGACGCTGGCATGCCGTTGAAGTGAGGCCAGCTAAACGGTCCCAGGCTATCGATCCAAGGAACCCGCTGGGGTCATAAGTTCCGCATGAGGTTTATATCGCGGGTGCATTGGTTCCAAGAATGGTCATTGCGGGAGCTACTGGAAGCGATGTCCAGACTACATGAGGTCGTGAGACACTTGGTGTTGAGTCCCGACGCATCACGGAACCAACCACCTGGCAGGAAGGAAGGGAAAGAGCCGTGATGCTCTTACTGTAAATATATAATTATCATTTGACAACACTTGGCCGCGTTTGGCAAGATGTTTTGCATATACCCCAGTACTTGGTTGGATTCCCCTCTTACGCATATCAAAGATGGCATCACAGACTTGCCTGTTCATTTCAGAGAGAAGAGGGTATTTGAAATTATAATAATAATGCGATTGTCACCATGCATGGCACCATTGTCTCGTACTTTGTGGTTGACATATGTATGCAGGCTAGGGTAGCAGGCGAAGCAGACCTCGGGACACCATATTTGACTGACCTGTTGGCCGGGGGACTGTTGACTTTCATGAATGATCACTTCCACTCAGTTCACTTTCTTCGTAATACAACACACTGCAAAATGCATCTCAGCTGCTCCTCCTGGAATGAGCTTTCCAAATCACATCACCGATCCTCCCCCCCCCTTCCCCCGCCCCGTGGGCTCTCAAATTGTTGAACGCGAAGGAAAATGGTTAGCGCCTTCATTCGTCTTCATTCTGGTACTGCATAGCTTATATAATGCGCTCCTGAGACTCCAAACGAAGATATGGGTGCATCGGGATGCTAAGGATTCCATTACATGCACGCTCAGCCCCAGGACACGACCCGACTTGCCACAGGAACGTCTGTTATGCCACCTGTTCATGGACAGGATGAGGATAGTAGACGGCGGATGCAATAGTCTCGGCCATCAGGCGTGCCTGGATCCGAGGGCGTTCAAGTTCGCTTGTAGCACCGTATATTCTGCCCACGCCGAGACAACATCCCCGCGTGGGACAACAGCTGGGTGGCACCACGGTAACGTGCCATCCAAGTTGTGACGCTTGAGGGGCCTGGCGTAGCGTGATGCAACGTACTGCCGTGCTTTTATCTCGTCGGCTAGAATGCCGAGCTTGCGGAGGAGAACGGCGGCCTGGAGGGTGTCAAGCCGGCCATTCATGCCGATGCGGCTATTATCGAACCTGTTCTTCTCGTCTCGCCCGTGGAGACGCAGGGATCGCAGCACAGAAGCGGTCTCTGTTGTTGTTGAAGATCGCGCCTCCATCTCCGTAACAACCCAGTGGCATATACGAAAGAAGCTGGTAGTCGTGATATTCGCCAGAGTGCCAACGCGTGAGCCGTTCACGCTTGCCCTAATCCTTTGGGAAACGTCTGCAATTTCATTGGTCCTGAACCTTTCCAACTAGCCTATGAAGCCAGACTCCAGGCAGGGCCATCCACATATGCTTACCGGGAATGCTTGACTCCGTTTCAGCCTTATTGTGTTTGCATAGAGATGGGCACATGTGCACTCCGTTCCAGGGTTACTAATATTGTCTAAGCCAGCGGCTCCACCTTATATCTGTAAGTACAATGCCATCAACTTGCCATTTTCCCGAGGTGGCCTGAGGCAATAATCTGCTATCATCATCAGGGAAGTTGGAGTTTGACCCACTGTAGCCTTTTGCGTGGCACACGATGAACCACCTGGCCTGATCATTGACTCTTCTGGGGTAGGCACGATGGAGACCATGAATGTCCAATCTGGTTCACTTGAAAAGCTTTTACTTCCGACTGCTACGCCCACCTCTCCGAACCATCTCAACGGCACAAAGTACAAGGCATAAGACCGAGACCCAGACATCCAAAAGACCAACTCATCAAGTACGAGGATGCTCGCCTCGAACCTCACCCTTTCAATGCTTGCCACAGCCTCGATGGGTGGTGCCAATGCTGTTTCGTCCAATGGCACCAATGGAACCATCCCCACGGACGTTCCCAACCCGGTTCGTACGATTACATCAGAGCCTCACATCAAGGACAAGCATTCAGACTGACACCATAGCCAAACAGATCAAGCTCACCTGTAACATCCCGGGATACCGCTACTCCGGCGTCAACGCCATCAGGGAGGGCATCGAACACCTCACCGGTATGACGGGCAACGCCACCCTCGGCCACCAGGACGGTGGGAGCTGGTGCTGGCGCTACAGCTGCTCGTACCGCGCTGGCATCTACGGTTGCAACGACGCAAAGGAGGATGTTCAGGTTCCGTGGGCATATATGGGCGCCTATGCCTCTAAGATCAAGAACCAGTGCACCTTTGACGGAAGCACTGGCAAGGTGGCGCAGGGACAGGCCTTTGCTCCTGATGGCTGGAACGTTGTCGTCGGTCTAAAGAGTGGCACTAGCTGCTGAGCTTACAGCAGGGTAGCCAAGACTGGCAGTCGAGCCTTGGGACTATATTTGCTAGAAATTGTCTGTTACAAATAGGAAGATGTGGAGAAACGGGGTGGCAAGTTACTCTGGTAAATTGGGAACAGCTCAAAACATCTGTTAATATGACTGTCTTACCTAGATAATGGGGGCAAGACATGTGGTCACAATGACTACAATTCATGGATTCTATGTGTGAACTCTGCGACGATACACTGCTCCAGATATGGTAAGCGGATGGCAGTGAATGTGTTCTCTATCCATATGTACCTGCGCATCTCTGTGGAGTTGAGCTCTAAGTCTACATTCCTTCAAAGTAGTGTTTGATTCAGATGGACGGTCTGTTCCTTTATCGTTTCTTGAGCAGAAGCGGCCCCGGCTGTGCTCATACCAAATGACCCTCACAGTGGCAATACGAACCTGAATCACTTTGCCTAAAATTTCTCATCGACTCGAATTCGACCTCTCCCTGAGCCTCTCTCCCCAGTACCACAAAATTGCCGGCGCTGGTAAACCAAATAACAAGCCAAAAAATCCAATGATGCTATTCCCCCACCCGTAGCCGATTGCTGAGTACATGCTGGGCGTGAACAAAGGGAACAGAAATGCAGTCAGACTCCTCAGGAGTTGGTTTGCTGCCAGGGCACTACTCACATGGTCTGGATAAGCATCCATGACATAGGCCTGAAGAGGCAGGTTGGTAAACTGCATGCAGACAAGGAATACGCCAATGTCAACTGCAATCCAGGGTGCGTGGTACTGTGCGGTCCAGCCATAGATGAACATTCCCAAGAGTGGAAAGATTCCCCCGGGGAAGGCCAGAGGTAGGCGGAACTCAGGCTTGTGTTGTCCGTCTTTAGAGCGTTTGAGCATGTGCCGGTACAGAAGGTCCATGAGAGGCCCTGCGATTTGGGACCCGGCGACCTCGCCCAGCGCGCAGGCAATATAGTGGAGTCCAGATATCGCGACCGGTTGGTGGTACTGGCTTGTCCAGAGGGTTGAGAAGCCTGACAGGACGATGTAAAGAGTGCCATACCAATAGGCGGATATGAGGGATGTGATCTGGATTATAGGATGGAAGGCAAGCAGTTTCATGGGCCGGCTCAGGGCTTGATACACGAGCGCAACTGCAGGCTGGCCATTGTCCTCCTTCTCTTGAGCTGTGTGATACCTTGCGTCGCCCGTCTCACGCCTGAGCTTCGAAACTCGCCGACTCAAAATCAGGGGCGCGTAAGTCTCGTGATAAGGCACTATAGACACAATGATCATGATGGCTTGGAAAATGGACGTTGACCAGAACATCCAACGCCACGTCGTATACTGATTGATAAAGCCGCCAATAATGGGGCCAACGGCGGGTGCCAGGAGTGGAAGGAGTAGGTAAATCCCCAGTGACCGCCCGCGTTCCTCAGGCCTCCAAATATCGCCCAAGACACCGCCTGCCAACGCGAAGATGGCACTGGCCCCAAAGCCTGCAAGGAACCGCGAGGCAATGAGTAGGCCCTTGCTGTGGGCAAACCCACACGCTAGGTTCCATCCGAGGAACCAGACGTTGGAGGCGTGGACAATCGGCTGGCGGCCGTAGATCTCTGATAGCGGACCGATGAGGAGCGGGCCAAAGGCTGTTGCTAACGCGAAGATAGAAAATGCCATGAACGACTCGGTTGAAGTCATGTCAAGCTCGTCAGAGATAGTGGTGATAGCCGGTGTAACAATAGTCGAGACCATGATGCGGTTGAAGCCTGTGATGGCCAGGAGGGATGTAACTATCCATTTCCTGCTCGATTTCCAGTCTTTAGGGTTCTCAGGGTCCGTAGGAAGGAAGGAGACGAGAAAGGGATCATCGATGGCCTCGACGGGTGATTCCACGGGTGGTGATGACTTTTCGGTATCTGTCTCTTGGTTGGGTATGACTGGAGCAGCTGGATTTGGAATCTGTGCGATAAAGGTGGTATCTTGGTTGCAATGTGCCTCCGGGTTCTTTGAGGACATCGTTGCGAGGAGTGCTTGCTTGAAAGCGTGATGTAGTTGCACTCGAACGGGGAAAGTCTCTGGAGTCTGGACTGTTGTTGCCAAATGCTTCGCTCACAAACTGAAAAGCATTGGATGTTGTCACTGGAGTAAATGCAAAGTAGATATGGATGTAAGACACCAAATACTTTTCGAAGGACACATCACGCACTTTTATATAGTGCCCTCATCCTCTTAGTAAACTCCCAGTTTCCATGTCAGCACCGTGGGGCAGGCTTGCTTGACGTACCTCAACAAGTTTAATGGGCATACTTTATCCAAGATGCGGAGCCTTCATCAGTCACATTCGCAACGGCTGCCTGCCCAGGGTGCTCTTACGCAGCATCTATTAGGGTTCAAGCATGTACTATACAGGGAGATGTCGAATACCGAAAGCAATACTCAGCGCCGAGCGCCTGGACACCGAGAACCGAGGAGGCCCGGACCGAGTCCGTTCGGAGAATTGCCTGGGCACGCCGGGGGAACATGGCGCCATTTAAAACCTATAAATAATGAATTTGCGACGATATGTCTCGGACCTGAAACCAAGAGATAGATAGTGAGCTCTGTAACCCACGTTGCCGTTCATTCCTGTCTTTCTTGAACGTTCAACAAGTTATTGTCACGCTTCTATTCGCCGCGCACTAATCGGGTAGTGCGATACCTTCATCCCGTAACCCTTGAATCCTCTTGCTTGCTAGCTACCATCGGCAAACCCTTATTTTACATGTATCCGTCCCTTTTGATCAGTATGGCTCATAGGTCTCTGCGGATTATCCAGGACAGACTCGGGAGGATTGGTGGGCGTATTGATTAAGAGCCCCTGGGAGGTGAGCGCCTGGTCCTGATTAGTCGATACCATTCAACCACCTGATATTGTATGACATGTTCGATAGAGTTGAGCTCCACGCAACCTCCGAAAGAGGATGCGGACATCGATGATGACCACCTGCGAGCAGCCCGATCACAATCCCGAACGGGCGGCCTGTGAGATTAAGGATACACCTGGCGCCTCCTCGAAGCATGCACACATTAAACATTGAAAATTGCGAAAACTGAGAGTCAATTTTTGAAGGAATGCAAATAGCTTCCAATTGATTAAAAATGCAAATGATATATATACATCCCCTGAACTCCTTGCTCAACTCATAACCCATGGTCCCATCACTCATTAATGAACCATTGGAGCTGGCGCGCCCAAGTCATACTTCGTTCCCACCAGCGCAGACCCAGGTCCTCTGCTGAGATCGATCTGATCCAGAGGGGTCATGCCATGTGCGCGACCCGTCCTGCCGCAGTAAATGCGGAAGCCAAGCCAAGCAAGGACGAACACGGGGATGGTAATGTAACTGGCGAAGAAGTCCGCCACGTCGAAGCCGCCCAGGAACGACTCGAATCCGTTGAAGAAGATGATGAGGACGAACCAGAAGAGGCAGAACCAGGCCATGTATGGCTGGAACCACGACCGGAGAGTAAGGTTGCGGCGGTTGACACCCTGCGCGTCGAGAGCGCCCTTGAAGCGGATGTAGCAGCAGCAGATGCACGCCCATGCGATCAGGGAGCTGAGGGCCGACAGGTTGGACAACCAGGTGAAGGCCTGGGAGGATCCGCTGGACACGGACAGGAAGGCCAGGAGACCGAAGCAGAAGGCGACGATGACACCGTAGTAGGGGGTTCCGACACGGCTGGTCTTGAGGAAGAAGGCGGGCATGGAGCGCTGGCGGGCGAGGGCCATCATTGTGCGGGACAGACCATAGGCGTTCTCGTTGCCGGAGGACAGGGCCGAGGTCATGACCACGGCGTTGATGACAGAGGGGAGAACCTTGACACCGGTCTGCTGGCAAATGACGACGAAGGGGGACGAGGCGGCCGTGTCGCCGCCCTTGCTGACGGCGCTGAGGAGGTAGGGGGAGTTCTGGCTGACGTTGAGGCCGATGATGATCACAGCAACGACGTACAGGCCGACGATACGGTAGAAGACGGACTTGGTGGCCCTCTTCATGGTCTTGCGGGGGTCATGGGCCTCACCGGCGATGACACCAATGGACTCGACACCACCATAGGCAAAGGCAGCCTGGGTGAGGACTTTCCAGAAGCCGAGGAAGCGGGCAGTGTTGATGGGGGTGATGCTGTGGAAGTCATCGTTCCAGGGCTCCTCGCGCCAGTACTTTCCACCAGTGTAGACTCCATCGACTCCTCCGACGTTGGCAATGATACCGAAGATGATCAGACCGACGAGGAGGGCGATCTTGAGACAGGCGAAGACGAATTCAGTCTCTCCATAGTATTTGACTCCGAGGAAGTTGACGGAGATGCAAAGGAGGAGGAAGACGATAATATAAATGCCGAGATGAGATGAGTTTTCGTCCCAGAAACCAATCATAAGGCCAATCGCAGTGATTTCTGTCGGTACGGTGAAACCAGTAAGGAGGATGTAGTTGATACCCATTGCGAAGCCAATCTCAGGAGAGATATATTTATTTCCCATTTCGATGAAACCACCGATGTTTGGTGCAAATACCGCTGAAAAATCATTCCAGTTAGTTATTTTTCAACTCAGGGTACGTCTGAGGAGTCTTTTCCCGGAGTGGTACCTCAGGAGGTACATCTTCTTGAGACACCACTCCAGAGCCACCACCACAGAAAAAGACCCTTAGGACATCAAGGAAAGGATAGAACGAACTCATTTCGCCAAGACAATAGATCATCATTCCAATTAGACATCCAACGATGGTATATCCAAGGAAGAAACCGACGGGGCCTCCGTTGGACAAGGCGGCACCGGAACCGAGGAACAGACCAGTTCCTATGGTACCAGCAAGAGCAATCATAGAAACATGACGAGCTTTCTAAAGGATAATTAGCACTGGAAATGGATGGAAACCATCTAATGAAAACTAGATGTTATTTTCTCGAGTTGAGGCGACGTACCAGATCACGCTTTGTGCCGAACTCTCCCACATGTGTGTCCTCGGGTTGCATCAAGGCATTTGGGTCCTCATACACACCCGCACGGGTCGAGATGACCGGCTCAAGGGTGCTGCCGACCTTCTCCTTCTCCGTGCTGTTGTGGGCCGACGACTCAGAGTCGGTCGGGCTGCGGTGGATGCCATGCATGGTGACTGGCTTTTGTCGAGGTAGGGGACTGGGCCAGGTATCAAAACACTGTTCCACAGTGCTGTCAAGGGAAGAAGAAGACAGAAGTGCTGGAGATGAGGGGAATCTGAACAGACAAAGCCTCTTGGACAAAGGCGTCCTCTAGTCTCATTATAACTTGGAGCTTATGGCTACTCATGGCTACTGTACTATCAGGGTATCAGCAACCACACGCGCTTATCCTCTTGGTCAGCACGGCTACATAATTCATTCAGCCCTATCCCGTCCCGCCCCTATCTTATCCAACCAGGTGAGTTTCCGAAACGCTGGTACAGACCACCTTTTGTCAAGCCCGTTACTTCATCATGCACACATCGGGAGTGACAGGGGAACAGTCTCGAATGGGAAGAGCGGCGTGTATCGGATGTAGTATCCTGGATTGGGAGTGGCCAAGAAGTCTGGACTGGTTTGCCTAGGTTGTCTTGCAGGCCTTCCCTTGGCAGCGGGCCATCATGAGACTTGACCGTTTGATGAAGACCAGTTGAAAGTCTGGGGAGCCGAGCTTATCTCATGGGGCTTCCCGGGTCTCGCCGTGGTAACGATACATGCAGCACGATACGACTATGGGGTACCGTGCCATCCTAGCATGCCAAACATGCGTGAGTGGTCCGTGAAGGTACTGCAGATCGCGGCTAAATCTGGGGCAGCATTCCGATGTGCTTGAATCGCGGATAGTATCGTATAGTCAGTAGCGTGCCTCGGCATCGATATCTCTGTATGTTTCCATTGAAGAGACTAAATAGATCCCTTTAGCTCTGGTATCTGAATCCTCGATCTTTGACACTATGCTCGAGCCGTACGAGGGGTTACGATACTCATTGAGGTCCTTCGTACTTGTTGTTGGTGGATGAGGTCCGGTCGTACAGATGTAGCGTCATCCTGGATGCCCCAGGGTGTAAGAGGCGGCCCGACCTCAATTTCTGTTATCTCTTGCCCCCTGAGTCGTACGCGTCTCAAGGCTCGGCCGAATATAAAGTGTATTTAACCAATCCACTTTCTTATCTCGTGGGGAGGTGGGTCAAAGCGGGTCGTTTACACACTCGGTGACATAAAAACTCAATTGCCACCGTTAGCGACTCGAGGGGAGACATAGCCCTATGTCCGGTATCAAAAGACGACACTTGAGAATGCCAACTGTGGGAACCATTCGCCACGACCCTGCCTGCCTGCCGAGTCAATAGGATGAGAACGTTGGGGGATCATCTGTAAACTGGAAAATGATGACTTTGAGGCTTGCTTTAGCCGCATACACCAGGAAGGGTCTTGGTGGAAGGGCGGCTGCTCCGCGTGGGATGAATGGACCGACAGACCAACAAACTCACTGACTGACTGGTTGGTTGACTGGCCGATATGCTTGAGGCGATATGCTTGAGTTGGACTGACGGATAAGAGAGGCGATGCGACAAGCTCGACAACGTATGTCACTCGTCTCTGTAGTATCAAGACACTGATACTGTTTAGCTATAGTTCTCGCATCTCTTCTGCCCCAACACCGCTCCAATTTATACCCACAATAAGTCTTGGTCATTGCTCAATGGCTCATTGTGAAGCAGTGACGCACCGCGATATTCAATCAAGTGGCAAGTGAAATACGTTGTCGAGTTTGTCGCATCGCCTCTCTCGGTGAGCGATAACCAAGACTTATTGTGGGTATAAATTGGAGCGGTGTTGGGGCAGAAGAGATGCGAGAACTATAGCTAAACAGTATCAGTGTCTTGATACTACAGAGAACACGCAAGGCTAACAAAGAAAGCCGTTACCTCCACAGGAACGTACGCAACTTACCCTAGGGTAGTGAAGGATAAGGTGAGCGAGTTGCTTCTTGGAGGAATTGTCGATTCCTGTCCTCTTCCTTCAACTGCCCTTCAACAGCCTACCTATGTCGCTAAGTTGGAATTTATTTTACACATAAATGCGCGGACACGCGATCAACTACTCACAACGCGTGGAAAGGCGTACAGAAAATGAAAGCATCGAAAGGTGCTAGCAAGGCTCTCAGCTGGGCAGTGTTCTTTACCATCGGCGGGTCAGTATACGGCGCCATCCTGGCACTTGGACTTGTCGGCATCATCTTCTACAACAGATGGAACTACCGGAGGATGAAGGAGGAACGTGAGGTGGAAAATGAGTACTTTGCGAGGCTTTTTGAAGAAAAGCGAGCAAGGGGAAGCATGTACTCGTGGCGCGACTCCTTCTATGGGAGGTTCAACAGGCAAAAAGGATCCGTCCAGACGGACCAGACCATGTCGGGCAGCACTATTAATGATAACGCCTGTCTTGGGGGGCCAAGAGGACCATACCAGTACCCTTCAATCCCTCGGGGTGTTAAATCAGCGACAGACATGCGCGGCTGGCCGAGAAAGTCGAATCAAACGATGTCCACAGTGGAGGATATAAGTGACGGGAGGCACGATATGCCAAAGGGAGCAAATCCAACAACACTGCAATTTCCACAGCGTGGAAAGGATGGTCGGCGCAGTCCGAGTTTGGAGTCGATAGAATCATGGGAAGCCTGATAGCAGACACTTGCAAATACAATGGCAGAGACAATGAATTGATGTTCCTGCCAAGTTCTTCTGCCCTCTATCTTCTAGGGTTTTTTCTCTCTTGGAAACATGGCCATTGTCTTTCATTTGTAGACAATCGACTAAGCCTACATGTATTATTGGATGCGATGGTCACTCACCAACACTCATATAGAAGAAGGGCTCATGAAAGCCTATCACCTTTGATACCTTGAGTCTTTGACCTTTCGATTTTCCTTCTCGAGACAACATGTCGACAATCTTATTCCATCATCGTGTGTCAATCCATTCAAGATTTCTTCCTCAACCCGAAGAATATTTAGGTACTTCAGTACTTTCTGTGCACGGACCACCAGCAGCTTGAGCTCCAAATTCCGGCCGGCGAGCTCTTTTTGCTGTGATCCACCTCGAGAGCTTTTCCTCACACCACAAAGAGTTGATACCAGAGAAACTCCACACAACAACAACCACAGGACATCACCAAACCAGTCAAGTCACGATGCCCCCAAGAGCATCAACTCGTACGCGCACACCGCGCAATGCTGCGCCAGCTGCGCCAGCCGCGCCTGTGGTCAATGGCAGTTCTACCAAGTCCAATACCTCCAAGAAGCGCAAGGCCGCCGATGACATCAAGGACGACGACAAGCCAAAAGCGACTGTGAAGAGGGTCAAGGCCTCCGAAGAACCCGCCCAGACCAACAATGTGAAGCGATCAAAGACTACCAAGGCTGCCCCCAAGTCCTCCCCAAAGGCGGCTCCTGCCACTGCGTCCTTCTCGACCGTACCGACAGACACCCTTTCGAGCTTCACATCCTCGCCACCCGATGCCTCAGACCTTCCCGTTATCAACAAGGCCCCCACAGAAGTCCTCACCGTCTTCGCTTTCGGAACCGGCGACATGAGCGGCGAGCTTGGCCTGGGCCCCAAGAAGAAGGAGGCCAAGCGCGCCATTGCCATTCCTAAGCTGGATGGGAGAGAAAAGGACACATACCGCGTGGTACAGGTCGATTGCGGTGGAATGCACACCATAGCCCTCACCGAAGACAGCAAGATCGTTACCTGGGGAGGAAATGACAAGGGAGCGCTGGGCAGAGATACTAACTGGGATGGCGGACTTCGGGATATGGACGCAGAGAAGGAGGGATCCGACAGTGACTCGGATGACGAGTCTCTGAACCCCGTCGAGTCTACCCCTACACACATCCCAGAGAGCGCCTTTCCCAAGGGTACGAAATTCACATCTGTCGCCGCTGGCGATAGCTGTAGTTTCGCCGTTACCGATACTGGTCTCGTCTACGGATGGGGAACCTTCTTGGTAAGCATTGGCACACCAGGTGTACCACTTCAACGATTCTGTCTACAATTACTGACCTAGCCTGCGGCAATAGGATAGCGAGGCCCACGAAACATTCCTCCTCTACAAGGATGAGCGCATAAAGGTACAACACAAGCCTATGTTGATACCTCATCTCCAAGACATCACCAAGGTCGTTTGTGGCTCGAATCACGCCCTCGCTCTCGATGTCAAGGGCAATGTGTGGACCTGGGGCGTCAACGAGCAAAATCAGGTTGGCCGCCGGGCACGCCGGACACGTACCGACCACGAGGACAACTACTACCCTGCCATTCTGGAACTGAGCCGGCACCCAGTCAAGCTCATCGCGTCCGGCCCCTACCACTCCTTCGCAGTAGACAAGCTGGACAGGGTCTTCGCCTGGGGCTTGAACAGCTACGGTCAGGCAGGTTACGCCAAGGACGCAGGCAGCGACAACGCCATCCTTCCGTACCCCTTGCAGATTCGATCGTTGTCCAAACAACGAATTGTCGTGATGGACGGCGGAGAACAACACACAACAGCTGTCAGCAGCGACGGACGATTCCTCGTCTGGGGCCGGATAGACGGTGGCCATCTCGGGCTCAAGCTTACGGAGGAGCAGCTGCAAGACCCAAAGCTGGTCCGTCGGGACGAGCACGACCGTCCCCGTATCCTGCTCCAGCCCGCCGCCGTACCCGACATTGGCGAGGGAGCCTTCGCCGCTTGCTCGAGGGGCCACACTATCTTTGTCAACAAGGAGGGCAAGGCTTACGCATCAGGGTTCAACGGCCAACTGCAGCTCGGTAATGGCACGGATGACGACACTGAGGTCGCGGAGGAGGTCAAGGCCAAGAGCTTGAAGGGCGCAAAGATCACTTGGTGCGGAACGGGTGGACAGTTTAGTATGGTTGCCGGACCCGCTGCGGAGTGTAAGGTCGAGGCTTGATTGCATTGCGTGATGTGACAGCATAGCATGCTCCGGAAAGCATGACTGTTTAGACGCGGGAGTACTACAAAAGGTTCACTGGATTTGTAGCATACTAATGCATCTTATATTTTAATCCACCAAACTTGTTAGATTGTCCGCGTCTGAGCACTTACCGGCGCTCGATATGTCGCTTGCTCGTCCGCCTAGCGCGCACTGTGAGCATGATGGGGACCGACCTCCTCGCTGTCGTTTCCTTAGACCTCGATCCATTCTATTGGCAAAGCCGACAATAATATTCTCATTCCCTTCGTCCCACGCGAGTGAGAAGAGGACATGAGAGTTTCCCATATCGCTCGTCACCGCAGACACCAACCCAAACTTCGAGGGCGGCTTTGAAGAGATCGGACACGAAGCTGAAGCTTTGAGACATCAAGTATTCCCCAGATTTTTGATTTATGGATAGTACACAGAATATCAATACCCAGTCGCATATGCCGGAAGTTTGATGGACGTTTAGTAGAAGACATCTGTCATAAGGTTGGACCGGTAAGAAAACCTCCTACGAAGAAATGGAATAGCCAAGACGAGACGCTGAGCATTATTCTACATCGGTACATCACACATCAGTGTCCTCAACAAATACTGAAGGTGAATACATCCTTGGGAAGGCGTACCACATAAATACTGAAGTACTTGGGAATATCACCCTAGTGACTACCTAGGTAACCCGATAGAAGGCTACTCGTCAAAGCGTACACAGATAGAAACTTAAATGGACACGGAACCGTTTGAAACCATACGATTTGACAATAATTCAGTGGATATGAGAAAAACGTCCAAAGTTTATTCAGGCTCACTGCCTATAAAATGGTGAAGTTCATTTTCCATTTTCGCTATTCTGGTTGCACACGTTTCTTATAAATGAACACACCCACATATCACTCCCCCAGCAAACGAGACCCACACTCCTCTCAAAATGCGGCCTTTGAACAAAACAGTGAGAGAAGTACTGTCTCGACCGATCGTGGTATCTTTCTCTGGATACTACTCGGTGCGTGCAGGCTTTTTCTGCCTGAGTATATTCGTCAACGTCATTGTGGTGCCAGCGGTGAAACTGCATCTTGACACCGGTATGCCATATTCCCAGATCATATTATACCTTTCGAAAGATATGCGGGAATCGTTCGAGAAGAAGGCTCCCCAAAGGCTGGAGAACTTCCTCAAACTGTGCCGCAAACTGGGTATTCCTCCACCACGATGGGAATAATGTCGCTCGCTTTGGACCTCGCCCTCGTCGAGATGATATTTAGGGGCTCGAAGTCGACTTTTCCTCGAAGCGTAAGAGTACATTCATGAATGCGGGCAATTACTTCGCTTTTCCTGTGTTCAATGACCGAATTTCTTTTAGAATGCGTCGTGACTACCGGCATGTTGGAATCATGGGTGTTTATATTAATTATGGTTTTGTGAAGGTGGTACTGAAGCTGCGAGTGGATGAAATTATCACTGGAAGAGGCCTAGGGGGATAATAAACAGGCAAACGAGCAAGACTAGGCAAGTGGCCCGAGGTGAAGATTAACTTACGTGTAATGGTTGTCAGACATGGGCGAATTATTTAAACTATTCTGGCTTCGTTTGTTGTGTTGGTCTGGGGCACATCAGGTGAGAGTCGGTCGCGGATGATTTCCAGGGTTACAACAAGTCGACACCTTTATGTTCTCAAGCGACTCCCTGTGTATTTTCTCTCTGTTTTGGAGTACACTCCTGGGGGAAAAGCCCACAACAAAACAAATTCGTATATTAAACGATCTTTCACCGTTTTGTCGTGGACCCGTGAAGCAGCATATGAATCATGATCAATTGGAGCCTTGATCGTCTTGTCAACAGCGTCTCAACGAGATACGGACCCTGAAAAACGCTATGCCATATCTCACTGTTTCACATAAGTAACCTTGCAACTGATGATAAGTCTCGGCCGAGTGGCTCGGACCTTGTGCTCCAAACGCGCGGGGAGATTCCCATTCGGCATGTCTCTTCCGGGCGTCCGACGACATTCGTCATTCACTCGAAGCTTACTACTAAGTATGTTGTCCTTGTAGTCATTTCTAGTCATCGTGAGAGTCCTTATCACTCAAATATCAGCCAAGTGCTTCGAATAAACAAACCAACGATGAAGTTGGATGAAACCCAACGTACCATCCTCGCAGCGCTGCACCGCAAGTTCATCGATGGCTCTCACATTCTACACTACCACGGAGTCCTCGACGCCTATGGCCATCTATCCTTCCGGCACCCGTTCAACCCGCAAGTCTTCGTCATGTCCAGGTCCGTCGCGCCCGGTACAGTCTCCAGCCCCGAAGACCTGATCGAGTACCACATCAGCAACGCGGAGCCCTTGGACACGGGCTCCGTCAAGGGTTTCGTGGAACGGCATATACACAGTGAAGTGTACAAGCGATATGCGGACGTGCAGGCCGTCATCCATAGTCATGCGGAGAGTGTGATTCCCTACACGATATCAGGTGTGCCCTTGAGACCCTGCTATCATATGGCTGGGTTCCTGGGCCTGGGGGAGAAAGGATGTCCGGCGGTGTATGATGCAGCTGACTTTTTTCTGGACGACGACGTCCCTGATATGCTGGTTCGGAACACGCATTTGGGTGTGGCACTGGCTGCGTGCTTTGATAGCGGTAACGTGGTGACGCTCATGAGGGGCCATGGGCTGACGGTTATCGGCGGAGGCATCGAGGAAGTTGTTTCTAGGGCAATTTATACTATGAAGAACGCTAGTATACAGACCGCAGCGTTGACGACGCAGACCGCATTTGCCGCACAGGGTGGGGGTCAGGGTCTGCAGAGTGGCTTGAAGTTCTTGAGTGTAAAGGAATCAAGAGCTGCATCCAACATGTCAAAATGGTCGGCGCAGCGGCCGTGGAAGTTGTGGATGAGGGAGGTAGAAGCTTGTGGACTCTACTTGAATTCGGCTTGACTGCGCCGGTTTCCCCAAGCAACTCAGGGATCGATTAGAGGAAATTCCAGACATTTTTACCCATTATCTGCGTCGGGGTCTGACCGTGCCGTGTTTTGCATCCTCTAACCCAATGGCCCCAAGTACCGCTTGTGGTGACTTGATGGCGGACAAGAGGGGGATCTTGAATTTCTAATATTTGACAGCCCGTGGACTCCGAGGGTTCCAGAAACCATCCATTCCCCGAAAAGTGTATCACATGTAACTTTTGATACTTCAGGGCTGTATGGTGTTGTTATTAGGACAATATCAATCTGGTTTGACGTACCCACCTCGACCAAGCTGCTGCTCACTCTGGAATATTGTAAAATTAGACATTGTCCCAACACGCCGAAGCTCCATAAAAGTCCCCGTGGGACGCTTTGGGATGGACATTCCCTCAGTGATTGCCTTTAATAAGATTCTCATGTGATCTTCCGTCGCAGTTGCCGCGCTATACCTTCAATGCTACCTAGATAGACAGTTAGGTGGCACCAATATTGGGCCCCATGCTTGTCATGCAGCCATCTACAGACTTCGTGTATCCATTAGGGACTCGTAGAATTGATTTATACAATGTATAGTGCGGAGTGTACGGGCCGTGGCTACCTACCCTAGGGGCCTAGGGTAGGTGGGTACCTTGGTAGGTAGATTTGATTCCATACCATAGTTTCCTTTGGGTATTTACATACCTAACTTGATCGGGAAAACACGTATGAGCGCCGAGCAGATACCGCATTTTCTTATTCGAGGTTTACCAAAAAGTACACACTGTGTCTGTGGCCACGAGTTAGTTTTCATGATATGCGCCAAGGCCAGCCAGTCACACCGGTCTCGACGGCCACCCTCCTTCGGATAAATAGGCCCTGGCAAGCTCGTACGTAATAAATACCCTGCAAGCTTCCCCGAGGTTCCTCTTGACACCATTGCCGTCCATGATTACACAAGAAACAGACAATGAGGTTAATATGATGAGAAGGAATCTAGGATCGACGGGAAGAAAGTTGCAGCTTTCGCATGATTGGTCTAGATGCTCCTGGTAGTTGCCCCTGGGTAAGGCTCGATGGATTTGAGCCGACATCTGGAGGTGTCCTCTTCATCTGAGCTATCTTGAAATCAACTGCATTTTTAGAGTTATCATGCCGGATTAAGTACCAGGAATGATCATTGTATGATATTGGTGTTTGGGGTGGGGGGTGAAAAAAGACCTTGTCATGGCTTTACGTGAAGTCGATTCGTCCGGAGATCCTGACGCGACTGAAGTTGCCTTCGCCGGTTTTGATAATGAGACTTGGCTACAGTAAATCAAACAAATACTTCACTCAATAACGAGGATAGCTATTCTTATTTCTTCATGAGATGGCGATCCCTTGCAACCATCGTCTCAAGATTGCTGCATGTGTATCATAACGGTTATAGCCGCCCGACCTAATTAGATACTAAGCTGGACCATTGACCAACTATAGCCTTCTTGGTCCCATGAGACAACCAATTATTCTCCCAAGCTTTCCCTAGTGCTACATGCCAAGTGCCAAGTAACTGCCAGATTCTGGGAAGGCGTGAACTATTGACTCCGGAAAGGATGGTACCCAAAATAGTGTGAGGCTAGCTGTGGGGACGGCATGCAAGAGATCTTGTTCCCCAGAATCAACGTGTGCTAGGATCTGACAGCTGCATGAACGTTGCATTGCTACCTACCATTGAAGTACATCATCATACCCATTAGGTATTTAATTCCCGAGTCTACGGTCTTGACATCCGGCCAACCAATCCTGAGAGAGCATGAGAATTCCCCTGGAACTATGGAGCTTAACCTACCTAGGTCTGATACATCATATTCGGGAGAGCAGAACTAAAAGCGATCCCAAGCAGCAGCATGTATTTGGTTGCACTATCTGCTGCTCCTGTCTCTGACCATTCCCAAATTTGTTGCTACCAACATCCACGCACCCACACATACAAAGCAATTCATCTTCAAACTCTGTCCATCAGTATCTTACAGGATGAAGTCGTCGTCCCCGGAGTCCCCATCGTCGGAATCTCCAGAGTCTCCGTCGTCAGAATCCCCGGAGTCCCCGTCATCGGAGTCCCCGGAGTCCGAATCATCGTCCCCATCATCCGGAGAATCGCCGCCGCCACCTCCACTTCCACCTCCGCCTCCACCTCCGCCGTTCTTTCGGAATAGTTGAACATTGCGGGATGCAAGAGTGGACGCCAGGTTCAGGTCTGAGAGGAAAGTATTAGCATAGTGTCCACATCTACACAGACAGAGCAACAGTGCCGTCCTACCGCGGACTGAGTTCTCCACTGGCATCGCAGCGACCGCTGTGCAGGCGGCAACCAGAGCAAAAATGAGCTTGAGTTGCATTGTGAGTGTTGGTAAATCGGACTCTCTCTGAACTTGTATAGGTTCCTGTATTGGAGGAAGTAGACAGGGCGAGCAGGCTACCAAGTTGGGCTTGTTCTCCAGAAAGGCTGGGCTTCTTATACCCGTCTGAAGCCCTCCTGGTTCTGTCTTCAGTTTTCCTCTGCAGCTTGTCATACCCCTCCTCAGTCCTCACAGCCCATTACTGAGATTTCCTCTGGGGAATAGATTGCGCGGGCCAGCACATGTTGCTTTTTCGAAGGATGTGATATTACCAGTAGTCCAGTCACATCTTCCATCACACCTGGACATTCCGGATCCAAGCAATCCTCGACAGGAAGTGGCGTTTTGACTACAGCATTCCGCGTAATAAACATGGACTTGATAGGCTTCTTCTTATCATGAGACCCCATTGCATCAGTTTCTTATGCGTGACGACAATTTCGATAGTTCAGACTCGCCTAAGCATGCCAGTGGCACTAACCCTCCGTACAAGCTGCTCAGGGCCTTTCGCCGCGAGTCGTTCTTGTCTCGAGCACAGAGATTGGTACGATCCTGCGCATTCACCTAGCCTTTTCTCAGGATTGCCAAGTCATGTGGCGGATGGCGTCTTCTCGAAGTGCAAGTCTGAAGTGAACTCGTGATGCTTCCTGCGCTCCAGGCCAGGGCTGTGAACGGAAGTTTGTAGCTGGATTTTCCCGGATAGATTACCTAGGTACCATAGGGTAGCTTCCTGTGGCTATAGCCACACCGTGGGACGTGATCACCACTTCCTCAAACACTCAGGGACCCCTTTACGGTCCCCTTTACGGTCGACGTCGCAACGGAGCCCTGGCGTGGTCATAGCAAAATGACAGGCATTCGTAATAAGCAGCTACACACTCCCGTAGACCAATGTGTGGTCCTAGTTGCATGCATGGTATGATCGTGTGGAATGATGCAGAAGGCCTGCCACACAGCGACCAAGCCAGACGTTTATATCAAATTGTGGTCTGGGGTGCCCCGGAAGACCATGACTTCATGATTTCTCATGCTCCAAGACCTTTAAAATATTCTTTCAAGGTTTTGCTCGGTTTGTGCCACTCATTCGGAGTCACTCAGTTCCAAGTCAGTTCCAAGACTGACGTCTTATTGTCATTAAGCTGCAATACTATATCAAATCTATAGTACAATATCCATCATGGCTTTGGAATCAGAATCTCATCTGAAGTATCATCTGCTAGATGATGATTCCGAGAAGGGCGAGACCGACAACTTCCTCTCCCAGAGATCAAGTTCAAGCGACGATGGCCCTCGGTCATGGTACAAGCCACGACGACTACCCATGAGAGATCTTCTCGCAATACTTCCTTGGGGAGTGAGCGTAGTTCTGGCGGTTTTGTGCTTAGTGCTGTTGTCAAAGCTTCAGCGCATCTCGGAGGAGTTTGGGTCCTATGAAGCGGGGTTTCGTTCTGACATGAGCAAGTTATATGCCTCCAACGTGGAGATCAGCCCAGCCCACTGACTTTGTCGTCCATTTCCAGGCTTCGCTCCCGGTGTGCCACTCGAAGAAGTCCGCTTCAGCGGAAGCCCTCACTTCTACGACAATGGCACCTCCTGGCGGGAATCCGTCGATCTAACTGTGCCGTGGCCAGAGAACATGCAGCTTCTTGGTGATCCCAGCCCTGAGGTGGACAAGAACTGGAATGATTACATTGGGAAAAGATACTTCTCCATCTCAGAGGAAGAGGCCATCCGGGCATGGGGAGACAAGCGTCATGAATACGTCGATCAGAAAGATGGTGGCTATACAGCCGGGTGAGTACCACCCTTTCCATCGCAAGGTTCTTTGCGGAATTGAACAATCCCTAATGATGAAAACAAGGCTGGATGTCTTCCATAATCTTCACTGCATTGTAAGTTGACAAGAGCCTTTTTGTCCGTTTGACGATGCCGATGTATCTCTAATGGGGGTACTAGAACGCCATACGTAAAGCTCTGCACCCGGAGTATTATAAGACTGAATCTAAACATGGCCACAATCACCTGGGTCACACAGGTAACGTTCATTCTCATTTCCAGAAATTCTCTTGATCCTCCATGGAGATTCAACACTTCGGAGTTGTACCAATGTGCTCAGCTAATGATTCTCTCCCACAGAACACTGTCTCGACATCCTTCGTCAAGCTATCCAGTGCTACGGGAGCACGACCTTGATCCCAACTAAATTCTTCGAAGGTTTGGGGCGTAACTACATTGATTCTGATCAAGTCCATGTCTGTCGCAATTTCAACTACCTAAGGGAGTTCGCGACGTCGCGGGCGAGGGGCCACGAGGCATACGTTCCCAGAGATCGCTCGCTTCTCGATGAAAGGAAGCATGCCATTGTAGAACAGCACTTTGCTGAGAAGAAGGCCAAGCAGAAGGGAAAACATCCTTCCAATTGAGTAAACCTAGTCCATCGCAGAGCACGTCAGGAGGGCTTCGAAATTGTTGCGCAATTTGGAGGATTGCTCCAGGGGCGAGACACAACCTTGGAAGGCATTGCGCGAGGTCGTTGGGATCATGAGTAGCAAGTCTCAGATGAAACAAAGGTCCTCTTCTAGGAAATGCATCTTTACACCTCTTTGTTCTTGATAAAACCTCATGCAATAGTATCAAGACAGATATCACTGCCCTCATTCTCTTAATTGAGAAAAGAATCCGGAAATAAACCCGAAACAATGAAAAGCAAAAGGCTCGTACTATGTCCTGTAAATGTGCGTATGTTCTGCAGTGCTCAATACATTCAGCTGTAAAAGTATTCTAATTGACCCAGGCGAGAAAGGACAACGTTGCCATTGTGTTCTTCCGAGCTGGGTGGCCATTGTTTCATGGGAACTGCTCGACTTTCTCATCACCCTTTATGTAACTACATGCAAGTACTCAACCCATCTTTGGGGTCCTTTTCAACCTTGGCACCACATCCTGGGATCTGTAGTTAGCACTGGAAACTCTGCGCATGTATGCGAGGACAGATGAAAATTCCCTGACGCGGCCATGGGTGTGCTGTGCTGTCCATTAGCCGGCTACCGTGACAGGGAATTCCGTAATTTCAAGCAAGGGTTCACGTCTCAACTATCATAACTTGTACGTACAAGATAGTAATCACATGCCAAAGGACAACGCTTTGTTTCTCTACTGCAGATACAGATAACGTACGACAGAGTAACGTGAGAATTACGCATGGGTCATGCCAACACAGTGTGTTTACTTCCAACGAACTAATAATATCGCTGCGTTGGTGTGACCTGAAGGAGTTGTGTCTGGCCTGCATGGCTGTAACCATTTGCAGGGTTGAGGGCGGAGTTGGCTGCTTCATATGTACAAGACAACAAATAACCGGTACATATCTCGTCCGACATTGAACCAACAACCTTTTGAGTGGACTGAATACAACATGTTGGCTCCCAAATTGCGTTGTACCAACAGCAACCGCTGGCATTCTCAAACTATCTCCCGGAACTGAACGCCCGACCCCCCTCCCTTTCCCAAGTTCGTTACCGCATGTACTCAGTCGTAGTCTTTAGTCTCAGCAATGTTGACCATCTCCCCGTCCTCCAGATAGGTATTCTCCCATCCGATTTGTACCTCGGCCCTCGATATATCAATCCAGTCCTTCTCGAACGCGACAACTTTCCCGTCCCAATCCGGGTCCGTGAGCAATGCCCTCAACTTGTCCGGGTTGGACACCCAGTAGGAAGACGTCACGTCGTATGGGGTCATCTTCCAACCGGGCAAAGTGCCTTTCAGCTTGTCCAGATCCTCCTGGAACACTGAGCGCAGCGATGCTGGTGTAATGTACTGTTCGAGTCCTGAGATCAGTACCTGGCCCGGTCTGCCCAATGATCGTAGTAGTGGGTTGGTCGAGGTGACGAGAAGGATCAAGGTCGGTTGATACGTACGAGCTTGTATTTGTCGATACCATGTTTCTTCAAAAGTTTTATCATTCGCGGGATCTGCTCTTCCTGGTACCACTTGGCGAAGGCTTGCTCGTCGACGCCCTCCGCACGGAAGTGGTGCGCGGAGAATTTCAGCAATGGGACGGGTTGCTGCTGCTGTTGTTCGGCCATATTTGGTGGTTTGTCGTGGGTTGTGATGCTGGTGCAAACGTGAGACAGTACACTTTACTGGCGAGTTTTGTTGCTGTTGGAAAGTAGCATTTTTGCCTCAACTGAAGCGGGGGACCTTGAGATTTATATCTCATTTCAAGGTACTTTCTGACATGTACTCTGCAAAGCACGTGTCTAAGTAGCACTACGAGACATTAAAGATAAAAGAGCGACCTCAAGTAACATCGGTGTATTTCTGGAATGTGGAGCCCTCGTAACCCTTGGGAAGGTGTTCATTGTACGAAAGAGAGTTGTTGGTTCGTAAGTGTTCCCCGGCACAGGGGATTGAGGGACGCTAACACAACCAACAGCTTCTTGTTTCTGCGCCTCCGAGGCACAGCAAATCATACACAACAAATGCCTCGAGGTACACAGCATGGGCCGAAACCGCTGCATACTTTGAGAAGCGAGGAGAGCAAGCATTTACAATGCATAGAGCTATGGACAACAACACACGAGATCTCCTTTTTGCATCCGTTACAACATTTGTTATGAAAACATAACAGGTGCAAGACAGTTCACTCTTAGTAGTTGTGGTAAAGAGCCATTTGGAACAGGGTAGTGTAATAAACTATGAAGCTGAGAACCCGGCATCAAGGGTAAATGGATTTAGAGGAGTTTAGAGAGCATAGCATTCTTGGATTGTATTTCTCAAGGTTTCCCAGCCTTCCCCTTCCCCTTGATGATACTGATAGCCTCGTTGGTCAATTGCCTCATCCTGTCCGTCTTCGAGGTCTTCGGCCTATTGACGAAACCAATTGGACCTCCGGCCCCGATCCTAACTATCCCAGCTTTGCTACATGTAGCCCCCTTAACCTCCTGCTTGTTTCTGGCATAGAATATTTTGCCATTCTCCTCGTACATCAGATCCAGACGCAGTAGCTTATCGGCTAAGTCACTGACCAACCTTGGGTCCATGCCTATTTCCTGGGCTTCGAGCTGGGGCTCGGTAAGGCCTTTCCTGCCAGTAGCCGGCTTCGACTGGGAAGTAGAAGCCCCAGCCGCATTACTGCGGCTGTTCTTGGGTAGGGTGGTCTTGGACTTTTGAAGCTGAGACATTCTGAATTAGGGTTTGGCAAATTGTGATGGCAACCTTGGACTATCGAAGTGTGGTCCTGAATTTGGGGTAGAACCAATTGTTCTTTTGTGGTAAAGAGTAAAAGTAAATTTGGATACCGTTTTCAAGGAGATAATTGCTTAACAAGACGATTGAGAGATAGGAAGTATATCAACTATAACTTGTGCGGTCTGCTAGAAAGAGAATGGCTTAGGGGGAAGGTAGTCGCACTGACTTATAAACTTCCGGATCACAGGACAGGTCACTTCGTCCAGTATTGTGACCAGATCGACGTGAAAACAAGCATCGAATATGTGTTTCTGCCTTGGAGGTGGAGAACATGGCCTAGGTCAGCTGGTCGTCTTGTGCTGGGAAGGCCTCTGCGGTCCGTGGGATTTTATAGCCGCTGACAGCTGCTCCGTGGCCATCCAAAAACGTGAAAAGTTGACAAGGCGAGGGTAATTCCTTCTGGTGACCAGAAACAGACCCTCATTGAACAGGCTTGCTACCGGGTATTACGATGGGCTAGATGGATTGGATCCTTCAAATCCACCGACCCAGCTGTTTCAGCTTGGAAGACTGAGGACCCTCCATTTCGCAGCGGTCACACTGAAAATACATATCAAATCCTCGAAGTAAATACAGCTACTACAGATTGTGTCTTACGTGCCTATCAAGTACTTATGTAAGTACTTAAGTAGGTAAGCACTCTTGTCTTGTTGCGTTTGCCACGTCAGGCTCCCAGCTTGTCAACTAGGCCTGCAACCTTATAAATGAGCTCCCGGAGCTCATGACCACTTATAATTGAGTATAAAAGCTCATAACTGAGTTGGGAATTGTAAGTAGTTAGATATTTTGTCAGCTGGGCCGACAACCCAAATAACTGGCAAGTCGGAGTTATACAATGAATCTGCACCCATCAACCTGGCAGCAAGGTTTCCATTGATGTTCAACACATGTTTTTGGGATGGTATCCACGTGGAAACCTCCGAGGAGAACAGATTCACGACTGTCAAGGTCGTTTGTATCTCCTGCCATTACAGGTCAAGGCTTGCTCAGAGGACAAGGAGGTATTTGGGACCCGCCAATTTCGTTGAGGGGGTTTCTGGCCAAGCTTGAAGAGACCACACGACGCCTGCTTATTTCCGGTACGCAATCTGCAGTTGAAGAAGATGAAACAGAAAAAGACAAAAACCCACTTCGGCTGTCCCTTACAAACTTTGGCCAATAGCCGTGAGACAAGCAGCCACAACCCGATCAGGAATACTCAGAAATGGCGAGTGTGAAGCCTCCAACGTCACCGTGTCAATATTGACACCAGATTTTCGTGCGCCCTCAACTATATCCTCCTGCACAGGCAGTACAAGAGCATTGTCCTTGGTGCAGTACAGATACGTCGTGGGGATGAACTTGTACGCAGGATACGTAACCTTGGTACTGAAGCACCGATAGCTATGGTGCGCGAGTGCATCAACACACTTCTGCGCCTCCTCATGGCTGAGGTCGTTGTAGAATATGTATTTCGGCGTGTCGGGAGTCACGCGTCTGCCGTTGTCCGCGACGACAAACCAGGGAAAAGGCTGGTTGTTGAGCATGTCCATGACGGAGAACCCTACATATGTAGTAGACATGTTAGTCCACGGAGAGTGGTTGGTTTTGATAGACTTACCCTCGTCGATCACAAAAGCGCAGCAATAAATCAGCCTCACGACGCCCCCTTTCTTCCCTGAAGCTTCCCTCTCCTCCTTTCCCAGGCCTCGACAGGCTTCGGCTCCCACGACGCCGCCGTAGCTGTGCATAAAGAGGACAACATCCTGGCCCTTCTCCGCTGCTTCTTCGATCGCCCTGCTGATCAGATCGACATCCGGCTTGAAGTTGTCCAAGGGCGGCTCAGCGCCACAGCTGGCTAGATTGATGCCCACGACGTTGTAACCCGCAGTTTTGAGGGGCTCCATGATGAGACTGAATGATGAAGCTGGATGCCATGCGCCGGGCACGAGGATAAAGGTCGTGTTGGATGCCATTGTCGATCCCACACTCCGGTTTATACAGACGGCCCAAGAGCTCGCAGATGATACGATGGTTTCACTCCTCAGAAAATATCATGAAGACGTGCCAGCTTAGACGAGTGTTCTATAGAGGTCAAAGGTTCGGGCCTCTGTACACTGGATACGTCTTGGAACCCGTGGACGCTCTCCTGCCCAGCCTTCTTATGGGTGGCAGCTTGCGGAGTACGTCACATACAGCATTGGGGAGAAGAGGGGCCTTGACTGTCACATTTCGGTACTTCGGCAACTGTCAGCCAGTGGGCTTGTCACTTGGTTGATCTCTTGACACAGATGACCACTTGAGGCAGCTGATCAACCTTAAGCCAACAAGATGATCTGGGTACAGTGGACTTTCATAAACAGCACGAGGTAGAGACTTGACTGAAACAGAGTAACTTGAATGAGTCGGTCGATTTTTGTCTATCGTCTATCATCAACTCCTTCGTAAAACGCCAATCCTTTTTTGCTTCCTTCCTCCACGTGGGTATCTCCAATTCCATCCTTACTCCTCAAGTCATATCAGAAGCATCCGCCTCCGAAGACTCGATGGTACCGCCGCAGCACCTCCTTAGGCGGCAGCAGTGCCGTTCTCGGGCGACTCCTCGGGCCAGACGTTGTAGCCGAAGGTGTCCTTCATGTTCACGAACCGCGTGTGTCGGCCCTTGGCGACGCTCTGCACGGCCTCAAAGTCCTCCTCCGACAGGTTTGGCACCAGGAAGTTGCTCTCGATACGGCTGGGCGTCGAGCTCTTGGGCAGGACGGCGTAGCCCCTCTTCAGGCCCCAGCCCAGCAGGACGTGAGCGAGCGTGTGACCGCTGCGGTCGGCGACCTCGTTGAGGGTCTTGTTGGTGCGGACCTTCTCGCCGGTGTTGGGGACCTGGTCCTGGGAGCCCAGGGGCGAGTATGCCTCGGGCAGGACGCCGTTCTCCAGGCAGAACTTGACGAGAGCGTCGTTGGGGAGGAAGGGGTGGATCTCGATCTGGTTGACGGTGGGCTTAACCTTGGCGAAGGTGAAGAGCTTCTTCAGGCCTTCGATGGTCCAGTTGGACACACCAATGGCGCGAACCTTGCCGGACTGGTTGAGCTCCTCCATGGCGCGCCATGTGGGCTCGGGGTTCTCGGTGAGCTCCTTGTTGATGATGTACTTGCCATCAGCTCCGAGCTTAGGCTCGTGGTCCTCAGTCCTCTCGGCGGCGATGGGCCAGTGGACGAGGAACAGGTCGACGTAGTCGAGACCGAGCTTGCGCAGGGACTCGTTGAAGGAATATTTGACATCCTCGGGCTGGTGCATGTGGTTCCAGACCTTGGTGCAGATGAAGAGGTCCTCGCGCTTCAGAGAAGGGTTCTCCTTCAGGTGGTCGCGGATGGCATCACCAACCTCCTGCTCGTTCTTGTAGAACGCGGCGCAGTCCAGATGCCGGTAGCCGACCTCAAGAGCCTTCCTGACGGCCCTGTAGCTCTCGCCCACGGAACCCTCGTTGGCGAAGGTGCCGAAGCCCAGGCCGGGCATCTTGACGCCGTTGTTCAGGGTGAAGGTGAATTGGGCCATATTGTTCTGATTCTGATTCTGATTCTGATGTGTTTCTGATCGGTTTGTGATGTTGCTGTCTAACAGGCGTGGAATTGTCTGTTGGTGTGTTGGTGTGTTGGTGTTTCTATCAAGGGAGGAATATGAGTATGCGTTGTCAGGATGAGATGGAGATGGGGCAAGCAACAGCAACTTACCTTTGTGATCGAGGTGAATCTCTGCAACGTTGTCGATCAACGGTTAAGAAAGTCGGTCAGTCAGGATTCGGGAGAAGTGATAGCAAAACTAATAGCTCATCCAAGGTCCCTTTTTCTCGGAAGTCCAACGAGGTGAGTGATATTGATAAGGAGAGCTAGAATCTCGATTGCATCATCCTTTCCCAACAGAAACATTGGTGCGTATTAGTCTCACTTTGGTCATACGCAGCAGAAGACAAGACAACACAGTGAAAAACTTATTTTACGAAGTCATCCGTAGCAGAATACTGTGTACGAGTCGGCAAATCGCCACGGGCGGCTGGCATATTTGGCCATTGTTGCTAGATCTCGCACCGTCTCGAAGAAAGTTGGCACGTCGTTGTGGATATTAGATGTGGGTCTACCTTACGAGAATTGGAGGTTTCACTTGGCTGTGTGACGACGAGCATGTGAAAAGGGTCCTGGGCATCAGTTCCATCAGTCCTGCCCCTCCCCCTCCACCCCTCCATCGTACGTGTTGGCAGGCTACCGTCCCAGCTTACCCAGCTCGCCCTGCCTGCCAGGTGGGCTAGATTGGTACCTAGGTATCCATCAACCGTGATTCAGGGCTCCATCAAGGGCAAGCTCGGCAGGCTCGGAGGATCCAGGAAGTGGGAGAGCGTTGTCAACTGGTGCCAGTGAAGGTGGGAGAGCTGGAGGACTTTCATTACACGTAGGCACGCAGGCACGCACAACGCCTGGCACACTGGCACGGTACCATAGCTGCAGCACAGCTTGCATAGGTAAAACCCCGATGGGGCAGCGATCATGGGATTTCAGTGAAGTGAATCTGCAACTTTCAGGGTCTTTCAGACAGAACTTTAAAGAGATTTCGTTTCACCCCGGTTTTCTGACATCATCACAGTCCGCTGCGGGTCTAATTTGAAGGTTGAGGCTCCGCAAGCGTGCCGTGAGGCGGACAGTCTTGTGTGGATCACCACGGCCCTTTTCCGGACGTCTGAGCCCTGAACATCATGTATGGGCAATAGCCTCAAAAGGGTTTGGCCCGCTTCAGGAACGGCAGTACCGACCAATGACAGCTGCTGCAGTGTACTGCAGTGAGCATAACAGCAAAGAGAGAGGCAGAGAGGCTCTGCAAGAGTCCGCCAGCTCTAACCACTCAGGCACTCAGGCACGCCCTGTTGGCTGCCATCTCAAGACAACCGACCCTCCAATAGGCCCCGGCACATACATACTTTGTACCACAAGTAGACGGCTCACTTTAGGCATGTCTCTTTTTTTTCCTTCTCATCACATCCGATAAAACTCCATGTGGACGGAATGTGTCTTACCGCCACGCCCATACTAGTAGCGTACCGTACACACAGACTGACAGACAAACAAGAGACACACCTGGGCGCACATAACTGACACACACACACACACACACACACACACACACACTACTATGGTACCCTACATCCCTTCACGTACAGTACCGTACATATCACGTTTATTACCGCGGCACGATTTGCTTGGTGTTATCGGCACATCCGCCCCAGTCTTTTTCTAATCGGTGGATATTTCACGGGAATTTGTCGCGAATATTGTGGCGCGATGACGTCCTTTCCGAGTCAGGTCTCCATTCTTTTATCCATTCTTTAGCCAGAACCGTCTCTGCCACCGACACATGGCTCTCCGAGGTACATCAAAGTACGCGGAGCTTACGCCATGTACTGGAGACCTCATAGATCTCTCGATCTTGCTGTGGAGAATGCAGCGGAGAGTTCGGTAGGCTGGTAGACTGTACATAGCACTGTACGTCTTGCTCAACAGCTCTCACGCCTAATGAGCCCAGCAAACCACCCTTGCCCAGGTAGCTCGGATACAGTACAGTTACCAAGTATCAGGATGAATGAGAGGGACTAAGGTCGCTCTGCCGGCCTTGATGCCAACGAGTTCCCAAACGAAAGACGCCTGTATGAGAGTATATAAGCACTCAAGGAACCCACTTACTACCCTCAAGAGATTTTGATGTCCTTCCATGATATCTATTTGACTGTCTTTACTTTTCTACTTGGTGTCACGATAGAACTAGCTCAGGAAGCAATCAACACGTGAACATCACCCTTATTTGATACCCCCCTCCCCCAAATCTAAACACTTATCAAGATGGTTTCTTTCGAGGAGACTGATGTGGCCGCTGCCGCCGCCGCCCAGAACGGCGAGAACAAGGCCCCTGCCGTTCCCATCCCCGGCGATGACAACGGATCGGGTCCCATCGAGGTCCCAGCTACCCGCTCTGCTGTCTCTGAGGCCGCAAAATACATGCACAACCTGAGCGTCTCGCCATCCATGAAGGACAGGAGAGGCTCTCGCAACTCCTTCGGTGCTTCTCTGCCCATTCCCCGAAGGCAGTCCCGCCAGACTCGCCTGTCATCTGTCCACTACCCTGAGGGCAGCGATGTCTCCGGCCGGCCAACCCGCCCTGGCATGCCGCCAATCCAGCCCACACGAGCACTCCTTGCTTCTCAGGTCCAGACCATTGAGACCGAGAAGGTCAAGAAGGCCAAGAACATGGCCTTCGCTTTCGACATTGACGGTGTCCTTGTCCACGGTGACCGTCTGATTCCCGAGGGTCGGAAGGCTCTCGAGATCCTGAACGGCGAGAACGAGCTCGGCATCAAGATCCCCCACATTTTGTAAGTCTTACCGCAATATGACGCTATCGACAAATTTCGTCACAGCCTTCACTAGAGCAACGTTCTAACGTCACCATAGCCTCACCAACGGTTCCGGCAAGCCCGAAAAGCCTCGTTGCGAGCAGCTGACGAAGATTCTGGGCCAGCCCGTAGAGACGGATCAGTTCATCCAGTCCCACACCCCCATGTCTGCCCTGGCTGAGTACTACAACACCGTCATTGTGGTCGGTGGTGAGGGTTACAAGTGCCGAGAGGTCGCTGAGCAGTACGGCTTCAAGGACATTGTTGTCCCCAACGACATTGTCGCCTGGGACCCTACCATCGCCCCTTACCGTGTCTTCACCGACGAGGAGCGTGCCACCTCCCGGCCCCGGGACTTCTCCAAGGTCCGCATTGAGGCCATCCTCGTCTTCTCCGACTCCCGCGACTACGCTACCGACATGCAGATCATCATGGACCTGCTGCTGTCCGAGAACGGTCTCCTCCACACCAAGGCCAAGGACCCCGTCTCCCAGCGTATCCCCATCTACTTCTCCCAGGGTGATTTGCTCTGCCCCTCCGAGCACCCCTACCCCCGTATGTCCCAGGGTGCCTTCCGCATCGGTCTCGAGGCCATGTACAGGGCCCTCGTCGGTGTCGACCTGGAGCGTGTCGTGTACGGTAAGCCCGAGCTGGCCACCTACAAGTACGCCGACGAGGTCCTCACCAGCTGGATGGACGAGCTGCACGGAGAGGAGCGCCTGCCCGACAACATCTACATGGTCGGCGACAACCCCGCCTCCGACATCATCGGTGGAAACATGTACGGCTGGAACACCTGTCTGGTGCGCACCGGTGTCTTCCAGGGCGGCGACAACGACGAGAACAACCCCGCCAACTTCGGCGTCTTCCCCAACGTGCTGGAGGCCGTCCAGACGGCGCTGCGCAAGGAGCTGGGCGACGATTTCAAGATGCACTTTGACGAGAGCATGAACCCTCTCCACGCTGAGGAGAGCCACGCTGTCGTGGTTTAAGGTTACTTCGTATGGACTTTTGTGTGTCTTTACTCTTGGCTTTTTTTGTCTATTAGAAAGGGTCACGGCGTTTTTCATGGGATTTTGAAGTGATAGGGCGCATCTTAGAAGACCGAGGCTCGTCCCGGCATATGAAGCATCAAGAGTTTATGATAGATCTAGACTCACATTCGAGTAGATCTACGTTTAGAAAAAGAGAAATTAGCAACCTTCAGAGAGCGCCATTTTTACCCCATTTCGCTTTGCCTTCACGCAAGTGCCCCTGATATGAATTGTTGACTTCACCTTTACCATCGTCAATATCTCCAATCCTTCTCGAGGTCATCTATCAAGCATCGCTAAGGCCCATAATTTGTCATTGATATGCGCAATATAAACGGCCTGAAGCCGACTGAACATATTCAGGGCGGGCGCCCCTCCGCCCCTCCACCCCTCTTAAGCCCCCTGACTTCTAAAGGCGCGTTGAATGTTCGCTCAGACCGGGGCCCTCTCCACTCCGGGGTACAATCTAAGAGCTTAAACGCGCACCCCACCTCTCCGCCCTGTGTTCCCACGTATACGGTAATTGACGCTTCTCTGCTGCCGAGATTCGCCTGCCGAAATCCGCCTATGCAGATACCAACGAGTGCTATATTGTTCATATCTTCCACACTGTGAGGACCCAATTGGTACCATCATGTCCAATGGCAACTGTTACAATCGGCATGTGAATTGTCACTCGGAAGCCCGAGGAATTGTATGGCTGAGCATATGAGGTGGGGCCCTGGGCAAGGGAGTACTGTAGCTTCAAGGTTCCTTGTTGTCTTCCAAACATTCAGACGATTCTTGTTAATGCCCAACCGTAACGTGGTTCGCATTGAGACTCGTCGTAAGAAAGCAAGCGGGTGTAGAGCCCCTCCACAGAGCGACACCATAATATACTGCTACCTAGGTAGGCATGTATGTTGTGTCTTCAGATTTCATAGCAGAGGCAACTGCTATAGCAACTGCTATAGCTTTGCATTCATACTCACCGGGACTTTCTAAGATCTCATTTTGAGTTCCTTTTGAGCGGTATGGCAGGTGGCTATTCTTTGGAGTAATGACAAGAGCCAACATCGTGTGCGCTGATCGTATCAATTGATGTGTGCCCACATGCAGGTAGGTGCCTGAGATGTGCCTGGGACAAGCGGAGGCTCTTCTCTGCAAAGAGGGAACAGAAGGTAGTAACTCAGGCATATTTTTGCCTTTGATATTTTTCTAGATCCATGGACTGCATCTTTATGTCTAGTACATCAGTCACATAGTCCATTGGGTAGTCCGAATGGACAAAGCACAATGAATTGAATTGGCTAGATGTTTCCGGTTCGCTGCTGGGTTTCACAGCAACCACCATGCAGGTTTCACTCGTTATTCAAGTCTGTAGTAACCTGAGATCATCTGAAACGTTGGTCACTTGCTCCAGCTAATTACTGGTAGGCGTGCTTAGATAGCCGTCTTGACAAAGACCATGAGATCTATTGTCGCACATTCATTCAGGGCCCACTTGGCTGATGAAGGACAATGATTATCTATATCGACGTAGTCTGGAGGTTCGATATATGGCTTGCCGAACCATAGAAAAGGACGACGGATTTCGTCTCAATTTCTGTCTCGTCGCAACCATCCGACAACAACCGCGGAAGACCAACAGACAAACCGTGCCTACCAGGTTTCGTGACACCTCAAATGTGGCCTGGAACATCTCCACTCCCACCGATATGCAGGGACTTGAGGACAATATGGAAGATCCTTCAGAGCAGGAATTGATGCAGAAACTCCAAGCGATGGAGGATGCAGTGGACAAAATCGAACGCGAGTATCGGCCCTGCCAATGCCCTAGGGATAGCGGCCGTCATGATCCGATGAGTGTTGACATCCAGGACGTTGGACTCATCGACCTCTCTGGCACAAGTCAACATCTTAAAGAGCTACACTCGGTGAGGAAGTCTCGACTTTTCGTTTTTATGATATACTCGCCTGGACTGGTACATTTGAAACGGATTACGACTGACATCTCATCTCTTGGTCAACAGGTTCTTCAAAAGCTCGCTGGAGTCCACAACTTTACCCCCTTCTGGGCCAACCACTACTTCCGCGAAATCAAGCGCAAGGTGAAGGCTCCAGAACATCTGGACCTGACACCAGAGCTGAGAAATTGCAAACTCGTCCTGGACGAGTTGATGCACCTGAAATACGGAGCGCACAATCATTGGTTCTTGAAGCCTGTTGACTCGGTTGTGCTGAACCTGCCAACGTACCACGAGACCATCTTGCATCCTATGGACTTGAGTACTATGAGGGTGAAGTTGGAGAACGGCGAGTACAGGGCGCCTACTGAATTCAAGGACGATTTCGACCTCATGATCAGAAACTGCAAATCTTTCAACTGCAGGGGCGGAACATGCTACACGGCGGGCGAGGAAATAGAGAGGTTGTTCGAGAGACTGTGGTCTCGACTGGAATTCCAGCCATGAAATCGAGTATTACTGTCCTCATAATGAACATGAGCATGTTCATGGCACAATTTCTAGGAATAGAACTGAGCAACTAGAGTGTTCAACAGCCAGCCCAAGTTGGAGGCTAGACGACGATGCGGGTTTCCGGGACGAAGGAAAGCAATATTGTCCTTCTGGAGGGACTCCATAGCTTTACTTATCAGTCCCTCAATATCCAATGCCCTACTTTTCAAAAACATTCACATATCCAGAACGTCCTACAGTACACTCATATGCTCCAGCCTGCCTCCCACCCCCCTCTTACATCTGCGGGAGTGTGTCTACAATGGTCCTCTCAAGCCCCATGAACAACGATATTGTAATGGACGAGGAATATCCATCCACCTATAACGCAAGGAAAATAGGCTCTCAATGGAATATAGATACGGATCCAATTTATATTACACCAATAGACTAGTCCTCCCTAGGGGTCCCAACAAGGCACTGTGGCTCCCTCTACCCCTTCTGGGTTGTATTCAACCCTATCCCGCAACAGGCATTTCCCACCACCACCCAAACCAAGCCTGGCCGGGATCTCCCGCTTCCCCTCCATCAAGTAATCAAGTAAGCTGCATCTCCTAACGTACATACATCCTTTAATATGAGCTACAAAGGATACGACGAGCTTATTGAATTCATCGACTGCCAACAGGATGACGTTCAGTCATACGCTCGTGCAGTCCTCCATTTTATACAAATATACCAGACCGATTACACGACGTTTCAAGACGCTCTTGAGATGCCCAATGCATTCGTTGAGGGCGTGATGGACGAGATCGGCGGAGGAACGTCTGCATCAGAACTGGCTGCTGACTTTCGGCGACAATTCCATACAATGACTATCCAAGAGGATTTGCCGGACCTAAATGTCATTATAGCTGAGGTCCGTGAAACGGGGACTTGGGAGAGACCTGGACTTGAGGGGGATCGACCTGCCTCCATCACATGCAGGAGTTTATCCTCGGCTAGTAGCGACTCGCTCCTCACGCCCGCGGGTAGCGAATCTTCGACACCACAATCACCACAACACACACCTCATGTCGAAGAACCCGGTAACTACTGGCCGAATATCCAACTCTGGCTGGACTCGTCGCCGCCGGAAAGTCGAACAGATGCACGTCCTACGATTACCTGCACGATCTGCGGGGACGAGTTGGTCGTCGAGGAGGGAGGTCTTCAGCCCGCTAATGGCGAGCGCGAGAGGTTGTTCAAGTTGCAATGCGGCCACGTTTTCGGAGTGGCTTGCCTTAAGGGCTGGGACGAGGCGGGCGCATGTGAAAGTGATGACGATGAGGAAGAGCAAAGTGGTACTAAATGCCCTACATGTAGGCAGCCCATCCTTATGGACGAGCTGCTTGCCCTTGAAGAGGCCGCTATCGCGAGTCTCGAGTGAGGCACTACAAATACGGGCAACTCATGTTACTCATGTACCGAGGCCCCTAGAAGTCTAGGGGATACATATGTAGAGCATACTATATGAATATGTTTTGTTCCATCCCATAGGTACGTGTTCCGACCTGCAGCATGTCGAAGTCTTAATTTTTATCCTAGGTCCTTACAAAGGGTTTCAAGTGTTCGGCCCAAGCATAAACTCCAGCACGTAGACGATTGTACATCCCCCTTCCCCCGACACATCAGCCCAAAACCAACAGGAATCCAAATATGTACACCTATTTCCTCACTGTTCTAAACCATGAACTTTTCTTAAATCCAAGGACTCTCGTTTTCCTTCATTCATCCATTCATAGTGGCTTCATAAGTCCCATGCGGAACTTGCTGGTACCCCAGGTGCCCGGGACCACACAAAAAGACACCGGTACATACAGGGCAAAAACACAACACCATCACATTGACGATGAGAAAAGGGCAAAAAATATAATGATCTGTGCAGGGGTCGAACCTGCAATCTCCTGATTCGTAGTCAGACGCCTTGCCATTGGGCCAACAGACCTATTCAACTTGTTGAAATTTGTGATGCGGGCGGTGTCTATGTCCCTGAATCGTAACACCACAACCGGGGGCAGACTTATTCCAATAGCACCCGGGCCGAAGGCTGTGGGATACACTACAGTGGGTGCACCACATATAGCATACGGCCCATCCAAGCCTTCCATATGCTATATAGGGTCCATATACTATATCTAGGCCGCTGCACAGACCACCTTAACTAGAGAAAAGAGGGTTTAACCCTACCCCTGAACACTAAGGGGGGTATATAACCCTAACCCCGGCTAACCCGGGGTCTTAAGACCTCTAGCAGGCCCCTAGGGGAGTACCCTCCCCTAAAAAACAAGGGGATTAGGTAGGAAATTTTAGGTTCCCGCTACTATAAATTAGCCCCTTATATAGCATTTTCTAGGAATTAGTATACTATATGATATATACTAAATATATAGTATTATACACCTAAATTTTAAGATCCAAGGTATCTATATGCTATAGATAGGGTTTATGCTATATATGGGTATGCTATATATAGTGCACCCACTGTAATTACCAGAGACGACAGGAGGAATCAAATTCTGCGCTTACAGGTCGCCTCGGATGTGCAGCTAGATAACGTGCTTGTAGCACGACCCAGCACTCAGGAATTGGTTCATGGGCAGAGATCAGGAGGTGAACGAACAACAAGCTCGACATAGAACCACTAGGATGGTTTTTAGACTCGGAATGTGCGTATTATCTTGAGTCCGATATCCATGGAATCACGTTCACAATAATGACACCCACTGGCCGTTTGGTTCTGAGTTCCCCATGGTGAACCTTCACTGTCCCAAAAATCAACTTTGCTCATCGACCACCTGCAAAATGGAAGATATTGTTGTTCGATTCATGCGCTTCTCGATTATTCCTACATTGCTCGACCTGTCCCGTTTCATGCTATCTACCTCTTTTGTCTTTTGTTTGTCTCCGCGAACCCACACCGAAGCAGTTACTGGTTCTTACCCTAGGGTATGTCCTCTTCATACCTAGGTAGTCTCCAGGAACTCGCCCAGTAGGAGCCCCGATCCTTCTTCGACCTATGCTGTTCAGTCTAAGAAAAGAAAAGATGTACTCGCCGCATCGAAATGGAAATTCCTGCAAGTCGACCCGAGCCCAATGTGCACGTAGTGATATCCCTTGAGAAAGCATGCTTCCAGAGGTCACCTAATTACAGTACAAAGCGAGTAAATGAAGTGACCCTCGGGCGGGAGGTCACAAAGGGGAACTCATAGCAACACGCGTGGCTGGCTAGCGAAGAAAGCCTCACTTGAGTTCACGATCGGGGTATCCAAGCGTTATAAAGCCTTTGAGCATCGGAGTCTGGAGAAGTTAGGATTCTGGATAACCCTCTTAGACATGTGTGTGTGGGTTTCGCTAGATAGCTGAGCTTCTCCCTCTTGATACGACCTAGTATGCCGCCCACCTCCAAGCAAGAGGCGAATGAGATGCCCAAGAGCTCGACCGTAGTGCTTCCCAGGTCGACGATACCGGAATGGCGGTGACGAAAATGCTGAGCGAGGACGACGAGGTCTGACAACCAGTTAGTTCAAACGAGGGGACAGAGAGGACAGAAGACCATGCAGACGTACATGTAGGGTCTGGTTGTGCGCACTTATGTAGAGCCAGAACTCTAGGAATCACAGCAAGCAGTCCTTGCTTGAAACACGAGGAAGCTTCGATTTCATCGACACAGCGACATTCGTAACTAAAGCCGAGAACTACGCTTATAGCACTGAGATTAGGTTGAACTGGGAATTCGGCTACTATAAGTCTCACGGGGGGGTTTTCTGACGGCACGATTACAGGTTGTCTAAAACACAACAGGTGCATTATTATATTATTGTTCCCTGAGAAACATTGAACCAGGAGCAACACGCGCGGACTTAGTGCTTCTGCTCGTGCACTGGCTCGGAGGTAGTAACGGTATCCCCAACAGTCTTCTCCTGCCCGCTCTCACTAGTCTGACTCTCCTGCTCCTCCCGCCCGATAACCTCATCCCTCTCTTCTGCCCTCCAGAAGTCCTTCTTTCCCTTCGTCAGCCGCTGTATCCACGGCGGCAGCATACCGCCAGGAATCCGATACGTCCATGGGTCCTTCTCGTGTTTGTTCGGTGGGACGATGCGTCCACCGCTGATCTTCTCCAGCACCCAGACCGTCGTGTTCAGCACGATGTACGTGCAAACACCGGCGATGAGACCATCGGCGATGGAGTAGGTAAAGGGCATGATAGCAATGGTGACGAAGGCCGGGATGCTGTCGCCTGGGTAGCGCCAGTTGATCTCCGTGACGGCCTGGGCCATCATACTGCCGACAAGAACAAGAACACAGCCAGTTGCCCAAGGCGGGATAGAGGCAAAGATAGGTGCGAAGAAGATCGAGATAAAGAAGCAGAGGCCGGTTGTCATTGCTGTCAGACCAGTCTTTCCTCCTTCTCCAATACCCGCACCAGATTCGACGAAGGCCGTTACGGGTGGCGTGCCAAGAATGGCGCCGATCGAAATGGAGATAGAATCAACCATGTAACTATGTAAGACGGGGTTAGTGGCCTGGATAGACGTGGGATATGTAATGTAGTGTGACTTACGCCATAGTAGAACCCTCGAAGTCCTGCGTCACGGGGTCGACCAGATCGGCGTATCGCGCCATGGAGTATAGTGTACCGGTGGTGTCGAGGATATCGACGTAGAGGAACGTGATGAGAGCCAAACCGAATTGGCCGCCGTAACCCCCAATGTCCCATTGCTGTACATCCAAGACCTTGGAGATCTTGTGGAATCCCACCACTTGTTTGAAGAAGTTGAAGTTGTCGTCGCCCACCTCCGTATAAGGGAAGTACGTGACGGAGGTCGTACGCGGCCACGAAATGATCGACACAAGAATGATACCAAACAAGATGGCACCCTTGACGCGATAAATCATGAGAAGACTCGTAAGGATACCGCCGCAGAATATACCCACCCACATCATGGGACTTCTCATCTTCTCACTGCCCGGGCAGAGTCCAGTATCAGGGTCACGCAGCGTGTCCAAGCAACCCGACAGTTCCATCGGGGTGTCAGTCGCACCGACGATAAGACCGATACCCTCGCTATACGTCAGGCCGATAAGTGTGAGGAAGAGACCAATCCCGACAGATGTAGCGAGCTTGATGGACCGGGGGATAGCACGTGCAAGCCATTGGCGCATTCCGAACAGTGCGAGGGCGAAGAATATCCAGCCTTCGACAAAGATAGCCGTCATGGCAATTTCGTAAGGGACCGTGCCGGTGCCGTGGTAGCCAACTACCGTGTACGCGAAATAGGCGTTAAGACCCATACCAGGAGCAAGACCAACGGGGCTGCAGAGTGTCAGCTCTTGTGCCTAACCTCGAGATCCAGAAATTTTGGGAAGGGGGAAGAGGAGAAAAGAAGACTTACAGATTAGCAAATAACCCCATACAGAAGGTGGAGAGGGCACTGATGGCGGCCGTAGCAGTGATCATGTCCCGCTTGATCTCGTTGACACACAACGCATATTCCGTGTTGGTGTCGCAGACTGGGTCAGCGGCGCCGCCATTGCACACACAAGTGCCGCCGGTATCAGCCACAACACTCGCGTTGACAGCGATAATGTAAGCCATCGCAAAGAAGGTGGCCAGACCGGCGCGAATCTCCGTGAAGAAGTACGATTCGCGACGGGTCTTCTTGTGGCCGCTTCCATCGAGTCGGAACCAGCGTCCCACGGCACTCTTTGCGACTTTCTGGTTGACCGTGTGTGTCCACGCCATCTTTGCCATCTTGGCAGAGTCAAAGTATGCTCAAACGAGCAGCCCCTATGGCAAGTGCGTTCCGCAAAGTTTCCCTGTTGTAAAACGGTGACGGGTTGTTACACCGGCCAGTTGCGCCTCGAGGTCTTCAGCGATATGGGACGAAATGGGCCCTCGGGAGATCGACGATGGACAAGGAGAGGATAATGGAGATCCAGCAACACAACCACAAAGTAAGTACAAGAGACTGGGTAAAGCGAGGGATACGAGCATCTGGAACCACTTGTTTTATATATACCCTCCATGCCGCACATGGGAAATATCCTACATCTTGCCGTAAGGTGTAAAGTGCGGACTGCCAGGTCGGTTGGTATCCAATGGACATTGAGCTTGGCATATGTGCGGCCCTTATCTGGACCCTTGGCGTTCAGAAATTGGGGCGTGTCGGGGGGTCAGAACGCCTACAGTCTAATCCGTAGGCGACAAAGGACTTGTGCCTAGGATGGGAATAGTGAATGCTTTTCTGTCTTGGCGAAGTGGGCGGCCAAGACATAAAAACTTCGAAATGGTGCCGAGGATCTTGATTGCTGTATTGATAGCAGGCCATCACGGGGAGTGCTGAAGAAGACGAGTCAATCCATGATCGACAGCTAGAAAGCGGCCGCGTCTCAGTTTCTTGTAAGTGGGTGTGACAACCATCATGTCACTTACACTGTCACGCAAAGCAGATACACGCGCTACACGCTGCTGCCAGCTGAATCGCCGCCCACCTAAGTGTGTATGGGGACAGGCGCCGCCATCGTGCAGGCGCTGCCAAGACGTTCCAGAAGGTCGGTAGGATAAGGCGCCGGCACAAATCCAACTTGTCCGATCCGCATGCTGATATGTAACTGCTTTTACACATACGACATATGGCTAGCGTCCAGCTCGATATCGAGCTGCGTTCCAATGGAAATGGCATGCGTCGGCCGGGTCCTAGAAGCTGTTTGGTGAACAATCGGGCCCTTCCGGAATCCCACCCGTATCATTATTTCATCCCAGTAGATGGTGATCTTGACTTGCTCATGTAGACATTGGCGTGGGCTCGCCACCCTTCGTCGAGCTTGGCTGCATCGGCTGGCGATTGGCTTCGAGCGAAGAGACTGGCAAGTGCCAGTAGATAATGTGATAGGTCGCCGTTCGCAGTATGAGACATTGGAATGGTCAAGTGTTCGACCATGTCTTGCCCTATGGTGTCTCACGTTTAGGTTTGCATATATCCGATTGCTGGGACGGTGTATACAAGTCGCCGAGAAGTCTGCCCAGGTGGGAAGTTGTGGACCATGAGGGCTGTTTGAAGTCCCATTTGTCTGCCTGTGCAGGCTGAAGTCCGGATTGCTTGAGTGCCGCTTCTCGAGCTTCTTCTTTATGTCTGAGACATGTGTACATGGTAGCCGTTTCACAGGAATTCTGTCGTCCAACACGCCGGCCCAATCGCATTGTCTGCGACACCAAAACCTTGGGAGGATCAGGACTCCCTCGAATCGAGTCAGTGCCACATATCCACTATGTAGCTGCCATCAATGGTCCACGCTTGTCAGTGTTGTACTGTAAGATTCATCAAAAGGACCGGAACTAGGTAGATCGGATGAAACACCGCGCGAAGGGGAGGTTTTATGTAACCCGTACGGCTTTTGAGAAGTGGATGACGGCCAATGCAAGTCAACATTGAACTGCCCCAATGGTCTTATATGACGACCCTAACCCTACAACATTGACCCACATAGTTAGTCGGCGCGGAAGAACCGGCTGGCCGCAATGCGAAAATTTGCATTGTTTTCCTTCTTGCATCACCGCTCGCTTCTTCAATCTTTCACCTTTTCACTCCTCGGGCACGCCCCCGACACAAAGCTGCTACTCCACGACCATAATGATGCATATACGACAATAATACCTCACAATTCCTACTTAACTATCTTTTTCATTCTCGCCCCCCCACCAGATACCCCGCCACAATGCCCCCACGGCTACCAACACAGTCTTTGCAGCTCTGCTGCGCGGAGCTGTCAAGCTCCAGCAGCTCAGTAGCTACAGCTGCTGCATCACCTCTAGAGCGCGCACTGCTCTCCTCACAACTCCTCACCTCTCCATCCTCCTCCAGATCCTTCTCCACAACAGCAAGCCGGGAACGGAGAACAGCGCCGCTAGCAAAACAGCGGATGCAAGAATGGCTGAAGAAGAACGGCAAGGGTCTGAAAGTACACACACCGGGCCAGGTGAACTATCTTGGCGGCGAGAAGGGTTCCAGGTTAAGACCGTTCCCGTCGAACCCCGCCTTTATCAGCCAGCCTGTACTATCCGAGGAGGCGCGCGAGATGATATGGCACAAGGTCATGGTGAACTGGGAAGGCATCAAGGCCGTGTCTGCTGAGCTCGGCGTCGACCAAAGGAGAGTAGCCGCCGTGGTGAGGATGAAGGAGGTGGAGAAGGACTGGCAGAAGAACGTATGTATCCCACCCAATTTCCTATCCTCTCCCACCCTTGTTTTCTATGATGATACACATAAAAATTCGATTAGTCTTGAAGACAGCTCATACAACACATGGTTACAAAATTAGCTTTGCGAGCCTCTCTGATTGGAAACACTACCCATTGTTCATGTCACTACCCAATATTTGACTTTGGCCACTGCTGACATTGTTCATCACAACAGGGCATCAAATTAGCCAAACCTTACTCCAGAGCTGTCCTCGAGATGGTTCCCACTCACAGTTACCCCGAGGACAAGCCTAAACAAGCCCTCGAGCCTATCAACGAGATCCATGTGCACAGTTACACGATGCAACAGCTCTTCGTGCCAGCTTCTGAATCGCGAGAATTTACGCGTGAGGATGCGGCACGAGCCTTCCACCACACCTTGCTATCTCCGGATAAGCGCATACCACACCCTGAGTTGGTGCAAATGGAGCGTCGGATAAAAGAAGGCATGAAGGAGAAGGAGAGCTGGAATGTGTTCAAGGATGAGGCCAAGGCATCCGAGCAGGCCAGGGATGCATTAGTTGCAGCCAAGGCGGAGCTCGAGCAGAAGAACACCATGACGGTGGCCACAGATCGGTTCGAATTCCGGATCAAGACGATCAGCGCCGATGATGTAGGCAAGCACGGAAGGGCCAGGGGAGGTGTTGGCTGGAGGTACGGTATTCCTTACGAGGACCGGAAGAAGAACCAAGTCAAGATCCCCACAAGGATCGACTAGATACCCCTCCCCCAATGGTCTGGAATGGCCGGCGGCTGGGTTGGAATATATCTTGTAACACTGTACTATATGAGAGACGTTGTGTATCCCAACAATGTTTGGGGTGTCTCAACGGCCCTGGGAGCGGAGCGTGTATTTTGTGGCCTCTGAGTAAGGTCACTATTCTTTGGCAATGTATGGCTTCATCGCCAGTTTCCAAGCCGATCCCAAACATGAACATGTCCCCTCGCAACCCACCTTGTGAACCCTTACGGCATCAACTTCCGATGTTGCTCCCAATCAATCAGGAACTGCTCCTCACCAACATCCACCACCAAATTCCTACGTATTTGCTCGATGTCCCCGTCACTCAGCCCACACTCCTTCCGCACAAATTCCTCAACACCCCCGTACTTCTCCCGAATCATCTTCAGAGTCCCGACCATACTCTCCCTCTTGCTACTGACCATCCTCTCCGCCGCCTCCCGGTCGTCCTTCAAGGGGTCCTCGAGGATGAGGTGCGATATGAACTCCTCCTTGCGCTCCTTGAGGCCCAGGTCCGTCAGGGAGTACTCATGCGCGACGGCCTCGTCCGAGACGCCGCAGAGGGAGAGGATCAGGGCGCAGATGACGCCCGTGCGGTCCTTGCCGGCTGTGCAGTGGGCGAGGAGCGCGGGGGGAGGGGAGGGCGAGGGCGAGGCGAGATGGCGGAGGATGACGGCGAAGGGCTGGGGTCCGTCTGGGGATGATCCAGCTTCTAGGATCCGGGCGTAGACTTGGACAAAGCCCTGGTGGGGGTTGTGATGTCAGTATAATTAGTTGGTCGGGCGAGGGGATTGGGGATACGGGTAAGGAAATAGTCTTTGGTGAAAGGGTGGCTGTGTTGGGGAGCATATGAGGGGGAGGAGAGTGTGGCAGGGCATTACTCTCCCGTTATCCACGGCTGGGATAGCTGTGCAGGTAAGGCAAGCTGGCAAGTGAGGCGAGCAGCGTTCACTTGGTGGATGGTGGGTAGGAAGCCTATGTGAAAGTGCAGTTGAGGCGGAAAGGCGTAAAGAAAGTGTGGCAGTGATAGGACAAGAAAGAGGAGGATGTGGTTTAAGTGCGGTGTGTGTGACGGTCTTAGATCTCGAGATCGGGCGTCACATTCCGCCCGCCCCCCCTTCACACCCACCCACCCTGTCCCTCGACACCACCGTGAGCTAAGAAATGCAGATTTCCACTGACCTCACTCGACTTGCTCGAGAAGTTGGCATAGCGCTTCGCAATGGCCTCCGGACTGGAATCCTCGTGTAGGAAGACAGGCACAAAGATCCTCTGCGCGCCGTCCCACTCTTTTACGTGGCGCCCGCCGTTCTTGGTGTCGCGCTCGATCTCGGTCTGCGAGCGGAGGTCGTAGACGTGCGTGATCTTGAGCTGGTCCCTCAGGATGGAGATGCCCTCGTCCGTGATCATGGAGGGTTCCGAGGAGCGGAAGACGACGCCACTGCGGACGACCTTCTTGTCATCTGTGTTGGCGACGGGATAGCCACCGCAGTCGCGGAAGTTGCGAAGGCCGGGGATGTCGACGAACGGCGGGCTGGGGAGGGGTGTATCTGAAGCCATTTTCTGGAGGGAGGGGGGAGGGGGTTTAGTTGCGAAACGGTGGTGTTGGTGAGAAAGAAGTGTAAAATATATGTATATATATATATATCTGGCAATTGAAGGAAGAAGAGGAAAGACGAGCGGGATAATGTGTCGTGGACCGGCACCGGTTGAGGGGTCCAACGAAAGTAAGTACTTAGTACCCAAGTACTATGTAGACCTTGGACGAGGTGCAGGAACACGTCGGCCCGACACAGGTTGTTCTGCAGAAGTTTAAAATGCGGGCTGCAGAGTGCCTTCGAATGGTTGCAACTAAGTTAGTCCTAGACTGTTCTCATTAGAGCAGATTTGAGGACTGTTTTGTGTATAAGGGTTCGCAGCTTGCTTGTGCCAATCTAGTAAATAGCCAACAGAGGTTGATCGTCGCCTTGCTTGTCCTAGGACGGCACCTGGGCCAGGGTGGAAGGGCGGGGCCCATCGAATTGGTCTGGGCCGGCCTCGCTTGCTGATCGGGTACAAAGCGGGCCGATTCTCCTGGGTGTTGGGGTGTATGGTTATGGTCCGGCGCCGGGTCCGGTACCCAGCTAGAAACACCATTGATCAATGACAGCTTGTAGATGCAGCCAAGAGGCAGAGAGGCACGTTTCTGTTTATTCAATCACCTGCGTTATCGGCAAGAAGCCAGTTCTATTCCTGTTGTACCAAACAGGGACGTTTCCTGCCAACACATCCCTGTGGGTTTTTCATCCAATCTCACCCCGGACGTCTGCAGCGACCCGATTGTTCGCAGGCAACGGCGATCATGCTCGGGGGGCCCCGGCCTGTCACACTCACTGTACGTAGATACCCTTGACGACATGGGCCACATGCAACTTCTTTGCTTCTTTCTGCTCCGCCAACCCATTGTTGAAAAAAACACACAGACAACGGGGCTGACCGGTTCGTGACATCTTGCAGCCTGTTCAGTAAGCTAGGAACTCACCGGATCCTCATTTACCTTGTTGCCTTTTTTCCAGTTATACTGTCGCGCCCTCAAATGCAAAATAACGATTTCACACCGCCTCTAGGCTGATTCAAAGGCCCCAGGGCTCTCCTCCAGGCTCTCCGGGCTCTCCATCTCCTCAGTGAGAAAGGGCGTCCTTTGACTGACTGACTGACTGATTATACGACGTGGCAGAGGTCCTCCCCCAAAGTCGTTAGTCTCGTTGCCTCACCAAGCTAGCTCAACTCTCTGCCTCCTTGAGCCAGTGCTTCTGGCCCCCATATCACCAAACAATTCCACCACGGGCCTCTTTGAATCGGCCTTGGGCCCAACGGTGGCTTGGCTCGTCGTTACTGGGCTGATGAACTGGTCTGAGTGTCTTTTTCACACTTCTTTCCATGGCAGATGGCTGAGGCTCTAATTGACGCCGAGCACGAGGCTGCGATTACAGGTGAGGCTTCACGAGAGTGGTGACTTTCAAGGTTGCGTTGAGTCCAGAATTGATAGTATAACGAATCGTTCGTTGGGGAATGTCGCCAGTAGCCAAGGCTGCAGAGCCGCAACAACAGATCATGGAAAAAAACGTCGGTCGTGGTTTGTTGTTAGGTGACGAAGTGCAGTAAATATAGACGAAGCCGACGAGGCCTGTGACCGTTCTTGAGTGTTGTGTATCAGGTCTTGCATCATTTTTGGAAGTACAGCGCTGTATTCGACAACTAAGGGAGAATTGCGCAATTTATGTTTGGGTGGAGAGGAACTTCTGTCCAGGAACTTTGGGTTTTAGGTGCACGCGCACAGCTTTGCTGAGTTGTGGGCAAAATATCCATGATGGATTACTTACAAAGTACTTACTTAGTAGCTAGGTACCTAGGTAATGGGGTATGAGGGACGGGGAGGGGTACAATGCAGAGGCCCCGGAAATGGTGGGGGAACATGCAGTGCGGATTAGGCCTTTCGCGGCACCATACAAGGAACTTGCCGCCTGCAAGAATCGTGAAAACATTATGGAAGGATCATGGAAGAATTGTGAAACATGGAAGGCTGCGGGAACGAGGCACGTCTGGAAATGCACAGTGAACATTTGGTCACGATCTGGGCCATCGGAGCTGTTGGCCCCGGTCTTAGGTCAAGGTGCAAATAGTTTATTCAGACGCCTCACCACAAACCAACAAACCAGGATATCGTACCACACAAGTTCAGTAAATGCAAGACCGCCAAAAGGAAGACCACCGAAAGCAAGAACGCCTGTGCAGGGGGGGGGGTATCATCATTCTAGCATATCCGACAGCCAACTCTTTCTAGCCCCTAAGCTCCTAGATGCCAGCGTTGTGTGAAGTGGAGGAAGTCGGATGATAGGGAATGATCATGAACAGTCTGAAAATCGAGTCAGCAAAATGCCATATGAAAATATATTAACTGGACGCTCACCGCCTGATCCATGCCATTCCAGTTGCTCAAGGACGACACATTGAGTATGAGCCCTCTTAATATAGTACAATCACGGATTGCGGTACATGACGAGAGCCCGCAAACCGAGAGCGAAGAACCAGAGATGGAGAACCGAAGAGGCGGGTAATCGATGGCGACATGTTGAGCAGAATCCAGTTAAGAGACATGGGACCTGGCTCTTAGATATTCGACTCGGCAGAACGCGTCTCGACCTCGTCCACAATGGGAGCAGGCGGTTTCGTACTCCCAGTACAGAGGACCGAAGTTACAATAGGAGCAATACCAGTACTTAGTGTAGACGTGCTTGGAGGGGCGTGAGCTGCTGCTACTATTATCGGTGATGTAGACGTCGCTCCGGCTGCGGGATTGTCTGGACGAAGAGGAGGAACTGGATCCGGAAGCCATTTTGCGGTATTCGGGGGTCAGATTCAAGGAGGATTCAGGAAATGTTTGTTTGGGGTCAGGGGGTCAAGTGCGTTGTAGGAGTCTTGTCTGATGAGCAATATCCAAACCTGAGAGACATGGACGAAATTCGCTCCTTTTTGTATCTGGTAGCAATGGTAGGGCCATGCTCTTGTAACATTGTATCTATCCGGCGCATCAGTGTAAAATCCAAGGCGAATAGGCGAAACAAGCGAATAGGTGAACAGGAGTCCTCAATACAACCACTTGACAAGGGCCCACGCCACACCGATCTCCTTTTCAAGGTTGAACACCGTCACCGAGGTCCCAGGGCTGCCAGGCGACGAGTGAAAGCCCCATCAGGGAGAGTGCCAGTTGCCTGAGGGCCATGGCAGACTATTGATGCTTTGCCACAATGAGGTCGAGTGCGGGAAGCTGGGTATCAAGTTTCAAACTCGTGAGTATGAAGCTCAACAACCTGAAGGATCAGATTGGTTCCACAACGAACAGGTAGCCACAAGTCGCGGCTAGGCAGTTTCCATTAACCTGGCATGAGTCCTTCGGTGCCAGCCCTCGGGGGGGGGGGATGGAATGGTTGGACAAGAGGCAGTGGCCGGCCCTTCAGTTTTGCGTGATACCCAGCCCAGCAACAGAGAAGGGGATGGAGATTTCTCAAGCATAACAGTGGACCTTATCGCCAAGGACCGCTAACGCAGGTACAGTATTTGCCACTGCAGTTGGCATAAGGGTGCTAGGAATTGGGCCCAGGAACGAATGGGACCAGTGACGCGTGGGTGTTGGTGAGATTCGGTCTACCGTAGGTTTGTTCTCGGCTCCGAGTGGCAAAGCTACCCTGAGTGGAGCAGTTGTGCGGCCGTGCTTGTTGTATGCTGAATTGTCTTCCGAGGCTCCTTCATCGATGGCACGCATGTGCTCAGGTCCTTGGACCAGCTGGTCGTGTGTCTTTTGCGCAAAAGTGTCTTGACGTTTGGACTGGGCAAAGAAGGCGGTGCTTGCTGAACTCGGCAGTCCTCATTCTCGCCTCAAAAAATTCGAGGCGCGCCGGGAGCGAACTCAAGATCACAGGACGACACGACGTCACGTTGGGCAGGTAGCCACAACTTAAAATGAGCTTGACTTGGGAAGCAATGACAAAACAAGAGAGTAGGCAATGTCGGAGGGGATGTAAAGAGGCTTCGGTCCGTACCTAGGTACCTCACGTCAGCGCTGCCCAGGTGATTTCAGTGTGATTTCAGTGCTGGCTAGTCGATGCGATGCGGCTCGACGGGCTGCCTCTTCAAGCTAGGTTCCCGATTGCCTGGGATCCAGGTCAATTGACTCAAACACAGAACCAAACAAAACAAAAGGAATAGAATGATCAACGGTCCAGTTGCGACCCTTGGCCAAAGCGTCGCAACGTTCACTCCTACTTTGATGAAGCCGTGCGGCCCACGGGCGAACCACAAGGTATGACTAACCTCTCAACTGCCTAGACAACCCAAAGCCGAGAGGTCGTTCGTTCGCAACTTTCATCTTTCTGGGCGCCCGCCTTAGGCTGGCTCATCCGGGTAGGCGTCAATCTGTCGTGGACTGTGAACCCACTTGTGGCAGTACTATGCTGCACAATAAGGCCATTTGCCCCTTTTCTCTGCGCGAGCATCAACGAGATATTGCCCCTACCATTTCTTTTTTTGTCGTTCGAGGCGACCTTCCGAATAACACATCAGACCCAACTTGTCGCCGGGCGACCACAAGCCAGCTATTTCGGTCATCGTGTTTGAGAAAGTGCTGCTCCGGACGAGGCTGCATGACACCCATATATGCACTTGCAGATGCGATGTCGTATGCCGACGAGCCTCAATTACGAAGTCGTCCGAAACCAATACAAAGGACACTTCGTGCCGCAGCAATGGCTAGTCCTGTGACCCATCTTCTGACGCGCTTGCGTTATCTCCACCATGTCGACGCCAAACTTCGACGTCTATAGGGTGCAACGGATGCAAAAAATCGAGACCGCAACGCTGTGGGATGAGACGGAGGAGATCATCGCCGCTGGATCGCTGTTGGATCGCCGCTGGATATGTATTGGGTGGCTTCATGGGTCAAGGCGTCAACACCATATGTAAGCAAGATCATGTGTTCCTCACAAGTTTGGCTCGGTCTGCAACTTGCAAGTTCCACGCTTTCATCAATGAAAAAGATGCAGTGCCCTTTCCCACCGCTCTGTGGTAGAGCAATCGTTCGAAACTGCACTAATCAGAGATGGCAGGACGCAGAACGGCCGTGTCTCAGTTCACATATTGCCGCTGCTCGGTGAAAATCCAGCATGTCATCGATTGAGCGCAAGCGGGTCGTCATTGAGGCCCACCCGGAAGATAACATGTTGTGGAGGGTGAGAGCTGAACTCTTACTTAGTAAGGACAACGTCGACGTGGTGATGTTGGTGACATCAACTGGTCGGCTCCAGCAACAGCTTCCCCGCTTTTCGGGACTTCGGCCCAACTCGTCCCGAGGCATGTCACCCGAGGTTTACCCGGCAAAAATAACGACATGTCTGTTTCCAGCTGTCTAAGTCCGCCATCGTCTTTCCTCAAAATGCCAAATGCTGGGTCCATCGTTGTTTTAACGATTATATGTCCGTTACGAGCTCTTGAGCTCAAAATAACAATATTAGCTTTCAAGCTTTCGGCTCGCGTCACATCCATTGCGTGTGCCGATCCCTACAACGTTTCGGTCTGGAACATTGATCAGGTATGGCCTACCTGGGGCCTACAATTGGGATGAACGTTGCACTAGATGATCGGCTCTTTATCTCAGCCACTGCAACCTATAATCCTGTTGGTAGGCTAGTACAACAGGGAGTCGCAGAGCCGCATCGGGGATTTAGGGTAAAAAGACACCGATCCCTTGTACAACCCTCCATCTGGAGCCTTCCGTGATCGCACATTGAGGGCCCGTGAACAACCTTGGAACACCCTGGAAGCAGAAGTATCCCTTTCTCCTGCACGTCCATCAAGGCAGGCCTAAAGTGTCCTCCAGCAGTGTTGTGTAGGTGCCCAATTTTGCCGAGTGATATCGCGCTGCCAGTACTCTGGTCTTACTGCACCATTAGCGCTATGATAATAATGCTGTTATTTATTTTGCCACCTCTAGACAGCAGTGTATCACGAAGTATCCTCCGAGACCTCAAACACTGCTCGGCATGGGCGTGAATCTGAGCTACCTGAGAGGGCAGAATACGAGAGTCAGAAGTGGGCCCTGTGTTCCCTTCGATGCCAGCATTACCTACTTTAGGTATCAGGGTAGTAGGCCCGGGGGTAGAGATGTGTACGCGTATGTGTACCTACCCCGCGGGCCCCCCTACATGCCGCGATCTGATTCGGTGAGAGCAAAATGTTCTGGTTGCCTTTTTTCCATTCCTGGTCAAAAGCTTGGAAATGACGGTTGGGATGGGAAGGGCCAATGGTCTTTTCCCAATGAAAGTGTCCCTAAAGGGTTGAAACTGCAGTCTCCGATGTTGAGAATGAATGACAAACGACATTGGTTAGCTCGAAGGGTCTTAGCCATCCCGCAGGAGCAATGACAAATTACTCGTTAACCAGGTCCCTCAGTAGAAACCAGATTTGCTTTTGATTGCTCGGAAGGGCAGCACCGCCTATATGTGGTGTGTTCTCTGCAGACTCTCGGCCACTTATGCAGTGACATAATGAAAAACGTATCTGCATATTCTGCGGGCACTTATTACCCTTCACATGCTGCAGGAAAAAGGCATTACTGTGCAGAGAAACCCACAAGCCTTGTCTCCAATGAGGGAGCCCATTGGACTCCTTGCAGACTCGGCGCAGGAGGGCAGGAGGGCAGGCCTCAACAAAGGCCTATAAGGACGCAGATCCAAGTTTGGTTCTGTACCACTCCAGACGCAGACGCTTCCATCAAGGATGGTTACGCATCTAAGGTCCCGGTGTCCGTGTAACCCGGGCCCGAAGAGCCTCATGCTCAGTGATTGTCCTTTCTCCTTTTCCTTGATGATTACTTTCACCTGAACCCGTCAGGGAAATTGGGCGAAATCATCGCTCCAACACTTGAGTTTCAGGGCAGTCCCAACATGGATGAAAGGATATCGTGGATGTACAGCGGCCGCGATGTTTCACTTTACAGCACTGGCAGTCTTCGAGGCTCCGAGGTTTGCCTCCTCGTTTCTCCGTCCTATAGGACGCCTTCCCTCCCCAGTTACACGAAACAGCAGGAGATCAGATGAGTGTTCCGTCATGCAGCCCAACGTCGGGAACAGCCACTATCGCCCAAACGGGCATTTCATAGTTGGTCCCGATATCTACTTCTTCCAAGATTGCTGATTGGATGCGTTTCGTAATGGTAAGGCGCAAATTTGACGTCCTCGACACGCTTTGCTTCCACTTCCAAAGATGAAATCCATCGGAAGGTTGAGTCAACGATTGACCATGTCAGTGCCGGTGGGATCAATTGCCTGGAAACTCAAGTACAATTCCATTCCCGTGTAAATATTCGCCCGCGCCCGCGGGCTTGTGTAATTTGTTGATGCATATAACTACTAAATAAGTGATACTCGAATGGCCATTTCACCATGACTTAGAACAGGACATACTATGACAAGAAGCTGAGAGGTGAAGTGCAACAAATGGATAGGTTCAATTTGAAAGAAGGACGGACGAAGCAAAGACCCAGATTGACATGGCCCGGTTCCCCAGGTGGCAAAGGACCGAGTCAATAGAAATACCACGATCTGGTAAAGCGGGTAGGAAGAGGGAAAGTATATTGGCAGTAGAGACTGTGATCTAAAATATAATATAACCCCACGGACGACAGCCACATATGCTCCAAAACCGAGGGCACTGTACTTAGAACTCATTAAAAATAAATAGGTAAAATATCAACGGTGTGCCATGGTTCCAAAACGAGCAACAGAGAGATTGTCTGTGAAGGAGATGTTAGTTAGCAGTTGTGGTGCCGTGTTGTGCATCCCTGGGTACGAACCTCAACGCGCTTGGTCAGGCCCCACGGACCAGAGTTGAGTAGTAGGTGCAGTGTTGGCACCTCAAGATGTTGCACCGCACGCAGTGGGAGACGGTCTCAGTGTGCATGCCTCCCTCGCCACATTTACACTAGAACCATAATCAGTATTCATAGCCGCGGTCTACAACGCCATATCCAGGAATGACATAGATTACTCACGCAGTTCCAGCACCATATATAGACAGCATTGGACTTGGCGGACGAAGAACCGCCATGTCTGTCACGCTTGCTATGCTTGTGTTTGTGACTCTCGGAAGGCATTTCGAAGAGGTGATCAAAGACTCAGTGTAGAAGCGGGTAAAGTTGAAGAACTGATGGTGATGCTACTGCTGTATCTGAGAGGCGAGCTCATTCTCATCGACAAAGATCATGGCAGCGCTTGCTGTCTTTTATACACGGACAGCGTGTAATTCCAACTATAGCTTCTCAGAAGGGTTGCTGTCGTGTGTTCCTTTATGGCCACCCTGTCCGCCTGATCAGGGCTGTTGAAGGATTTTGGCCCTTCTGGTGATGCTTGCCTTGTTGTCCATCATGATAAATTCCTTCCTGAGACCCTGGGATCCCTGGATGACACGTACTTCAAAGGTTGTCGTTACAGGCCTCATCTGTTCCCGCTCAGGCCAGCACCGAGAAGCTGAGCCACATGCCACCAAGGAACATTCGTCGCTGTCGGACCTAGAGCACTTGCAAAGGAGCAAGGGCTGGAAATACAAAAGGATTCGCCCCCTTCGAGTCACAAGTACATTCTCCACTGGCCCTCTCCATTACCCAGTAGCCTTTTCCACCGTCCTCCGGTTCTGTGGATTGACTCCAGGACATGCCGTCGAGACCATGGAGCTGGTTGAGATAAATCGGTACGTTCGGTGAGCGGATCCAAAATTGTAGGCGTAATTTGGTTCAGCCGCTTCAGGTGTGGACAATGGGGCGATTCTGGAGCCAAGAAGCTTCAAAGCATGTGCATGGTTGCCCGGCATCTGCGGCCACGAAGACCTTCAGCCCCTATCCAAAAGCGCAGAACTATGCACGACCTGGACAAGGCGTGAAAGGGAAGGATGGGACCAATATGGGTGTGCTGACAGAAGAACTGTGTTTGTCCATGTATAAATTTGTCTTCTGGGTCCAGAAACCAACCAGTGATACTTGAATGAGGACTAAGCGAGCTATACTCCGTTCTGCACTATCGACACTTGGACCCCAAGAGTAGAAAACCGTTGACCGGCGACGAGATGAGCTAGAAGGAAGTGACAATTTGACGAAAGTAGTCCATACAAGGAGACGATAAGGGGCTGCACTCAGCCTATTGCTCTATGCGGTCAAGAAGAGGACCTTTGCCGTCCATCTCTCCAAAAAGCAGTCGGACTGTCATTGCAAATGCTGGTCCAAGCATGTCTCACGCCTTCCTCGCCCGTGTTCGAAATCTAAACAATGCATGGCCATGCTATCATGCATCGAGGTGAGTCTGACGTCCAGAGTACACTTGCGGCCCAGCACGTCGAGCCTCTGAAGTCTTGAAATAGTCCGGCTGAATCCCAAAAGATGGGGCGCTTGTTGTTGTCCGAGTAGTGATCTCCGGTTATAGAATCGTCCTAGTTCTCTGTGGTCGTTCTTCGAAACTGATTATGTTCCTCGGCGTCTATATCAGCCCGCGCTGTCCCAGATTTTCTTGTCGTGTAGGTGCTACGGCCCCCAACCAGGTCGTGTGCTCCGCGGTGGCGAAACTTTCGAACATCGTGCGGCGACAACTTTGTCTTCCCGTCTGCGGTACAATAGTGAGAGAAGGGGAGCTGGAAAAGAACTTTGCAATGCTCGGGAAACCATCGATCCAGCATTGCGTGAAATTAACGTGTAGTAGGCCGATTGCAGTCAATCTCGGACAAGGTAGGGGAAGACCTCCAGAGAAGTCGGATATAAACGAGAGAAACAGATGCGGCTCTGCGAACATCAGAATACCAAATCAATACTGCGTTGCCCAACGACGGTGCGGAAGATCCGCAAACGGCGAGCATCATGTGGAGATTCTACCACACATGCAGTACACAAAAACTGAACGGCCCCCACTGGCAGCCTCCCAATCAGCTGTCCTGAAATAATCAGCCCAATAAGGCTGACAAAATTGAAGATCCCCCTCTGGACCAAGCTGACAGAATTTGATGCTATATCAAGGTGAGTAAGACGTGGACTGACTGATCACCAGCGCAGATGATGTGGGGTGGTGAAGTTGACCCCATTGGGGTCCTCTTGAGTTCGCCCGACTCCAGCTCATGAGCCGGAAATATCACAGCCCAGCAGACCTCACTCGTGGGCCTCAAAGGCCCATCAAAGTAGACAAGATGGAAGAGCCCCAAGACTTCATTCCAGAATTCAGCTCGTCGAGCTGGATGTACGGCTTTGTAAGTCCCCCAATCCCCTTCTGAGGAAAGCCTGCACTCGGTGAACCTGAACGCCGCTCACTTCAGGAAAACCCAGCGCCTCCGTGCTCCAGTACTCACCGGCAAGGGCTCAAGGCCTCAAGGGCTTTTGCACGTCGCGACATCGACACGCGGGCCAGGCACTTGCCATCGCACAAGATCATTTAACCTTGGAGCATGGAGCGATTCTGCAAGCCCCAACTTGGGACGTGCGAATGCTCTCCGGAAAGGAAATAAAATGGGTCACGGCTTTCGGACCCGCCCCTTGGAAGCATCCCAATTGATGCATATCCAAAATAGCAAAAATAATGTCAATACGATCTGGTGGATAGCAGAGTCAGCAGCGTTGGCGCCACGAGACCTCGCTCGGTAATTGTAATTGATCAAGTCTCGTGAGTGGTGACATCGATCTAAAGTTGAGACGCGTGGAGACGCGAGACGCCGCTCGGCTTTGGCGTTAAGACAAGGTCATAGCAATTTAAGGTTGTTTCAGCGACGCCGGGACGAGTTCATCCAATCCTTTGGAGCGCAACGTTCCAACATCGTACAGTGGGCCGAGTACAAGGTGCTGCTGGCTTCCACTGATTGGAGGATTTAGAGGGTGCAACCACTGGGCGGCTCTTTTTATGCAGTGGTTACAGTGGTCCAGGCCCCCACGTCATTGCCGTCATTGAAGCTTATCATGCAACTGCGCGTTCCAAGGAAAGCTCGCATCATCTATTGTTGTGCGTGTGCCCTGTATTCCATAGAACTGTGATTCACCAGCATGCTTTCATTCCCTTCCTAGACTCTTTCTACTCATCCAACAAAGACAATCCGCGACATTATCTTAGCTTTCGCGGCCTCAAATAGAAGCAGCACCTCGCAAGACGAACCCAGCTTCAGCACCTTCCCAATACACCACCACAGCCACCACAACAAGATCACACTCGATATAAAACACTACGAGTATAAAACGCTAGTCTTGACGAGAAGACAAAACGCATTGAGCGACGTGGTACCGAAGCATCATACCAGACCTTCATCCCAATAACTACCAACGTCATACTCGCACCGACTCGCAAACAAACAAAGCCACCGCCAAAATGGGTATCCTAGGCGCAAGCCTGAGCTATCTCGTCTTCTCGGCCATCCATATAGTCCAATTCGCCCTCGCAATAACCGTCTGCGCTCTCTACGGTGTCGACCTGCACCGAGCACACAGCCATGGAAAATACATGGACAGTAAATGGGTCTACGCCGAGGTCGTCGGCGGGCTCTCCGCCTTCACGGCCATCCTTTACCTGGTCCCCTTCATCCTGCGCTTCTGGCTCGTCTGGGCGTGGAACCTGCTCTTGTTCATCCTGTGGATAGCGCTGTTCGGAGTTTTCGGAAACATGTACATTCACGAGGATGCTGAGGGCGACTCGGGAGTGCAGAGGATGAAGAACGCCGTTTGGGTGGATCTAGTAAACGCGTTGCTGTGGTTCTTCACGTTCCTGGGCGCGCTGGGGTACTGGTACAAGCATCGTGAGAGACATAGCCGCTTCACTGGAAGGGCAACAGTCTAGAGGCCTTAGAGGTCTGGCTCTGCTGGGTTCAGGTGGATGAGGGGCCATACGAGCCCGAGCGATGAGGAATTGTCTGGAACGCCGCCATTTCATGCGATGGGAATCAACCTCAAGGGCCTAGAGCGCATGGGCTTATTGTGGGAGAATATGATCCGGAGGTGGACCGTATGATGATTGCTGGGCGGCGACAGACTTTTCTCATATTTCTTTTTCCCCGTCAGGTTATCTACTCCTTGTATGCGTGCAGTGTTGGGCGAGTGCAAAGTAACAGCGGGTCTGCTTATGGATTGATATTGATACCAATACCCTCGCATACCAGCGAAGATCAGCGATTTCGGTTCTTCTCTATGCAAAGATACCACTAAGAAAGCAATAATACACGTCCTTTTGCCTTGATTTCCTCGTTTTCCAGGTTAGCTGAGCATCTGTTAGCTTGCTTAGCTCGTGCGTGCGTGTCACCCCTTGCTAAAAGAAAAAAAAAAAGGAAATTTTAAAACTTTACGAACCACACAGTATGTCCAATAGCTGTACGGGTGTGCGCGTTTCTGATGAGCGGACATCATATGAAGCAAACCAGGAAGCTTGTGAAAGGATCATCCTACATCACAGCTGCCTTCCCGAATTATCTGCTGATGATCGACTTCGACTCGATAGAGGTGGTGTGCCTAGGTCCAGTCACATCACAACGTTCCTGAGCAAGATATTTGCTACCTAGGTAACTAATGCATTATTGCCCGCGGCTGCCCATCATCAGTGCCATCGCGAACAACTTCAAATGAAGTTCCTGTCTGATGGCTCATATAATGTTTTATGACATCACCTCGCATACAGCCCATCCCAGATGTTCCCCCAAATCTGATCCCCGCTGTTCTCCACCTCACGATCCTCCCTCCCGTAAAATGCTCCCAACCGGCCCGTCGGGGAAGATTTCCCAATTGGCAACAGCCAAGGGTCGAAATGGCCTGATATCTTCATCATCATCACTTATCAGTTTCCGTGTCTCTCATGCCGGTAATCAAGTGACCCCCTGGGAAGTAATTACTACCTACCTAGGTACGTATGTACACTACGAGGATGCTCCCATCACACGCGGCTGGTCAGAAAAAATCCTGGAACAACGCCAAGCAACAACGGCCAGATGAAAGAATGGATCTGCATCCCAAAACCTTTCAACGGCGGGGATCTGCCACAATGATCTTCCAGGTTGGACAGCAATAACCTACACTAATGACGGGCAGCCGCTGGCAGGCTGGCAGGCTGGTAGGTTGATCCCATTCATGGGTTGGTGGGATGGCGCGTCCCAACCAGCAGCCCTGGATTTGTCCTGTCGTTCAATCCTTTAACAGACACGGGAACCAAAGCGACTGCTCACCCGCAGTACTGAAGCAGGGGAATGCCCAAGGAACCTTGGAAAGCTCCGTTGCTTTTCCTGAAATCACGCTTTCTGCAAGGCAGCCAGCAAACGGTAGCAGGGGGTTCAAGGAAAAAGAGAAGGAAAACACCCGACAGAAATCTCGGGTCTTACTGCAGGGGCGATCTGCAGTGGGCTGGGAGGCGTCATTGGCCTGTGCCCGAGAAGCAAACATTTTGCAGCTTACGAGGAGGTTGGCAGGTTGGAAGCCTCGCCGGCTCCTCTCGTGTGCCCCGGCTTCCGAATTGAAGGCCGGCCTCCAGCCCTGGGACGGGACGCGGCCAGCGTCCTTCTGTCGCATGAATTTTTAGCCGTTCGGCCGGCCGGTGTACAACCTCTGACGACCTCCCTCATTATAGCTACCAGCAAGTGGGCATCCTCTCTACTAGGCTTGGCTGGGTCTGGTGCGGCGCAACGTTGGAACTGGTAACGGGTGCGTGCTTGATGGTGTGCGAATGCTGATGTTCCACAATCCCACACACCAGACGCAGCAACTGTCCTGGGCTGGCGTCCGTCTGTTTGGTTCGGCTCTGTTGCCAAGACACCCAGTCGATGTTAGCACGAGGAAGCACGTAAGCACCATTGTGCCGTGGTGCCGTGGTGCCGTTAAACCGACCCCAGATGTAGTGGTGGTCAGTGATGGGCGGTCCTCCACAGGTCACTGCGTGAACAGTCGCTAGCTATGTAGCCCGTTCTCTTCTGTTACCGAACTTGCAGGCCTTGCAGTTGAGGAAACCCAGCATGGCCTTAGCCTGAGGTATGTATGTATGCATGTATACACAGTACACTCTGCATGGATCGGCTAGAATAGCTACTACCTGCGATCGTCCTGTCGTGCCATCCATGTGAGAATGACTGACAGCTCAGACGATGGCGTTTGGTAACACCGCGCTTAGCGCAAGACTCAAGAATGGAAACTTGACGCGCCGATCGAGTTGACTGCTGCTGTCTCCTGTCTCCTGCCTGCACTATCTATCAGACTATCTGACGATTTTCAGCTTCCGGTAGCGATGTGCAGCAGATCACTACCACGTAGACACACTGTGTACCGCGTGGGACAGGGAAACAAATGTGTATGCAAGATTATCGCTGGCGTGTCTGTGGCTTCGCGATCCATATGTACGGATCCGTATGCTTTCTTTTCATCAGCCCCCATTGTTTAGACTGCCACATACTTTTCAGACTGCAAGTGGCAGAATGCCTGAGGAAAAGGAGGGAGGGAGAGGAGAGGCGGTTGGATCTTGATGACGACCCTGAGCAAACATACGGAAGATAGTTGGCCACTTGAACCTCGATCTAGGCTTCCCAACCGTTGCCCTCTTTCTGTGGCTACCCGCCAACGTGTAGTCTGCTTCAGGCATATGATCTGATATGGATCCTTTGGGCAAACGATATGTCGGTTGCCCGCAATGGACTGCACGGCCTGCACGGGCATCACTGAAGTTTGCCCCTGATGCCCTCGCGGCTTGTAGCCTACTTACCTTGGGACATGTTGACATGGTGCACCGGAGACTTCTTCCTACAGTAATGCAAAACCTATGTCGAAATTCGAAACATCTTTTAAATGTTACCACCCAATACCACGAACACCAAAAATCAATATTACACTATTGAGGCCCATCACTACTGTCAGGGCCATCTCTGCCCCTTCAACACTCACGAGTGTCAATGTGCGAGAAATAGGCGCCCATCGTCACCCAGAGCCCGAATCAATCAGCATTGAAGTAATCTTGGAGCAGTGGAAGGACTGACTGACTGCCCAGCTGCCAGTCTCAGACTGTACGTACCTCGCCCCGGTTTTATTCCCTACCCTCCTCCCCCCCCCCTCTTCCAAATGGGTTGCGACTTCCCTTTGCAATTCCGCCCAGCTGCCAGTTTGCAAAACGCTACTTGTCATTTGGTTAATCATAATGCTTGCCTTGACAGCTTTGTATCCACTGAGACCGAATCGTATTCGTACTGAATTGGCATCCTTTAAGATACCAGCTTCCACAAAATCCGATCACAACTACAATCATTTCCCAGGTCCACTTAAAAGTCCAAGTCCTGCGGGGATATTCCGACAACACTGGGCCACTTCCTGAGGAGGTTTACCGAGTCCATCTTGTGTGTATATTCAGAAATCGTCTGCAATCTCTCGATCACTGGATAAGGGGCAATCAGAAGGGAACAAGGCAAAGAGCATAGCCGCCGTCAATATCATCGCACACCACGGCTCTCAGGACTGAATGGACACTCTGCCCTTCTTTATCTGAGTTACATCTCACCGTCAATCTTAGTCGCAGTCCACACACAAAATCGGACCCTTGATAATCTGGGGCGAGACGCTGCCAACTGTCAATACTATTGTGGCTTGTGGGAAAAAAACAACTGATGCCACCTGGACCACCTGGGCAGCGACCTTGACCTTCGGTGTATGCCGGTGAGCGGGATATCGTCAGCTCGGCCATATCTGCTGCCAGTTCAGAGCGCAGGCCATGGGACCTCAGCAGTTATTTGTCGTCTTCCATCCGCCTCGCAAGCTTTCTACTTATTCCCGAGCCTGTGGTTAATTTGCCTGTTTGTGACCTGATGGTTCTCTGGTACTTCTTTGGAGACGCGAACCGAAGAGAATCCTCCGACCCATATACCAAGCAGCCAGCGCATCCATACCGTCGATAACGACACCCAGGTGCAATCCTGCAAAGGTTTGTTCAACCCTCTCCTTTCCCCAGAGGTTGGACAGCAGCGAAGAAGCACCATCACTGTCCCAGGAAGCCAGCAGGACGTTGGAAGCGGCTGCAGTCTAGATTGGGCTCCACACATCGGCCCATCCATCTCGGATCTGCTACCGTGACAGGTCGCCTCAGGGACGTGAAGTGCGGCTCCGCGAGATCATCCCCAAGCTCTTTTCGAAGTCTATTGTCTTCCCGCTCCCCTGGCCTCGATATCCGGTAGATCGATCTCGATCCTCCCTTCTGCGTCTTCTCTGGAAGCAAGTCAAGAGTTCTACATACCACCACGGTGTCACCTAGATAGGCCCCCAGCCTCGACATCCCCCGCAGACGAGGGCAATCATGTCCAGCCCGGGCCAGCCAGGTCACTCAGCGACCATGAAACTGTCGGAAACGGCCGAGAGCAAGAGACCTCGCCGACGGGCCTTCTCGAATTCGTCAGCATCTTCGGCAACGTCAGCCGGTGCCAGCACGGAATTCGAAGATCCATTCATCTTTTCACCTCACCATACTCCAGATTCTGAGCAGCCATTGTCCTCACGGCAAGCATCTGCGTGTGCATCTGCTAGTGGACAACCAAGCAGTAAGTGCCCATTCCAAGTTCCTCGCGAGTAGTGGTGAACCTTTTGTCTCCTGCCAAGCCCAAATACACAAAACTTCGGCCCTATTTAGCACTTGACGTCTGTTGGTGCTGCGCCCCCACGAAAGCAGGCGTCGTCACCGCAGTCCCTCTAGCAAGTAATGGCGGCGGCGTTTCATCGGCGACTGACCGGCAGGCATTGGGGAACGCTTTACGTCCCCGGCTATGCAAAGCGCGCAGCGCGCATCGACGAGATCAGATAAAGGGTTTTCTCGGCCGATCCAATCCACCTGGGCGTTGGATGTGCTGTCGTCACGGTCCATCGGCGGCGACAGCGATTCAGGGGTACACAGTAGTGCTTTCGGTGTGCCACTAACGATTCGCAAGCGCCGTGGAGAGCCGCCATTTCCGCCTGGCATATGCATGTCGCACTCTCTGCTTTGGCTTCTCCTTCTACTTTCCGGCACTGTCTGCTTGTTGCGGCAGGCTGGCGATCGTGGGATGGGGATCAGGCGTTGACGGGGGCTGGCACAACAGGACCCTGGGATGGCCGTTGCACCATGGACGTCATCGTCAGAAAGACAAGAGAAGATGCCATGCCTGTCCTGCATTGCATGGCCCATCAACAGCAACGACAACGCCCAACGCCCACATTGACACCCACATCGCGTCCCCGCAACACCCGCTGACCACGATTCCTCATGCATGCACGTACGAAGTTGGGCTAACGCGCAGTTCTTATTTTCTATGCAGGCAGCAGTTTTTCCCAATCCCCATTTCGTCCCTCTCATCCCAACTTCCCGTCCTCATCCTCCAAACCAACAACAAAATCTCCCACTCCGTGCAGTCGACCCATTGCCATTGCACTGCCACCATCCGCGTTGAGAAAGATCAAAGATTCTGGCTGCACCTCAACTGAAGCACTGCCAGCACGTGGAGACGTATCAGGGTATGTAATCAGTCGTGGACTTTGCCGATATTCTTTACCCCCTTTCCTTACTCCCCTTTCCCCCTGGGGCGTCTTGAGCCCCACGGGTCATAGAGGATGAGCGGCTCGGAACGACAATGAGGGGTCGTTACTTGTCACTGACGATCATGTGTACTGTGGCAGTGGCTACTTCCCTCTCCACGAAGATCCCGAGAAACGCACCCACCGACCCCATCCCTTCCACACCGCAACGCAAAAGGCAAAGGAGGATTGCGACACCAATGCTCTTGCTAAAAGCGACGATAGCTCCCAAGTTGCTCAATCGTCTTCGTCCTCAACCCCTCGCCCTGACCTTCCACCACTCGCCATATCAGAGCCTAAAGGCCAAGCCCCAATGGTGAACACAGTCAACATGTCTCGGTCACAAGTCACGCCTGTCACATCTTACGTGCCCAGCGGTGGGTTCCACGAAACGCCGATGCCAGTAGGCAAATACTACCCTTCGAACTATGAAAGGCGACACAACAGCACCCAAAACGCACCCCGCACATCACGAAACAGTCTGCGGCAACCCGCAGTTCGCCCCTCCTCTGCGAAGTCGGACACCGCGGTTCCTCAATTCAATAGGACAGACTCCCACGGCCGGTCCGACTCCGAGGCAACTCGGCGACTACAACAATATCAGCGCGATATGGTCGCGCAAGCCTACCTCGCCGCCCAGAAAGCTACACAAGAACTGGCCGGCAAAGAAGGCGCATCGGCCGCACTGGCGGCGGCAAATTTGCACGGTGCGCCCTTGTCGAGGTTTCAATTCCCGGGCACACCGCACCGGCCTATATCGCCACGACTCGAACCCATGGGCAGTCCTGGACCGGTGACACCGCTAGCCCTGGAGGGTGCTGAGGGCTATTGGGATAGGCCGAGGCCAGTGCCGAGTCCGGATGCCGGCAGGGAGAGCCAGGCAGTTGCACGGGCGATAAGGGCCGAGGGTGAGAGGAACCGCAGGGAGGGCCAACGCTCACCGGCGGTTGAGGCCGGTGGCTTTGGATTCTGATTGACCGTGTCGCCGCCCGACTCCGCATGAGATCTCTTGTGGACGCCCTTGCCCAGCCCCGTGGGGAGAGCGTCGGGTGTGGTGCCACCGCACTACATACATTTGTACCACCGCATTCATGTCCACCGTTCTGCCTTTGCATTAGGACCTGCGGGGAGTTATGGGTACGCCGCACGAAGACGGCATCGAGCGCCGACGCTTCGATCCCGCCGAAACGTCCGCGTACCTGGTGAGTGTCAGTCAGGGTCATGAGCCGACCCGATGTCAACCTCACATGCTTCACAACATCCAGAGTCTTTGATACACGGAAAAGACATTGGATGACTTCGCCGTTGGCGTCATTGTTTCCGAGCCAGCCATCATCATCTATATTTGATACCCTCAGCGCATTTGCACCCTAGGATAGACAGCATGGGCATTCACTCAGCACACGAGAAGTGATCTTTTCATGATAGGGATTCAGGGACATTGGAGAAAGTTGGTCTTCTTTGTGATTTGAGAAAGACGGGCCAGTTGGCCGTCAACATTCGTTGGATGGGGGGATACATTATCCTCAAAAAGAAGAATCCAAGACAGCCAGTCGTGCTGTCTATGGGAGGAGTTCAGCGTTCTAGGCTACTCAGGATGTTCGTTCCAATACAAAGTAGCGGTTTGAAAGAGGGAAGGAATGGGGGAGAACCCTCCGTCCATAGTGGTAGAATCAGTGTATAGTGACAAAACTATGTCTTTGTCCATCCCAATTGCTCTGCCACATATGAGCTTTCGACGACGTGCTTCATCTTGCTCTATCTGATTGTTGATCCCTTCTTATAAAAAGCACAGTTCAACATGGTTTATATGATGCTGTGAGGTCAACAATTGAGAACCACCATAGAAGTCATGACCAGAAACTACCTAGGTAAACAGACTCATCAGAGATGCTACATATCATTTGATGAAACCCTGCCTGCAATTTCTGGTTTCCCTTGATTTTCATCGCATATGCGTAATTATATCAAGTATTAGCCCCAGAATCCCAGATTATGTTCCCAATCCATTCCTCCTCTCTCTTTCCTACCACTCCTCAACTCTCCACTCGACAACGTAGGCGAAGTGTTTCCCAGTTTAGTTCGCAAGGCCTTCCGTATGGCGTCGTTCCTCTCATCTCTTCGACGGGTGTTTCTTTACCGGGGTCGAGACGAAAAGCACGCCACAGTCCGTAGATCCGGTATCTGCATGTGGATTTTCAATTCTCCATCAATAGGTAGGATGTGTTGCTTAATCGATGGACCTCGCGAAATGTATCTTGACCCCGCGTGCGTAACACATGTATACGGTCGGCATTCAATGCAAGTCCCAGTCTGAGGCGTTGCCATACTTGGACAGAATCCAGTCATGGCTGTCACCCCTCGAGAGCCAAGCTCTCGCGTACATATCTGAGGACGACTGTGAGACTTTGTATCCCATCAACCTTTTCAATACGATACTTGACTTGTAGTCGTGGGTCTATTAAGTCGCTCCTCAATTTCAAAGTCAAGACAACGGCTCCACGGCAAACACAATTATTACGTGACTAGAAAGCCTTACATCACGCACGCATCGATTACAACATTTGAACTCCGACGACGATCCAACGGTATCATCAGCTTCTCCTACCCATATACTTTCACCCGGAACTTATCATAAAGCACCCTGGAGCTCCACAAGATATATTGCACCAGTCCCAACCATGAGTGATTTCCAATAGCATCATGTTGATCTAGAAGCGTTCACAAACTTTGCAGTCTACCCTAAACAAGACCTTGGACCCCCGTCAAGGTCACATTTTTTCTATTTTCGATTTGCCTACTTAAGTATGGAACGGAATGGCATGGAAAAAGGAGTCCACGGGTATGTTCAAGATAGGATGGGGGCCCGGACTGGCTCCCCATACTCGCCCAGGCATCATCTACGCGATGAGCACTCCCTGCGCGGCGAATCAGGGCCCCTCGGGGGGAACCACTGACCGTGCTTCTTCGTTTACCGAAGATTATCTCACGAGAATGTCAGTTGGTGGGGAGGGCGGAATTTCACGTTTCTGGGAGAAGCGCCTGGAAGGAAACTTGGCCCATCTGCAGGTGCATATGTGTCCATGCTGAAGCAACATCAGCACGCAGATCATTCACCCCAAGCCACCTTATGATTGGAATGTTCCCGGAGATCGAGATCCTGGCAGAGTTTATCAGCGAATGAAAGCTACAGTAGGTAATTCTGTCTCGAACTCAGGTTCAAGCTGCAAGCTTAGTCTTCCAAATACGATTTGTCAGGGCGAGCCCGCCAACTGGAGCCACCATCACGGGCTCTTTTTTTAATATTTTTATCCGCATGAGGTAACATGGCAGGAAATGGCATGGTAATTCCGCCAATCCACAGATCATGGTCTTCTCAGGGGTGGTCTTCGGGACCCACTCAATGTTTCACGTTCAGTGTGGGACATCGTAGTGAACATCGCGCGAGATTATAGGGACTGGGGAGCAGACCATGTATGTTTCGCTCGAACAGTTTCATCCCTCAATTTTAGTGTAGGATTCCCTGCGATTAAGCATAAACAAATCACGGGTACAAAGAAGGAACGAGATTCAAGGTGGTATTTGGGTTTAGGACCTGGTAATTATACGACATCGAGATTCTACACTAGCTCCACAAACATCGTATATCGACGAGGGTGTCGATCCGGGTGTGTAATTATGTATATACATAAATGGGCAGTAGCCCTTTTGCGCAGCTAGAAAGAGTTAACTATTCATGAGTATTAACACTCACACATACATCACTCGTTCAGTATTCACGTCGGATAGTCGTATACCTTCACTGCCGGCAGTAGAGTACCAACAGGCTTGGTTCAATCGTTGTACACATAATGTCTCCCTCTCGCCGCACTTTCTCCGCTCTTGCGGCTGCGGCTGCCGTGGTCCAGGTAAACGCCGCCATGGGACCTGCGTTCAGCACTGGTCCTACCGCATCCGATACGTTCATCCGTGAATCCTGGGCGACACTCGTTTTGCCTGCCATCCCCAGCGACAACAAGGGAGATCTCTCGCTCTGGGTCGGAATGGGAACCTCGGCCGGCGACCTGATCCAGAGTATCGCAGAGAACTACGGGGACAACAACTGGAATGCCTTTGCCTACACTCTCATGGAGACTAGCCGTTCGTTGCCATGCCCGTTACACTCACCCTTAGGGTCAATCATGAAGTCTAGCCAAGCTAATGTCAATCCGTTGATATAGCTACTACACAGGTTGCGATCCAAGCTGACGGGTCTACCGCTGCTGAAGGGGATCAAGTTACAATGCATTGTGAGTAACTATCCCAGGCGTGTCCTAAGCGTGCAAATTTTTAAGCACATATATATGGTGGGTGATCTCAGACTTACACTCCGAGCAGACAAGTACAGCGACACCACTGGAAACTACACCCAGACCGTCCTCGTCAACGGCGAGGTCGTCTCGACCCTATCAACCAGCGACGGGAAGGCTGAAGGCTGGGGTTCCGCCATCGAGTGCGCCGACGAGTCCTGTGGCACCGTTGCTGCCCACAAATGGATCAACTGCAGCATCATCCTGGACAGCGCCGACATGGCCTACTCGGACACCTTGGCCCTCGGAGAGGATGTCGAGGGCACAATGACCAGCGAGGACGGTATCACTTGGACTATCGGCACCATCAGCATCCCGGGATGGTCTTTCAGTTCCGAGTCTGTGACTGATTCTGCGGGGTCCGTCTCGGCGTCGACAGTGGCTTCGTCCGCATCATCGCCTTCTTTGGCCAGTGTGGCCTCGTACAGCAGTTCATCCTCCGCCGCGACGAAGGCTTCACCGTCAGGCTCTTCTTCCTCGTCTGGTTCCGGCCCCGATCAACCCACCGGAGCTTGGGGAAGTAAGTGACGTCCCTATCTACGTTCCTGCTCTCTTCGGCGCCTCTGTTTGACTTGTTTTTCATTGCCCTATCTCAATATCCACTACTCCATACTGCGTTCACCGCTGACTATGACTTAGACCACGGCGCTTCTCCTTCATCGGGGGCTACGCCTTGGTGGGGCGGGTCTTCTTCATTTGGTTCTGAGGGCTGGCGTCATTCCAGAATTATGAGGCACAGGCTCTAGGTACCTTGGTGATTGTCACAATGCCAGGAGTGATTGACTCATGTCCAAGCCGTAGATATTACTCGATATTTCTCGAAGGCACAATATACAAGTACAAATGCTTACGGTAGCTAGTGAGCTCCAAGTCCGTTCCATACTAGAAGTCTTGGTTTATGGACGAAATTGGACGACGTTTTCAAGTCTCAAGGACATATGCTTTACTACATGATGGGTATACCTACAATGAGACAATTCCAAATTTCACTCCTAGCCCAAAGCATATATGAGAGAGGAGAACAGATTGCCTACCTCCCGGG
>LKEA01000003.1:675678-720806 GCA_003795315.1 Cytospora schulzeri
GCACCATAATGTGTTTATCTGTCTGACCTGGATTCCCTCCCTGGTACCTACATATTGTATTGCACAAAACGATACCGATATCGCTAGTCCACTTTTGCTAGCTATCCTTATATTGCAGCTCACAAACCTGCACTTTGCTTACCTGGAAATGGTCTGTCCTGATTTGTCCAGCGACCTTGTCGCTTATATGTATTAGTAGGTGAAATCTTGAATTTTCTCCAACCCCCGCTTCAGGTTTCTTCAACTGTCTCCGGTCTCATACGTGGTACACAGCACTCCTGTGATCAACCAATCTATCCTCGCTTACGACATTTTCAAGACACTTCGGCCCAGTATGGCCGACCCCCTGGGCACAACCGCTAGCCTCATCGCTGTCCTTCAGGTCGCCGCGGAGGTAGTGAAATTCATAAACTCCGCTGCTGGGGCAATCAACGAGCGCAAGCGTCTACGAGAGGAGATTCGTTCCTGTATGTTTATCATCGAGCGCCTCAAAGACGACTCAGAAGATGTTGAAGAAGGAGAGGCCTGGACCGAGACGTTAAAGACTCTGGGTGAGCCTGGTGGTCCGCTGGATCAGCTATCCGAAGCTTTTAGCCTCCTCAAAAAGAGACTGGCCCCAAAATATGGACTTGCCAAGGTGGTGGAAAGACTGAAGTGGCCGCTGGAGGAATCAGACGTCAGCAAAATGTGCGATGTCTTGGAACGCCAGAAGTCACTTTTGAATCTGGCCCTTTCGAATGACTGCAGGTGAGATGATTTCGTGAGGGGCCCGTGGCCGTTGTATCCAAACGTATCGTGCGTTGAAGTACTGACTGCATCAAGGAAATTGATACAGGCTATCAAGAAAGATGGCAAGGAAACCATACTTCAACTGAGCGAGATGAAGCAAACCCTCAGCAATATTGAGGCTACACAATCACAATCTGGAAAAGATTTGGCTCAACGGGTTGACGAGGTCAAATCTGGGGTGGCAAGGCTGGAGAAAGCTCATACAGGTAAACTCAATATGCCCTCCAGTCTTCTGGGTGCTTTGAGGTTGAACAAAGCCAGCGTCGGAGCAGTCCAAATCTGCCGTTCAGTTCGATCACGTCGTGGCATGGCTATCTCCTTTTGAGCCGTGGGACTTTCAACGGTCTGTACTTTCCACGGTCTGTACTTTCCCAGAGAGCCGAGGGAACCAGCGAGTGGATCCTTGACCAATTTCATCTCGACCAGTGGAAAACTGGCAAGATTCGCACTCTGTGGTGCCCAGGTATACGTAAGTCATTCATCATCATCGTCCCAACTTTGTTGCTGATGTCTAGCGAGTAGCTGGAGCCGGGAAGACCATAATCTGGTAAGCTGCTTGGAATTTCAGCTCTGCATACTTGTGTACCAACAACATGCTGATGGAACGACCGGTCAGGTCCTTGGTTGCCGAGCATTTACAGGCTTTCATAAAGGAACATGAAAGCTGTGGCCTTGCTCTCACTGCCTTCGACTACCGCTTCCCGGAGATGCAACTAACCGAGGAAGTGGTCTTGAGCATAGCGCAGCAATTTCTTGTGAAGGCTGCCAAGATTCCGGGGGAACTGCGCAACTTCCTTGTTGAGCTTCATGAAAGGATCAATCCACAGCGTCCGAATCTTGAGGAAGCTCTCGACATCCTGGGCAAGGTGTCGCACCTACACAAGACCATGTTCGTGGTCATAGATGCACTAGATGAGTGTCAAGAGAATCTCCAGTCGAAACTAGTCAATTGCTTGCTCCAGACTGACAAGCACGTGAGAGTCTTCTGTACGTCAAGGCCGATTCCGCGGATAAGGGGACTTCTTTCACCAGATGCCGTGATTGTAATCACTGCAAAAGACCAGGATCTGCAGAAGTTTATCCTCGGTCACATTCAAGATCATCCAAGACTGAACAGGCAGATCTCGAGGGATCATAGACTTCAGGACGAGATAATCCAAGGTGTCGTGGCGCGAGCTAAGGGCATGTAAGTTGGAAACCTATTCTTCCCCCTGTCTTCACTATCCCCAGGGGTATCTCTATATCAAATTAGCGTGATTTTTGTCACGCCTGTCTCCTGTTTTGTGAGAGATGAAGCTCAAGGAAGAATGGCATAGGTTTCTCCTCGCTCGATTCCACCTCGACTACATTGCAAGTAGAACGAGTCCTAAAGACGTAAGGAAGGCACTTACACATTTACCTGAAACACTAAGGAAGACTTACGCAGCAACAATGAGACGACTTAGATCACAGGAGGATACGGATGCTGGCCTGGCTGAGAACATTCTCCTCTGGGTGACCTTGGCCAAGAGACCATTGCTCGTTAGCGAACTACAACATGCTCTTGCCCTAAACCTGAACGAGGATGATGACTCAGATGATGATGCACGTCAAATATCAGACGACCAACTCGCGGACCGAGACAGCATCTTGTCAGTTTGCGCAGGCCTTGTGGCTATCACCTCCACAGAGCTTGTGCAATTTGTACATTACACAGTGCAGGAGCACTTCAAAAACTGCTGGAAAGATGAATTCCCTCAAGGCCCGACAACTATTATGCAAACCTGTGCAAAATATCTCATGCTATACTCCCATGCTCAAACGATACCGGACGATGCATGGACTAAGAAAAATACTTTGCATTTCGAGAGGGCCAGAGCCGCAAGTCCCCTTACTGGGTATGCGCGAAAGTTTCTTGTCGAGCACACCCGTGAGCTTCCGGAGTTCGCCCCGGTAAGAGTACTTGCGGAGCTCCTCGATTATACGGCCGCTTTATCATTTTCAAAACAGGCCATCATTCTGCCCTTCGGAGCTGAAGACTTCGAGATTGTCAAACCTGTTGAGCCGGCGTGGGGATCACGGAGACCGCCCTTTTACTCAAATTCAGCGCCGGTACTAGCTGCCAGGTATGGTATACGACAAGTTCTGGAGCACTTTGCCAAAGATGGGAGGGCGCTTTGTTCCCTTGACCAAAATAAGCTCAGTCCGCTTGCCGCTGCCGTGTGGGCTGGCTCATATGATGAGGCAAATATGTTACTTTCACATTCGAGTAACTACTGGATAGAACCTCTGCGCGAAGACATATTCCAATTTCTCGTTAGAATGGATTCACCCTCATCGCCCGGCGTCTCAGTGCTGGCTGGAAACCTCATTGGTCAAATCACCTTCCAAAGTGCAACAGAAAGAGATACCCACCCACCAATCCGCAACCCACAATGGCCCCCTTATACAATTGATCCCCGAGGCGGTATCTACCTTCTACGGGCGGTTCTATTGGAAGGCAAGCGTTGGGAAACTTGCCTGTTTGGGGACATACTTCCGCATCTGAGGGAAGCCATCGACGCCCAGGACAATGAGGGACGTACCATGCTCATGTTGTCTCTCGCTTTGGGATGGACTCGGATCATCCACACGGTCATAAGGTGCGAACCCGACTTATCTATCAGGGATAAACGAGGTAGAACAGCTATATTCTACGCGGTCATGGATTTGGATGACAGTGGCATCGACCCCGGAGCAATTGCGGATTATGAGCCCACCGACAAATCTGAGAGCCTTAAGCTACTAGCAAGACTTAAAGCAGATGTCAACGCCCAGGATAGCAACGGCAGGACGGCTCTTTCTTTTGTGGAGGACCATGGGGTATGGTTTCAAAGAGGGGGTGGGTATATTGCACATGCTCTCATTCGACTCGGGGCCCGGCATGATGTTCCTGACCACAACGGCATGACTCCATTGTTCCATGCCTGTGGAGCCACGAGACGCACGCCGTCACCGAGTGTCGTGTGTACTCTGCTGTTTTGCGAAGCACAATGTGGCGTTCGAGATTCTTTTGGAAACTCTCCCTTGCAATATGCCTTTCGTACCTTCCGAGCCAGTGTTCTCCGAGGACACCACAGAAAGATGGACTCTATCGCTGCTTTTGATCAAAGATCGACAAAGTCATCACTCGAAGTGCTGCGGCAATTGCCCGATCCGGGCCCCTACGGATACTTTCGTATCAACAACTGGTTCTCTAGCATAGCGAGGCTGTCCGGATATCCTCCGCATAACGCTCTTGAGCATCGATATAGGAGGCATATTAACATACATTGTGAGACTATTAGCCGGCCAGGATCACCTGAGTTACAGGCGACAATGACATCAAGCGCTGGAACGAGATCTGACTGGAGCTTCATGGGTGGTCCAGCCACTAAGCAAAGCGGTATCTAGCCGCGGAAAGGCTTTTAGGCAGTGGTCTTGTCGAATCAGGGATTCTGGATTGGTTACCGGATATATGTTCACCGTTCTCCGGATTGTAGGATCACGGATGCGAGATGTACCTACTCATAATTGGCGCTGAGAGATGCGAGGCAGAGATGCGAGGCTAGGAGACTAGCTTATAACGACGGCGTGGACACAATTTCTTGTACTCGTATGACCTGATGCTTCGTGCAATCTGCAATATCCTCGATTGTCCTCATCGTGGCTAGGTATGGGTTAAGAATGATCGATCGTTGCTTCGTTACGGTGCGTTGTTCCGCTGTTTCTTTAAAAGTATTGGCCGTCTTATATCCATTTACATGTCCAGAAACCATACCTGTACTGCCTTTGGTACCAGATGAAGACATTGACGGCGCCGGGACGGCAATGTGACTGCCCAGGTGCTGACAATATTTGCAGTGAATCGGTGGACCGTTGTCCCATCAAAGAGAGCAATCTATCTGCTGTGGCGTCAACGACCAAAGCAAAACGGAAGTTTAATAGACCGCGATAGTATGACCATTGATATGATTGATAAGAGTATCGTGAGCTTATCGCCAGTGCAGAAGGTTGGCGTGACAAGTATCCTCTGAGAAGGAGCTTAAATACATGTGCGACGCCTTCACTTATCCAAAGTGACGAGTACCTACCCACCGCTCCCATTGGATGTCATCAAGTGTTTCCTCATCTCTTGATATACCATTATGTCGTCTTGCGCGACGTAATGAGATAGTCACAAAACCGTCGAAATCTTCCTGTCCCTCTCCAACCACTCTTTGTTCTTTCTATGTCCTCATCATACGGGCTTTGTTGAGACCATAACGGCTTCGAATTTGGGTTATATAAACTCATGTATGTCCTGCCTGCTGAATCAGTAAGTAAGACACACTTGTCATTCTTGCTTGCTGTATATAGGGCGGGTCATAGAGCCTTATTGATACTCATTCACTGTTCATAGAAAACTGTGCTTGTCACTTAATGTACATTCAATTTCACTTCCCCTTACTTTAACAGTGTCTAGTATATTGTACTTCGCTGTTATTTGATAATAAGCCAGGACCCCGGCTATACGGCTCCGTGGTGCAAGTTGAGTTGCCGACTCATCTACACACTGCGCCCACCATTGATTCTCAGAAGTTGAACCGCAGCAATTGTAGGTTATTCTTGAATCGCGGGAACAGACTCGCAATAGATGTTCCCAATTCACCGAACACGGGCGGATGTGACTTCATAAAAGCACCCCAGGAGATCTGTGTCTTCAGCCTCAGCTTGGGGTGTAAGGGCTCGATCTGCTTCCGTGCATCGTCGATGCCCCATTTGAATACCGACCCACTGGATCTCAAAATCTTGACCACCGATGTGAACCTTGTCGTTAAAGAGCCTACAGTGTCGACGAAAATCTCTCCCTGATCGAAATGTCCAACGACATCTTTGAAGATTTTCTCGCCCTCGGCTGGCTCCAGATACATCAACAAGCCTTCAGCAATCACGAGAGTCGGCCTGTCTGCTGGTATGTCATCGAGCCAACCTTCTTTCGTGATGTGGAGTGTCCGTAGTGTGTAATCCCCTGGTGGTTGAGGGATCAGACGCCTGCGTAAGTTCACAGCCAGAGGCAGGTCCACATCGATCCAGCGGACGTCGGGCCCCCTATCGACCCGCAGAACACGGCAGTCGAGGCCACAAGCGATATGTAACACTGTCACTGGCTGGCCATGATGGGAGTTCAGAAATTCCTTGATTAATAATATCAGCCCGTGCTTGTTCACTGAGAATGCGTGATTGGGACGGAAACCCCGGGGACTTTGTTGTACCTGGCACCAATTGTCGAATTGTTTAGCCCTGTTGGCGACCCATGTCACGTAACGCTTGTCGCGACTGAAGTGGCTCTTGGAGTAGTCGATTGCGCATCTGTCCAAGAGCTGCTGTGAGAATGGGTCGCCGAGTATTGGCTTGTCACTCTCCGCATCCACAGCCTTAACGAAAACTACAGGGAGCAGCATCTCCTCGGCACCGGTCAGTCGAATCTCCTCTTTAGGAGTCGTCTCTGCCATGGATCTTGTGAGCGGTAATGGCTTTGTTGACTTGTTGAATACCATGGCAGACGAATGCAGTGCCATGAGACCACGTTTGGAGAATTGGCGAGGATGGGTCGGTTCGTGAATGCGGGGGAGATGAGGACGACGGGCCAAGCGAAGGACGGCAGCATGCATTTCGAATACGAGAGGGAGCCGTCGAGCTCCCGGGAGGTTGGGTGGAAAACGCGCCGGACACAACATATCGCATGAAGGTAAGACGAGAAGATAGGAAGACAGAACTTGTCCGAACTGTGAAAAAGGGAAATGCACCCCTTAAATAATTTATAAACTTCAGCTGATTGCTTAATTACATGCATATGCGGCCATGCCAGCCCAGCTGTAAATAGGCACCGGTTTATACCCGACAATCTGCGGCCGTGCACATAGTGACCTGGGTCAAGGACTGCTGCTACCTAAGCCCTGTCGCATTATGGACTGGATGTGGCAGTGGTTTGAGGCAGTTGGTAGGATTCGCAGTTGAAAAATAATATCGTGGGTCCGAATCCTGCAGTGTACATAATACTCCGCCCCCAGCAGGGCGCAGGATGCCCGGCACAAATGATCGCCAAGGACAACGTGTGATGTCAACTGGGGTCTTCGGCAGTCACGTATAAGACTACCTAGGTATATAATGTATTGGCACCTCACAATTCAAGACAAGTTGTACCTAGGTAGCTATAATTGGCAATCGTTGATTTATAGGCCATCCCATTCCGAGTGCATGTCGAGCAGAGATCATTGAGTCGACTACAGAATAGAGGGCCACATTTATTGAGGCTACCCATGTGTTCAGAGATGTCCCGGATTGATACCCTGTGTAGTAAAAGCAAGGCGATTCAGGCCACAAACTTCTTGGCATTATCCGACTGCTTGCCTTCATACGTGGCTGTGATGATGACACATGGCCTGTCAGTGGGCAAGTTCTCGACTACGCTGTCGAGGTCCTGTATGTCGACTGACAGCCCGAAAACCACAGCAGCGTTATTAGCCACAGACTCCCGTAATAGAAACATGAATGGCCACCAATTCCGAGAGAGATGACTTACTGGCTTGAAACTATCTGGGGGTATCGCTTCAAATCCTCCATTCAGCATCCGCTCTGGACGGAACACATCCGCGTCGTCGCCCCGGATATTGGGGTCACGGTGAACATGACGCAGGATGGCCGACACGGATTGGCCCTTCTTGATCAAGTATTTCCCCACTAGGATTGTGTCATTGAGTGCAGTCCTGTTCAAGAGGTTGACCGGCGGGTTCATCCGCAGCGATTCTTCCATGCAAGTACTGATCTAGACAAGTTTCGGCAGCATGCCGACCGTCAAGGCCTTGTCGCCCACAACCTCGTCTACCTCCTGTGGTGCTTTCAGAAGCACTTCCGGATTGTCACAAAGGTGATAGTAGAGGAGCTCAAGGAGGAACTCGTGCTCTCGTATCCGACACCGAGAAAGGTGCCAATTCGGAAGCGAACGTTGCTACGGGGCAATTTCTCCCCAGTCACTCTGTCCACGCCGTAAAGCATCAAATTCAATACATCCGTGGCCTCGGGCTTCGGGTTCTCCTCTCGGTCGCGAACTATCTTGTCACATAGTTACCACATCTTGGTTATATTCTCTTGGCGTTTCTGCTCTGTTCGGTATTACTGGATGAAGTGGTGACATCATGTGAGCGCCGTCGTATAAGGCCGTCATGGTTAATCGGGCACTACATCACAGCTGCCATCTCACTTGGCTCGATAATTATGTGAAGATTGGGAATAGACGGGAAGGCAACACAATTTCAAGGACGCTTCATCAGAGCACACAAGTCGTCGAACGTGTCAGCAACAAGACAGTCTGCATGGGTAGCCTGATATCAAGCCTGTGATAATCAACTGAAATACTTGGGGATTACTTGATAAGTAGGGTATTTCAAGGTTAAATATAGTAGTCGCCAGGCCCAATTTTCCAAACCTCGGTCAAGGTTCCAACCGGAGGTATAACAGCATGTCTGGTGGAAATTTCTCGTAAGATCAACAACAATGCCACAGCGCACCACGCATAGTCTGATCCGTCATGCCGAAGAAGATCGACGCATCCCGGCCATGGTCGGGAATATCACCGCAGCCGATAGCATCTAAGATTCAGTAGGATAGTGTGACGCAAGCAAACCTCACCGTCGATGGATTAAGATCATAAGCCGTGAGCGGGAAAGTCAGCGGAATAGCAGGAACCGAGAAGTCGCCGAATAAGTGCTTGTATGGGGTAGGCCGAGGCTAAACCCGAATCAATGAAAGCACTATACAAGATTCGCTTGACGAGTGCTCAGCATATCAAGTGTATCGCCGATTGTGAGCGCCGAAGAGGCGGAACATGTACATGTATGGTAGTGGAGACCTTTGTCAAAGATATGTATGCCTGTCCCGACGGCTACGGGTTTTGAAACTAAGCCTGGCCGTGTGAACACGGGGAGGGAATCGGATTCTGCAGTCAGCAGCCATATATGCAACCCCCTTCAGGGTGTTCACAGCCTCCAGATTATCAATACACCGAACTGAGCTGCATCACTCTTTGTACTCGAGTGGCATGGGCTCAAGTGAGAATTTCGCGTCGGCTATCACCCAAACAATTGGGATATTGAAACAGCAAAGTACTGTACACACTTCGATGTAGTCGCTGCGGCCGGCGGACACATGGGTATGGAGTTGCTCCGAACGACTGACCACCTCCCCTAGCTTATCAATCTCGCGCGGTCGTGGTATGATCCAGGACCCTGTCAACGTCGCTCGGGTATTGAAAACTCAAGTACTGAATGTATGTACTCCAGGACCATATGCATGTGTGAGGACACGCGATCCAGAAAGCCATGCGCCAGTCTACATGCCGATCAAGCTCGTGGAGCCCTACAGGCGCCGAAGTAATGGGAGGGGAACCTCGGAATCGTGACTTCATGAGCACCCCTTCTTGGAAAGTCCAATGCAGTCCTTTGTCCGCTGGCATGTGAGGCGTCCTCTACAAGGGATCCGTGGCCATTGGTCACCTAAAATGTGATTTCGAAGCAGTCGATCGCCAAGTCCATTGATCCGGTACTTCGCGGTCGCTAAGAAACTGCGAGTCAAGCCTATTCCCTCGTACAAGACAAGCCGTCTATCTCAGCCAACCGTGGACGCGAGGGCAAAGAGGCTGGTATGTAGTCATAGGCTTCATATTCGGCACCGCATGTAGACACTGTAGTATGTCATATGGAGGAGCCTCTACGCTTGAATTCAGATGCAATTGAAGTAATGAGTGAGAGCCCAATCGGCCAAGGCTGCGGAACGCATGAATGTTCTACGAGTGATCATCGCGTGGCTTTCGGTAATATTGATACATTCGTATCTCTCAGTGGCTGCGTCCTTTGGTGTTGCTACACACGCTCCCATCTAGAAATTATATGGCACAGTCCTGTAAAAGAAGGTTCTGTGGGAGGAAGATCCGGCCATCACTTCTTGTCATTAGAGACACCCTTCTCTTCCTCGCCCCCATTGCTCGGGCCCAAGTCAGTAAACTGATCGGGAGGAGGTGGTTTCTTCTCTCTGATGTCCTTCCAGCCCATGCCCCAGGCAGCACACCAAGACACGGCCCCTGCCGCAGCCACAAGGCAGAAGACCCTGCTCAAGCTGTTCGAGTACGCCACCAGCACGTCGTGCAGATCCTGGTGGTCCACGACCGAACGGAAGCCGGTAGCACCAGCCGCGATGATGGCGTCGGCGTCGGCGTCGGCGTTTGGGGCCTGCACACGTAGCTGGGACCGGAGGCTGGTGTCGAAGATGGTGTTGTACAGGGCCAGAAAGATGGTGAGGCCGATATACTGGCACCAGATGATGAACGCCATTGTTGAAGATAGCTCGACCTGCGAAATAGCGTTCTGGGCGGCGACGATGGGCTAGCATCAAAAGGATCAGCATAACTAACACAGTGTTTCTGGGAAACATATCGATGCGGATGGACTGTACCATCTGGAAGCCCGCGCCTCTTCCAAGACCAGTAATGACCTGGAACCCGACCCATTCGCCGGTTGATGAGTCTGGTTGAAGTAGGGAGTACAGGCCGCTCCCGATAGTTGCGAGGATGGCCGCGAACAGGGCCATTGGAGGCACGTAACCAATCTTCAATACTAGCCACATCGTGAGCACATTTGATGAGTGACCAATGTCATATCGTTAGCACCTACCCAGTGTGCCACCAACAACAGCTGACAACAGCTGGGGCAGGATCGTTGCCAAAAGATATACCCCACTCATCACGGCGTTTACCCCCTTCACAGCCTGGAAATAAATTGGGAGGAAATAGGAGGCCCCGAACAGTGTCGCCATCAGAAACGTGTAGTTTACGCCGCTCATCCAGACAACCCTCCTCCTCATTATCGGGACAGGCAGCAGAGCGTCGGCGCCCTTGTGGTAGTTCCAAGCCATCCAAGCCATAAAGGTAACGCCAGCTCCACAGAAGAGACCAATCACTCGTGAAGAGTTCCACGTGAATTGGTTGCCACCGAATTGTAGAGCGAGGAGTAGCATGACGATGGAGGGGGCAAAAAGCACAAACCCAAGCAAGTCAAGATGGTGATGTATGTTTCGCAAGACGACCGCGAGGCTCTTCTTCCGGACCTCGTTGGGGATGTGCAAGAGGAGGATTGGAAATGCGACCAAACAGCCAAGAGGGAGGTTGATGTAGAAGCCTTCAAGAGCTGTTAGTCAACCTTGCTGGTCGCACTAGAGGGGGACTTGTAACTTACACCATCGCCAAGTGTAACCTGTTGTAAAGGCACCTCCTATCAGAGGTCCACATACGACGCCCAGCTGAGTGACTGGTGCACACTTTAGGAAGCATTTAGGTGCCGGCAAAGAGTGCAAAGAGGCACTCACCTCCCATGATAATGCCAGTGAGGGCTTATCGTGCGAGACACACTGTTAGATCTTGGTAACAAACGATTGGATCACAATCCAAACTTACGTGGCCGCCTTTCAAGAGGCACTGAGGCGGAGAGAATAGTGAGGGCTCCATTTGTCAGACCAGACGCTCCAATGCCAGCGACGATGCGGCCGACAATCAGCATAGAGGATGCCTGTGCCGCTCCGCAAAGCGCTGATCCCACCTCGAAGACGACAAAGCAAACCAAGAACGTCCATTTCACAGCGCGTGCATCGTATCAGCACCACTGTCTTTTGTGTGGCATGGCCGGCCCGGACCACAGACTTCCGAGTCTCGATAGTCCTGCCAGGTGGGTGTGTCGCTTACCTTGATGCTGGAATGATGGTAGATGTTTCCCGTCAACGGCTGCAGAGCCGAACTGTGAAATGGACATGAGCGACGTCCCCGAGTTTGGAGCCAAGCACGAGTCGTCTCACATACCTCCCGAGTTGATAGGCGCTCCCGTACCAGCTGAAGTCGGGGAGGGAATGGAACTCGTCTGTGATCTTTGGGATAGCCTGTCGGTGAAACAGCGTTGACCATCAGTACCATGATAGGATAGTCATATTCGATCTTGTTTGATTTGCTGCGGCTCACCGTAGACACAACGGAGGTATCTAGCATGAGCATGAAGCAAGCGAGGGCAAGGCTGGAAAGCAATATGACCAGCCTGACCCCAGTGACCCGCTGAGCTGTTCGACGTCGCAATCTTTCGATGCTTCAGCATCTGGCTCAGGACTGGCCGGAGACACCTTCTCATCATCCATGGTGTCTTGCTTTTTGGATTGGCGTCATAATGAAGAGTTATGATGCCAAGACAGGCAAGCTTTGCTGTGTGTATGCTCCAGTTGAATCGCGACGGTGGCTATATTCCAGGTTAAGCGTGGCCTTGGGCGAATGCATGTGAGAGATGATCACTACGGCGCACTCACACCCGTTAGCACTGGATCTACCCCGGGCACGTCCAAGTTTGATTAAATACACAGAATGTACCAAACTTGTCGTTGAGAAGGAAACATGATCCCCGAGGTAGCTGGCCTGCAGGATAACATTGGAAGGGGATGACTTCCTCGGTCAGACACGGAACCGGGCCGCACGGTAGATGCCGTGCCCGGACAGCTGAGAGCAGATTCATGGTCAACAAACGGGACCGGAAGAAAGACCTTGCCGGGTTATGTACATTACCTAGGTGATCCCCCATTTCATCGCCCATATCACTCACTCCCCTCATCGTCAAAGCCGCACGTAGCGTCGGCAGAACACAAACACGGCGCTCGATCATTGTACCGGCGGGAACCAGCCGGCCTTCTTCCTCTTGCATGGTCCTCCACCAACCAACAAACCACCCCGGCGCCCGGCAATCTTACCTGTACAAACAACTTCCAGAGTAGCTAGCCAGTCTCGCAGGTTCTGTGGTGTTAATATACCCGGAACGCACGCTGCGGTCTTCGAAATGGACCCGGACGAGAACCAGGCTTCAGCGTCGCCCAGGAATCGGAGTATGAGGGCTTGTGCCAACTGTTCTCGACTGAAGTGCAGATGTATCCCCCGTGCGGGTGTGAATGGCACAGGTTGCGAGAGGTAACTATAACCTACGGTGTATTCGTCCTTCCCCATGTCAAAATGCCCTCCCCTGCGAATATCCACCCCCTCTCTGCCACCTTCTCGTCGGTTCTCATTCCCATGGTATGCCGTACTGACAACCAGCTTCAGCGATGGCCCTTTGGCTCTACCACTCGACGACGCTAATGGTCCATGAGTCCACAATCATGAGACCGCAGGTCCGAGCCGAGCCAGCCATACCACGATACGAGGTCTACCAACGCTGCCTCAACTCTACCAAAGCATGGCTCGACGTGTTCTTCTCCGTGCCTCTGGACATGTACACCTGCCTGCCGTGCAGCATATACTGCCAGCTGTTCTACGTCGTGGGCTGCCTACGCAAAATCACCACGATCAGGGACACCGCGTGGGACCCCTCTGCGGCGCGGGGGATCGTGGACCTGGTACCGACGCTGGACAGGATCATCCACACCTTCGAGCAGCTCAACGCGTCGGCCATGGCGGGCTCGGCGCGCCATCAGGAGGACGAGGTGCTGAATTTTGGCTTGAAGAAGTTCCATGCCTTCAAGATGGCCTGGCAGTCGGACCCGTCAGAAGCAGCATCCAGTTCCAAAGACAGAGGCGGCGGCGGCGGTGCATTCCCACAGGCGAGCATGCCGGTCAATGGTACTGATGCTGAGGGCTCCTACAACCCGACTCTGCCAATGGAATATTTTGGGTTTAATATGTTGCCCAGCTTGCTGGACGATGACTCTTGGCTATAACTGAGTAGTAGCACAGATTGTCGAGAAAACTGGTACATATGTGATATCTGTGACTGACGCGCTCTAGTGACTGGCTGCTGTTCATAACGTGTTGGATCCCCCCCCCCCTCGTTGCTCATCGCGTAGCTTAGTTAAGACCTCTATGAGGTAATCTCAAGCTCACCAACTACACTCCACGAGGCCGACCGTTTGTTTTCTATAATTAATTGTCCGCTATGGTTTCAGTGGGTCATTTGAGACTTGACTGGCTGTGCATCAGGAACTCAGGTGGCGGCGCATCCTCTGTTGTGAATCGGGGCTGCTCTGGCGCCGGATGTCAACGATGGGATGCTCTGTAGAACAGTAGCTTGATGGCAAATTCAGGTGGTCTCTGTAGTAATAACCGCTTGGAAGAGGAGAAAGCTGGCTATGGATTGCTGCGATAACGTTCACGGCACGTTCTTGTGTTCCGTCGTGGCCAGCCCTTGACCCACGACGGTGACCTCGCCAAGTCAGCGGGGCCAGTACCAGAACGCCAAAAGCAGTCAATATCAAAGTTGATACAAGAAGGGTTAAATTGCCGCTATGATGTGTCTGGCTTCGATTGTTCGCCCACGTAGCCAGAGTTGCTAACCTGGTAGCTGATATTTAGCCGACAGACCATCGTCAGCGTGCTGACCACCTTGGCGGGTCGTGGGAGGCGAGGCTAAGACTTACTCGCTCCAAGGATACAGCTTTGGAAGAAGTCGTATACTGCAACAGTATACTTACGGTTGCCGAGACACTACTGGGTTTTCAGGAATAGGGGGCGAGGGGGGGGGGTAGGTAAGGTCCGAACCATCTCCCCCTATTCGACTAATAATAACAACATCATCGTCACACCATAATTACATACACACACACACACACACACACACACACACGTCTTCCACGAATTTATCACTCAGCCCAAGCAACTCAAGACATCTAAGCCATTCCGTCACCAAATATCATGAACTTCAAAATACAGTTTCTCAAGCTCTCTATCGCCCTGGCGTTGGCCGCGACAACCGTTCCAACCCCCGTTCAGCTCACGGCTCGCAGCCTTTTCAGCTATCACGGGGACGTAGCTGCAGACCAAGTCAATGGTATCAATGCTTACGGCGATAACTTGCGACTGAGTATACCAACATTTGGTAAGTTCACATCTGAGATAGCGGGACGTTCCGGCAATAGTTGGGTGACTGATATACATCATTCCGTTCTGGCCCCCATAAGGGATACCCAAACATTACATAAATCTTTCAACTCGGCTCATTCTATGGCTTAGCCTTGTGAGAATGCATTATCGAAATTCCCACGTAGTTTTCTTTCACGGAAAACATGTAAGCTCTTGTAAATACAAGATGCCTGGCCTCTCCAGCACAGAACCAATCACGGTGCCTACCTACTAAGTTCATAAGTCGGTACTTGAGTAGGCAGTCAAGTTATGTCAACCGTGCCTCTCAAGACCTCGTATGCCTGGATGATTTCATCGTCCGGCTGAAATCATCCGGCTGATCTCTAATTAGTGAATCCTCATGAGGTCAGGTGAGTAGATGATAAGCAGCCACAGCGGAGACTGCTGAGCATCGTAGTGCCTTCATTTGGTGTCTTTACTGGGCGCTATCACTCATCGGCTGATATGGCTTCCATTGCCTGTCAGCGTCAAGACGAACTCGGTCCCAATTCTCAAGATGATCCCACAGTTCGGCCCCTATAAGCTTTTATTTACGTGAGAGCTTGCAATATCATGAGAACCAATAGTGTTTCTCGAACGGCATGACTCCTTCGCTGTTCATCCTTGTGATACAGTACTCACAGTGTGAGTTCTGTTTTGTCTTGTGGAGTTTCTCGTGTGCTTCATCCTTTCAGACGGCAAGATGGTTGTCATCTTTCAAGGAGTGATCACATATCACATGTTGTAAAATGGTTATAAAAGTGTCTGGGGCCCAAGATCACTGCTACCACATGCACTTACAACCTATCCCGTTGTACTCTCTATCTCTACATATAATATCGACCGAGGTTCTATCGCTCAACCTTCCACAATCTTTCAACATGAGATTCATCGCCATTGTCTCTGTAGCGGTCGTCGCTTTCTCTGCCTTTGTACGAACCTCCCCGGCTCCACTTCCCGAGCCGAACTGTTTGGCCGTTCCTGAGTGAGTAGCTTCGTCCAATCTCAGTCAAGCAGACTGCTACATGAACTGGACCATGAACTAAGAGTCTGTTTAATTCAGCTGCGACTACGATCCTTGCGGTACCTGTTCCTGCGGGTAAGATCCCACATCTATCACTCTGTCGGAGTCAATCTTGGAAGATGCCATGCTATTCCGACCTGTTTGCAGAAGAAGTAGCTAACACTTGTTGTGTAGGGTCTGCTGTACTTGCTAACAGTTGGCTATGATGAGAAATTTGGTGGATATGTCGGGCGTGTAGCATCATCATATGTATGGAAGCTGGTGATTTCAGCGTGAGGGGGGGGGGGCAGGGGGCCCCGGGTTCACTCACCCCATGGAGTCTATAATAAAGGCATAATTCGATGGGCCTCGGCAAATATGCAATAACGACATTGAGATTTCACAAAATCCCTTCTCTCCCAAGATACTGAGGTAAAACTCTCAATATATTGAATCTTCATATGTGCTCAACTGAGTTGGCGATCCTGCAATCTAATGGTAGCTTGAATAAGAACACTCAGAGCATTGAATATGTTTCTCGGTATTCTCGGCAGGGATGATCTAGGAAAGCCACTTTACCACTCACTGTTCAGTCGAAAATTGGGGAGTAGTCGACTTTGTGCAGGGCCTTTCATACGAATCAGCCTGTTTGATAAGTACTTTGCCGACGAATGCCGACACTGGCAAAATATTAAGGGTATGCGTCGTCGGCATGAATTTGAACTTGACATTGTCTCCGATGCGTAAATCGCTGGTCTTACATAGTGAAGGGAAGGCGTGACGACAAGTAGGTACAAGTATCGACTTGTGCTCAGTTTCGCGGAGGTTTGAAGGTATATCAGTGGAACTTTGAGTAACAGGAGTCTTCTAGTCTCTTATATCGGTAACTATGAGCCAACGCCAGCTTGTTGAGGAAGCGCTGACAACCTCCAGGTGAGGTTATCACTGTAGCAAAGTGAGGGTGGCAATCGGATACTGCTACGGGAGTTGAGACGAGGCGTCGTCGCAACGCGCAGCCAAAACCATAGGGAGTGACACGCAGCAAAGTCTACCCGGATTTGAGAACGATGCGAGCGATATATATATTACAATTGGTTTGATCTCTTGAAATAAGAGCTCCTGTAATCGCCCCATCTCAAGACGCTGCGTTTTTGCTCAGGTGCGCCAAACAACCAGTTGACTTCTCCGAATGCTGGATGGCTATGGGCGGAACACCACTATTACGCGCAGTTTTTCCGAAGGACATATGTATGCCATTATTGTCACGAGAATATGCATTCACTATATATTATAGAATCATGTCAGTGGCACTGCTGGTTGATTGCACGAGTGTTGTAATTATACTTTACTATACCTACTTGGGTATTTTAGAACCGCTCACTTTGACTGCGTATCTGACTCAGTGTTTGTCAGATGCTTACCGTACGGACCCTATCTCCAGATGGTGTCGATGTGCCTCATACCGCTCTCTCTTCTCTCTCCCCGTCTCTGTCTCCCGGTGTCTTCCCCAGGTGCCCCTTCCACCAGCCAGGCCATGCAGCCTCACAAACCAATTCGAAAATATTCCCACTTGATAATATGCTGACTCCGCTTGCTACTGACAACTTATAGACCGTCGTGATATCATTCTGCTCCTTCCATTACCTATTTCGCCATCGTATTTCTGTTGGTCCAGCCTGAATACCTCAGAAACAGTGTGCAAACAAAATAACTTCCTAATCAAAGAACTTTTCATAGACTGACAAACTCGCCTTGTCGGCAATGTGACCCTAATAATCTGAACCTACTGAATGAAGCATTGTGTCTCGTAGAAGCCGTAGTAGCTTTTACCAATCTCAAATCCTTGTCTTTTTTCCCCGAGCCCTGAATACCGGCGAAGAATCGACCGCTCTCCCTGACGGAGAAAACCCCGACGAGCAGGATGGGTCGAGGCCGAAATTTGTGCAAAGCTGTTAAGATGGCCTGAGAGCTGTCTGTGAGGGCTTCTAGGGGAAGAGGAGCTGGAGCTCGAGCTTTGTGTACAGTTCCTCCGGTTGTGTGAGCGCTCCTGGCGAGGGGCCCACTGAATGATCTGAAGAGGGCAGCTATGGCCTCGAGGAACGAGAGGGCGGGGAATTGGAATATGCTTGGAATGGTCTCCATTATTTGTGGTCCGCCGTGGACGAGTAGTGATAGTAGTTGGTCTGACTTGGGGGTTGAGACCATAGCGAGCAGGCAGAGCAGACAGAGCAGCTGCCTTAGTAGTCTGGTTGCGTTGAGCCGAACGTGAAAGAAAGCCCCGGCTTGACACCATGATGCTCGACCCGGAGCCCCGCTTGGCCTCCGGTGAAGCAAGTCGTGAGTCCAGTCTCAATCGGCAGCTGATGCATCTGAGGTCGTCCCTCATAGGCCGGTTGACCATGTTGCAGTATGGACACTGAAGAGCAGTTCCATGGCTGTGGTGAGTGACAGCCTGCTGCTGACGCGTACTGCTCTGTGCGGGGAGAGCGTTACTTTGCATTTGGACCTGTAGGTTGTTCTCTTTAACGGGAGGAGCGGTCTGGTCTCGCGTCTCAGGGTAGGCCACCTGCTGAGTAGGAAGGAGATGTTGCAGACGGCGCGAGTCACTACCTTGGAGTCGAAAGGGGAAGTTCATTGTAGGTAACCGGATATATATCTGCCAAAGCCTATCACCAGTGGAAAGTGTCTGTTGCCTGTCGTCATCGAGGACTCGCGAAACCGTTTCGGAATGTTGTAGGCCGGGGCGACTCCGAGCAGACCGCCATCGGAGTGCTGCAGATGCACCTGAACCTTGTATCGGCGGTCCATCATGATTGGTCGTACATGTCGCAAAAGTATCACAATGTTTATGTATAGTACGAATGCGGAACCGGTTGCATGCTAGGCCTTTCAACCGCGGAAGATGAACGTTGGAAAGTTGCAAACTGTGTTGACGCAAGAGAAAGGTTGGCAGTTGGAAGACCGGCCTTTTAGGTTCAGCTGAGTGACTACATAGCTGGATATAATCACATATAGGCCATTTGGTTATACGAAGTTTAGACTGTATTCATATCCTTTGCTCTGCGTGTGCTCTTCGCGGTTATGCCAGCTGGCTGCCTAGACGTCTTTTGTTCGTACCATCCCGGGGTGTCCCATAGTGGCTATAGTCACCCACACAAATACTTAAGCTGTAGATAAATCTTCGAGCTCTGTCACAGGCTTACACGTATAGCGACTTGGGTTATAGACTCTTATGGTGAATGAGTTGACCAGGGTGGCTATGGATTGTTTCTGCCCAGGGAGTCCCTCCGCCATCTGGTATACCCAGTAATACATGTGTCTTTCCCAGGGGTCTTGTTCTTACAGTTCGTCTGTTGCAAATGACATTTGAGCTCATATTAGAGGAACTATGTGCTTATATCGAGGGGGTTTCAAAGGTCTGCCTCGGTGATCAGGGCTCCCATACTTCCTAACGGAGTAGATCATTATCATCCATTGTAATTCTGTTTCGAAATGCCACATAAGTCACTGGGGCATCGATCGTTTCTGGGTATACTATAGCTTGTGGGCTCTAGGTGAGCGTTTTGTGCCCACGTTGACAACTAACTACCTATATAGCTCATTGTTGTGTAAATAGATATCAGGATCACAGTCTCACAGAATCTCATGCGGAGATGCAGATTGACACAAGTCTGCCATGATGTGAGAATCCTCTGCAATAGCAGAACTGTATGGTTCAGTACAGAATAATCGTGAGAGTCAATAGTACATTTTTCTCTCGCATTGGCCACTCAAGTGCTCAGGCTGAGCAGGCTACACCAACAACCTTGGAAGCATGACGTCTGCTAGCAATTGCTGCTTCCACTGTCTACATAAATAGATACCTAGGTATTGTAATGGGTAAAGCGGACAGCAGTAAACTCAAGCTCTGAACTAGTACATCGCGTTACTGGGCAGCAACTCCCGCGAGCATCGCAACCGACTAACAGAGCTCTGTGTCAGGATCAAGAAGGAGCAAGAGCGACCACTTGACAGCTATAACAGGAGGCAAGTTGCAACAGTGAGGCGGAGATAAGGGTTTTGCATATCCAGGTTAAGTTGCTGCAGGATAATCGCATCTTGTGTATTGGGTTCCAGATTTTTGAGCATACTTTTCATCTGATATTTACACTATAGATTCAAAGAGACCTGGCTGTTTGCCTTACACAAACACAGATACCCATAGCGAAACATCACATAGTACAAACAACCCCCCTCCCCTGAAAGGTAACCGAAACCTCCAGAGCTTGATAACCTTTCACAGCCCAAGCTCAGACGAGCACAGGCATCCTTTGGAAGACTGTGTCGCTAACCTGAAGCACAGGGAACTTCACAAGACGTGGAGATAACCCCCAAGCCCGACCTTCCTTGGACAAACGCGACCGCCTTCGTGAAACAATCATTCATTTTAACGCGTCCCACCGAATCGATCGTTTGGGTTGACTGCAACACATTCCATCACATCGCGACAGACGTAGCAGGTTGGACCTCACCTGACAATCCTTTGACGACAACCGAATATCCCATCAATAATACCCTTGCCGCCAAGAAAAGACTACAATTATTTTGCCAGAAGCGCATTTCATTATGGCCGACTCTAACCCAGACAACGGCAGAAACACATCCAACGAGCATGGAGAAACAGCGACAGACCAACAGGGCAAGGACTCATCCTCCCAGGACCACCCACTCCGCTTCTCCCAGTACGCCGAGGCGATAGAAAATCCTCTGCCCCAGATCGCGGTCGAATCGGTGCCAGAGCCTGTCAGCAACCTTGAGGAGCTTGAATGCGACGATACGGCTTCCACGCGCCCTGTTGTGCAACCTGATGACCCCGTCGACCGCCGTAGCTCGGCCGTTGTGTACACAGGGGAGGAGCCGTCCCGCTTTAGGAAATACAGAACTCCGATGATTTTCGGCCTGATAATTGCTGTGGTTCTTCTTACTGGTACTGTTGTCGGAGTGGTGATTGCCAATCGTGGTCATGGAGGCTCTGGTGGAGGTGGAGCGAGGTCAGTCCTACTTTCTTAACATTGCGTCTTTATATATGTGTTGAATGTCCACGGCTAACATCCAATCGCTTCCAGCACCACCTCATCATCTGCTCAAGCTCCTTCAAGTATTGCAACTTCGTCAGCGGATATCTCCTCTACCACCGCCAGCTCGACGGCAAGCATGACAGGTTCTCCAGTGCGTTCAGACGTTACCTCTCTCATATTTTCCTCTTCGACACCATCGTCCATCCAGCCATCATCTAGATCCTCCACTCAGGTGATGCCTTCCTTGATACCCTCCCCTCGCCTCTGCAGCATCCAAACCCTTCAAATATAACACCCTTTGACATCAAGCTGACAATTGACATTCACAGAGTTCTACCCCGAGCCAGTGTGCAGACACGTCGACATATCTTACCTCGGTCTCCTTTATGAGCATTGTCGGCGGAACTGGTTATAACATAGAGTATCAAGCCATCGACGATGCGACTGACTGCTGTATATACTGCTACACCCAGGTATCTGAGGGCTGCGACTCATGGTACTGGACGGGTGGCTTCATCGGCACAGCGTGCAGCATGATCACTGGATGGAAAGGCAGCAACAGTGATTCGACTTGCCCGCACGGACACACTACAGTCAGTTTCCAGCAGACGTCGAAGAACGCCAGCTTTGTCGGTGGTTCGGGCCCTTGCGCAAGTCTGTCCACTTCGTCGGGATGGAGTCCGTGAAGGATCGGGAGCCGGGAGAGAAGTCAAGGCTAGTGCGAGCGATATTTGGTTGGGATGGTGATACCCGTCTCTTGGCGGCAACAAAAGCAGTTTTGTGTGTACTTTGTAATAAGAAAAAGAAAAAGAAAAGAGGGGAGCCAGGGGGCTACTATGGCAGCGAGTTTGGCAGTCTCTTCTTGTCCGGCTGGAAGTAGTTGGTTGACTACTTGAAGTACAGTAGTCGACGTGGAACTCGAAAGGTCAACAGAAGAAGCCGCTGCTTGAGCGCTTGTCGCAAATGCCTCCTTGTCAGACGGCATTCACATCACTTCAGTCGATAGTCAAGAGCATATCACAGCACTGCAAAGCACAGCACAGCACAACCCAAGCGAAACGATGTGAAGTAGCCACAAATAATAAAGCAGGGCTCCATCGTCATGATTGTATGGTTGCCAGGGTTTAGCGGCTCTAAATTAATTGGTCTGTAGAGACCATCCAATTAAAATGATCCCGATGTCTCTCTTTCTTTCCCCCAATCAACCTTGGATCCTCCTTTTTCCCTCCCGTTTCCCCTCGGCTGTTCGTGCCTACCTGCCGGTAGGATCGGATTCGGAGACACACAGAGAGAGAGAGAGAGAGAGCGGACGGTAAACACCAAAGAAGCATTGAGAAGGAGAAGACCGCAGAATCTGCAATCTGCCTTGCTTACCTACATTTTTTGGGGTGCCACAAGTGCTTATATCTTCGTAATTATTGCAATTGCCTCACGGTCCTCTACTGTCCGTCCTCAGTGCTCACCACTCTTCGCAAAGCTGTGCCGGAAACAGGAAAGTGCAGTTCAACCCCGCCGCAAGGCCTTCCGAGGACCGAGCGAACGAAGACTTTACATATCTCTTGCATCTCATCAAGACGAATATTTCATCATAACTATCGTCATCCGGCCATCTGTGCATCGAAGATTCAGAACAATATTCGGGCCACCCCGAGACATCATCCACTTCAACATCTTTGTGTGCCAGATTCTGTCACAAATCAACGTTGCAATTGCAATATTTGTCACACTTCACCTTACCTCACTTTATCTCTCAAGATTGGCCATGAGCCCCTTCTTCAGGGGCAGTGTTCGTCCTCCACGGCGGCATCCGAGGCCGTGGAGCATGAATCCGAGGCTCAACCCAGATCTCGTCATGGATGACGCCAACGAGAAAGAGAATCTGGTCGAGCCAGCCGAGGTTAGGCTTCCTGTGACCAACAGCATCTACGGCAAACCAATCGAGTCCACGGCTGTCCCAGATCTACCCGCAACAAACGGTCGTCACACCACAGGGGGCGAGACTCAGGCTGCCGTCCCCGAGACATACAGCGGTACAGCCACCACAGGGGCTCTTTCTGGTGGCGATATCGATTTCCCTCCTGCCGGATCCACCGAGCCTACCTCTGACCCTGTTGATGAAATTCCCAAAGGTACCGCCCAACCGGGACAATCTCTCGGCCGAGGCAGCACCCGGGACTCCGGAACAGTCATGATAGACTCGCCATACCTGAACGATTTTGTCGAGAAGGCCAGCTCCGACCCAGAGCCTCATGAGGCAATAATGGACGTGCCGCATGTGCAGGAACACGCACGAGCTGATAGTAGCACCATCGGAACGGCAGAGACTGGGCGGTATTCGGGTTCAGACTATGACACCCAGGCCATCGATTCCGATGGCGAAGACGCAATCGTTGATGACACGACGGCAAGGCCTGCTGCCGTTGACGGACTTGGCGGCGCCGGTGATGTTCCCGGTGGCTTTCCTGAGGCAAGCGAGGAGGCCCTAGTGACTGCCAGCGAGAGCCAGGTTATCGATGAACAGCCTGCTTCGGGTACGGCCTCCACTTTCACCGACGGAACAGCTGCTGGCGGCGAGCCCCTCATGGAAGATGCACAACTTGAGGTCAGTGATGAATTCAAGCCTGCCACCGTCATCCACGAGGAGCCTCCTGAGCCCCTGATTTCAGATGAGCAGCTTGAGGTTGACGATGAGTTCAAACCTCAGACCAAGTTGAAGTAAGGGCTCATCTAGCGGAAGTATTTACTGGTTGGTCGGGTGCTAGATGGTTGTGGATGCTGCGAAACATGGTAGATCCGGGTGCTTAATGCTGGAAGCGGATTTTGGCGGAGGATTGATAGCACGTCCAGGCTAACCTTCGAGCCTGCGGGTCAGACGAGCTCGTCAGCGTATGGTATTTACCAGCTTGGAGGCTCTTAAGTACAGGGGAGGATTCTGAAGGCCTGGACTGTTGTGATGTAAGGCGTTTTCTGTATGTAAACTTTATTGTGGTGTTTTCGGTGGGGAGGCGGAATGGGGGCGATATGGAGGCGCATTGGGACGGGTTAGGGAGGGATAATCACGGGATACCAGCAATACCCAAGGGATCTGGCGGATAAGACAGGTGTGGCGAGTTATGTCAAAAAATTAGAGCTCCAAACAAACGCTGGGGGCGTTATAACAAACTCTCGAAACAGGATCTAGCACCACGTTTATGCTCGTAGACTCGTCCTTTGAACTCTTCCCTTCACTTTGAAGCTGCTTGAGGTCTTGGAGACGGATTTTGAGTAGTTGATTATCGCACTTCGCCTGGAATATGTGAGGCCTCGTCATTCCATCTCGACTTGCTCTTTTCGGCATTCCGGCCACTTTTAAACCCCCTTGGGTATCTCTAGGTGTATTACCATCGTGGAGTCGTCTCCATCATCCATGGGACGTAACGGAGGTTGCAGCAGCCAGGATCATCGAAATCTCGTCGTTCCCTGGGCATAGACGGCTGTGGCTCGTGGAAGCCTTGATCCTCGATCCTGATGCACCCGCACGATGCCCTCATGTGCGCCTTGGCGCAGTAAGTTGGAATTATCCCAGGCTACATCGGTGGGATTCGTGTGCCTTCGAGTAACCCTTATATCTCCAAAGCATCTGCGCAAAGCTCGTAGTATCTGGCCAATGATCCGAACCGCCCATCTAGCTCGTCTCCCTGACCAGCTTCTTCACCAGTTTCCTCTGGGCCTCCACGTCCAGGTGGCCCTCATCTGTCTCCCTCAACGCTCTCCCCACTATCATGATGGCCCTCACGGCCTCACTGTTGACCCAGACCTTGCCATTCCTTCCCACGGCGATCTCGAACCCGAGCCCCATGTTCCCGAGCTCTTCAAGTACCACCACACCTCCCTCGGTCGTGCTCTTGGGCATCAGGAGCCTCCGGGCAAAGCCCAGCGACACAGTGAACAGCATGCCGTCCTTCAGGGGCCCGAGTCCGTCGGCCTTGCCCGTCGCGGGGTTGACGCATTCCAGCTCGGCGTCCATGTGCTTGTTCGCCAGCGACACCCGTGCGTATACCAGCTGGCCGTTTGCGAGCTGTGGCCGTGTCTTCTTGGTTGCCATCTCGAAGGCGAGGACGGGGAGAAGGGCGTTGGATGTGTGGGGGGTGAGTTGGACGTAGTAGAAGTCTGCGGCGCCGTGGTGGACCTGGCCGATGACGAGGTCGCCTTGGGAGGGGACGTACTAAATAGAGAAAACAGAAGTCGGGTGGTCAGTCGGAGGATATATATCAATCATTGTCGTGCTGTTGGTGACGGTGTAGCCGGAGACGGGATTGCTTACTCGGCCTCCGTTGTACTCAACCCATATTGAGTTCTTCTTGCGATCTGTGACGAGCTGGCCTGCGACGCTGGGCAGGATGGTGCTAGGTGGGATGTGTCGCAGTCCAGGACCCAACTGGAGGGGCTTCTTGGGATGTGTTGGGATATTTGAGGGGTCAATCTCGTCTCCTGGCAAGAGGAGAGGTCCTTTTACTGTAGCCATTGTGTTGTTGAATGTAATTGACGCTGGGGATGGTTGTTGTGAGGGTCCACGGGTGAGTGTAAGTTGATGTTCCTTAGAATTTCCTTTGCCGTCACCAAGCCTTATCGTTATCAGTAAATAAACTACCTAAATATGAAGGGCAGAAGTCTACTGGTACCAGTAGTTGAACCAGTTGACCCCACCTATGGTTTTGGAGGTGGGCCAGCCCAGCTTGATTGCTGGCAGGTGGAGCAGGGGCCCCCTGGTTATCCAAAGGACCCGCCAGAAATTTTGAACATCCAAAAGTTTTCGGTTGGATTTGCTGCTGAGAGCCAAACCCCACCAAACATCTAGTGACCCCTTCTCGACGACATTACCTTTACGAAAAGAGACTCAATACCGATCGATATAATCCTCGATTCATACACTTTACCACCACACATATCCCACGAACTACCCCCCTTAAATCAGTCCAGATGAGTGAGAACGGAGCTACCGGCCCCAGCACCGTGCCGGCTGAGCGCGTTGCTATCGGCATCACCTTTGGCAACTCCAACAGCTCTATCGCATACACAGTCGACGACAAGGCAGAGGTCATTGCCAACGAGGATGGAGGTAAGATTGAAAAAAAGAAAGTAATGCTGCTGTATCGACTTCGATCTAACAGGGCCTGTTTCAGACCGACAAATCCCCACGATATTATCCTACGTCGATGGTGAGGAGTACTATGGTGGCCAGGCAAAGAACTTCATCATCAGGAACCCCTCAAACACGATCGCATACTTCAAGGAGTTCCTAGGCAAGGAGTATGGACCCTATTTACTTGGAAATTATGATGCCACCCCATAGCAGAAAACTGACAACCCTTGCAGCTTCAAGGCCATCGACCCTACCCACAACCACGCCTCCGCCCACCCTCAAGAGTCCGGCTCCACCGTCTCCTTCAGCGTCAAGGAGAAGGCTGAGGAGGAGTCCGTCTCCGAGGTCAGCGTCTCCGAGATCTCCACCCGCTACCTGCGCCGCCTCGCTCAGTCTGCCTCCGACTACCTTGGCAAGAAGGTGACATCCGCCGTCATCACCGTCCCTACCAACTTCGGAGACGCCCAGAAGGAAGCCCTCATCAAGGCCGCCAACGCTGCCGACATCGAGGTTCTGCAGCTCGTCGCTGAGCCCGTCGCCTCCGTCCTTGCCTACGATGCTCGCCCTGAGTCAGAGATTAAGGACAAGATCGTTGTGGTGGCCGACCTTGGTGGAACCCGATCCGATGTTGCTGTTGTTGCTAGCCGCGGTGGCATGTACACCATCCTTGCCACAGCTCACGACTACGAGTTTGCCGGCTTTGCCCTGGACAAGATCCTGATGGACCACTTCGCCAAGGAGTTCATTAAGAAGCACAAGACCGACCCCCGGGAGAACACGCGCTCGCTCGCAAAGCTCAAGATGGAGGCCGAGGCCTGCAAGAAGGCCCTGAGCTTGGGCACCAACGCCAGCTTCAGCGTCGAGTCCCTCGCCGATGGCGTCGACTTCGCCTCCACCGTCAACAGACTGCGCTACGAGATGATTGCACGACCCGTCCTTGAGGGCTTCAACCGCCTCGTCGAGGCTGTTGTCAAGAAGGCTGGCCTGGACGTCCTGGACGTCGACGAGGTCATCCTGTCCGGCGGTACCGCTCACACTCCCCGCATCGCCGCCAACCTGGGCAGCATCTTCCCCCAGACCACCACCATCCTCGCTCCCTCCACCACGGCCACCGCCGTCAACCCCTCTGAGCTGCAGGCCCGCGGCGCCGCCCTGCAGGCCAACCTGATCCAGGAGTTCGAGGCCGAGGACATCCAGCAGAGCACCCACGCTGCCGTCACGACGGTCCCCCACGTCACCAACGCCATTGGTGTTGTCACCCTGTCCGAGGACGGCACCGAGGTCTTCACCCCCATCATCGCCCCCGAGACGGCCGTCCCCGCACGACGCACCGTGCACGTCGACGCCCCCAAGGACGGCGGCGACGTCCTCGTCAAGGTTGCCGAGGGTAACACCCACATCAGCGTCACCAAGCCCGAGCCCAAGCCCGTCGAGGCCGAGACCAAGCAGGCCAAGGTCGAGGACGATGACGAGGATGACTCCGATTCCGACGACGACGAGGAGGAGGAAGAGGAGGAGAAGCGCGAGAAGGTGTGGAAGATCGGTGCTACCCTGGCCGAGGCCGCCGTGCGGGGCGCCAAGGACGGTGCCAAGGTCGAGGTCACGATAAATATCCTGGCGGACCTGAGCGTCACGATCCAGACGAGGGAGGTCGGCGCCAAGGGTGGCGTCAGGGGCACCATCTCTGCTTAAAGAGATGGTTGGAAAGATGAAAAGGGCCCCGGAAGGGCTTTACTTTTAGAATGGGATATTGATGGATAGAGAGAGTGAGAGAGACATGACACTGAATTGTGGGAGGCCAAGCTTTGCATGTATGCATCGGTAGCACATTAGAGTGTTTGGTTGACTTGAAAACGGAATAGATTTTGTGTGCACGAGAAAAAGAAAGAGACCAGCGCCTCTGCGTACCTGTGAACTATACACCTGATTAGGAAGACCTGTACGCGGGCTGTCATAAAGTGAAGAAGGGGCCGCTCGTCAATGACGCCCCAAGTGTGGCCTCTGGAAGCGTTGAACAGCGAGGTCGGCAATGTCAAATCCAAAGATACAAAGCGGGTTCGACGATAGTGATGGACGCCGTGTAAGGCTCAAGGCTCGAATTGCCCCCTTCCTCCCAATGGCTCACCTACTCTCGTGCATAGGGAATGCGTGCCTGCACGCATGGCAGCGTCTTGGTCACGATCGGGCATATCAGAACTTCGCACAGCGCATGTGGTCAAGGGGTTCTTCGTTTTGTTCTTATTGGTTGTCCAACGTATGCCAATACGTCTATTATTATTTTTACATTTCTATGTTCGCCGCCGATAACAAATCGCTAGTCGAGGCAGACAACGCTGATACGTGTGTGCTACATGGTATGATCGTGGCTGATACATGCAAATCCAGTTTCATGTATTATCTCCAAGACATCCCATCATATCTCCAACAAGACAGAAAGACGTTGACTGCTCTTCTGTCTTTACATCCGTACCCCAAATTCAGTTCTGCAGGCTGAACTGCTTCGAGCCCATCATCCGGGTGGACAGGTTACATAACCTGGTCCCTTGCCGATAGTCTCCTTTTGCGTCACACTCTGTATTGAACACATGGCCACCTTCCTTCCTTCGAGGGAGCACACCCTTGGGAGCAGGTAGATTCCGACCTTTCAGAACAGGTCGCTGCTGTTCTCCCCACGGTGGCGTGCTTTGAGCTGGCAGGCCCGCTTGTTGATGTCCTCCCTTCACGTTTGCTTCCTGGAACCATTCTCTGGATAGACGACTTCCGGCCTCGTGGCCCCGAGATGATCGAACAGTATGGTAGATCTTGTGAGTATCGCCGAATTTGGGCGACCACGGTCTTCCCTGTCGACACCCCCCAAACTGGCTTCAGCTCCTTCTCTTAAGCACCATGGTGCCGCTGGTCGCAATGCCTCGTTAAGGTCAGAGCTCCGGCCAAAGTATGCCGTCCTGCCGCGACGGTCCGAGAAGTTGTACGTTTTGTCGTATTGTTTCCCCTATTCTCCCATAATAACGTCCTCCTCCACCGGCTCCGGTGGGTTCACCTGCTGATGCTTGTTTTGCATATGCCTCCTCCAGTTATCTTTTCTTGGGAAAGACTTCCCGCCTCCTTGTTTCGAGTAGGCGCACCCAGAGACGGTGCAGTGATATTTCCGCGTCTTGTTATGCTTGTCGTTGATGTGGCGGTCCAGATGTGTCTTCGTTCCAAATCGCTTTTCGCATTGGTGACATTGGTGTGGTCGTTCGTGATACCGTTTGTGGTGGCTATGCGCGTGTTAGTAGGGTGGAAAGACTAGTATTGGACAGCAAGGCATTGAGCTGGGGGAGTGAAAGACGAAGACAAGGAGAATGGGTGGGGTACGTACTTGAGCTTATGGACCTGGTCAAATTTGCTCCCGCAGATGTCGCATGCAAACGACGTGGGCTTAGGTGACGGAGATCCGTCTCCTGGCATGGAGCCCTGGGATTGATCACCTGGAGTAGTCACGAGGTATTCTGCCAATCGTGTCAGTCCACGCCGGGGTTACACAGAGAGGTCTAGAGAATCTCACCTGAAGCCGGGTCAAAGGGACTAGAAGGTCGACCGGACATCGATGAACGCGGTGAAGGAGAGGCTGTGAGCCGGGTCTCAGGTGAGGTGTGGTTTGACGGAGACGGGCCGTATGCATATTGATCGTACCCCGGTGACGAGGTGTCGGAGATGTCTGTGACGTTTTGTTCCTCATGTTGGGGCATGACTTGCCCATTGTTTGTGACATCCATCTGTGTTGGTTGCCGCACAACAGCTTGGAATCGGGGTCGTCCTGCTTCTTGGGAAGGGTCAGACTGGGAAGGAATGTATTCTTCAGGTTGAGATGGTTGATATGGCTGGTATGTTTCTAGTTCAGGTGGAGGGGAGGACTCTGATTGTGGAGGAGACATGGCCGTAGGGGGTGGAGGGGAGTTTTCCATTTTCCACAGTTCGGTGTCTACCCAGGCAGCCTGCTCAGCATCGGTCGACGGCTTCATAACATCCATGGGGTTAAGTGTGCCGGGGGCAGGTTGGGATGGGCCCGGTGATGGCTCGAACTTCTTGGGGCTTGGCTCAAAGGGAGGGAGGCCTCTGGGTGGCGTAGACAGGGTGTCACTTTTGCCCTCGAGTGACTTTTTTGCCTCGCCATCATCACTGCTCAGCTCGTCATCCCTGATATAGGGCGAAACTGGACTCAGCGGCGCCGCGACTGATTTGAATGGGCTTCCGAGGTGGTGACCGTCTGACCGTTGAGCATGAGGCATGGCTGCCCCGGCGAAAGAGGCCCCAGGCAACCCTATAAGATGGATAAATTCGGATCCTGGGCCGGGAAATGGCAAACTCGGTTCCGCTGGCGGTGACAATGGCCCTCCTGCATAGTATTCAGCTGCCGCTCCTCCCTCTGGAGGTTTGTCGTCGCGTAGATAGGGCACGGCGTGTGCAGTCTGAGCCTGGTCGAGCTGGTCCATATCCATATCCAGCGACCGGGCGTCCGTGCCTCGAGAGTCGCTCCCACTAGATCTCGTGCTTCCCCGGTGGAAAGCAGCGTGTATCTTCTTGAACGCGCCTCCTAGGCTTGGAGGATGAGAACCCCGCAAGCTCCCCGTAGCCGAGCGTGACAGAGATTCCGGCTCGTTGGTCAAGGCTCCATAGGGTGCACTCCGGTCTGTCTGTCCATCAGGAGGCGGCATGAAAGGACCCTGCACAATAGCTGGAGACGGATTGCGACTGGCAGCCGCGAAGGCCTCAGCGACGGAGAGTGACGAGCGTCCCGCAACAGCACTGGGGGCGGGAGAGCATGTGCGCAGAGTCTGCGCAAAAGCAGCTGGCGATGGGGCAGCAGCATGGTGGAATGTGATACCATCTGGGCCATACTCCTTCCCTTGTTGCGAATCACGGTCAGATAAGGTGGCAGCAGTTGAGGCTAGGCGGGCTTGCGAGTGGCGGTTATAGGAAGAGAAGACCTCAGAGACGGGACGCGGACGCATGTCCGCGTTGCCCATATCGGGTCGCAGGGCATCTTGCTGTTGGCGCTTTCTCATACGTCTCTTTCTCCGGTATTTTAATAGAAAGGGCAGACTGCAGACAAGCATGAGAATGAAAGCAGCAGCAGCGCCGACGACGGCGCCGGCGATAGTGCCGGATGAAACATCGCGAGCCATGATAACATGGTCGCGAGTTGTAAGAAGTTGTGACATGATGGGAGAAATTGAAGTTGAGGATGATGTCGATCTCCAGATATCGAGATGACTTGAGCGGTGCCAAGGGAACGGATCAGTGTCTCAGTTGACCGAAGACTGATTGGCCTGGACGTGTTATAGAGTTTAGGATCAAGATGATGAGACTGTAAGACGGATGGTCGTATGTCCAGGGGTCCAATCTACGCCAGTCCGGTCCGGTCCAGTCCACGGTCCAGTTGAGGACGAAGGACGATGAGGGTGGACGGTGAAGGTGAGCTGAGGTGAGCTGAGGGTGGAAGGACGAAACGCGCACGCTCGTCAGCGATTACCGACTGCCGAGCGATGGATCAACACCTCATAGCCCAACGGCGGCGACCGTGGCTGGTCCTGCTCAAGGAAGTCGAGGTGATTCTTGTTCTATTCTATCCTGATGGGTGAAGAGTGGCGAATTAAGGAACGGAGAAAAGTTACTTTGTGACAGTCGTCGATGAAACAGATTGAATGTGATGGGTTCGGCCCCTCATGGTCGAGAAGGCAGGATAGAAAGGTGGAAAAGAGGGAGGATTGTTGGTTGGAATGGATGATGAAGATTGGACGAGATGTGAGATCAATCGAGCGGTGCGGCGTGGTAGAGCCGGAAAGGAGCAGTAGTGAATGTGGACTCTCAGGTGGGGGTTCAGCCTCAAGCCTGGCGAATGATGGAGTGCGCTGTTTGGGCCTATCCTTGGCCTGCTTGGCCTGCTTGGCCTACCTACAAGGTTGCTCTGGCCGCTGGGTGAGCCCTTCTGAAGTTACTTGGGTAGGGAAGGATGAGGGAAAAGTGGGAATTAGAAGCGGATTTTGGTTCGGATTTTGGTTTTTTTCTTCCCTTCCTTCCTCGTATTTTGCTTCGATTCTTCCTTTTCCTTCCCTGTTCCTATTTTCCCTAGCTGCCCGTTGATGAGACTACTTGATTCACTAAGATAATTAGCCCCCAGGCGTTGAAAAAAAGCTGGGAGACGGCACTTGAAACTTAGAGCGGGTGGTGCACCGAAGAAACATTATGAGGTAACCTCTATTATGTAGGACCGTCCAGGGCTTGGATCCTGGTACCGACCGTAACGGGTACAATGGTACCTGGATTGTTCTAACTTCCAAGGTTCCAAGGTTCTTCTAGGCACCTGGACAACACTAACACAGGAACGCACACACTAACACAGTGCTCCTCCGCCCGCCCCCCTCTCCGGCCTCTTTCCATCGATCCTCCTCTCCTCTTCCTCCTCCTCCCTCTCTCCTTCATTCACCTAAGCGACATGGGATAGCTGGATAGGTACTGCCAATCGGGAAGAGCGGCAGTAGGTACCTAGGTAGGTAGGGGTGGCTGACTCCTGATGGACCTCGGGAGTCCTCCTACTGTGTACTCCATCAGCGTGGGTGAAGATGGCCTACGTACATAGTACAGTACGATACCCAGGTACTTTTTAGCATCAGTATTCTCTCTCCTTCAGTGCAACATCTACTACTTACTATTTACTAATTGGAAAGTAGACGTGTTACATGTTTCAGAATCATGTATATCATATAACATACTCAATTGTAGACATACATTTTGGCCAAAATTCTTGATGGTATCTGTTATCTGACCTCTGGTCTCCCACGCTTGACAGCTGCCAGCAAACAAACAGTGCTGCTCAATCCTCCTCATCAATCCAATCCTGACGGACCACGCCTTCAAACCAATTGGCCCGTACATACTTAGTACCAACCATGTATGAATTGTTCAACGGATGATCCAGCACAAGCGAATAATACTTGACTAATCTTTTGCCCTGCTCGATTCATTCAATGTTCCCGGCGCTACGCGTTGCGTCACTATGTTTGACCCCCAAGTTGCTCTGGTGCGCTGTTAGCCAGTAGCACAAGGATCAATAATTGTCCAGGTGCTGTTGGTTATCTACGAAACACGGAGCATGGGCCCTGGGCTATGTACATACATGTAAGTATATGAGCGGGCCACTGCATCTGCATCTCTCCATCTCCACCTCCATCATGTCTCCATCTCCTGGCCTGTCCGGTTCCAATCCTGTCTCCCCATAGCGAAACAAGACAATCGGTCACTTGCCGGTCCCATCGGCCTGTCGGCCAGCATGATCTGTACGCAAGTGTCCGGATCAACACCGGACCCTCTTAACATACGCCGCCGAACCCAGCCACAGAACGTTCATCCTCATTTGTTAGCGCCCCCAAACCTCGAGTTGATCGAATACGGTGTATCTAGTCTGGCAGTCAGGCAGTGCACACTACTACTGTATGTACTATCGGCCTTCGGCAACCGGCTCACGTCACACAAGTCCTGTGAGGAAACATGGGTTGTCTATGTCCAACTCGTCGGTTTTGGCTTACCAAATCTCGGTCGGCCGGCTTGTCGATGAGGTTCAATGACGTTTTGTAGACCAGGGGAAGACCAAGGGACCCTTGGTTTGAAAAACTCAATTCCTCGGTTTCCTCAGAACAATCGCTATCTCAACTGCTTGGCGTCCACTTTACCCGCTCTGCCTGTTTTGCCCACTTTGCGGATGAGAACGGATGAACATTGAAACGGATACCAGCTAAAAAGGGGTCGAGGACCGGGGCCCCCAGATGGCACGTGCCACGTGTTTGCGTTGACACAGCCAGGAGACACAGCTTGACAGTTCTGACTATGTGGCTGTGTGACTGTGTGGGTACTTACTTGAAGTACCTCGGTATGTATGTGGCTGTGCTAGCATGGCTGTGTCTCTAGTCGAGACCTCACTCCGAATTCAATCTGGCTCTGCCTGTGTCTAGATGAAGCGTAAGACATATGTATGTCGCGGCTTCAGGTGACGATGGGAGGTCTATTGTATTCATTCCTGAGATGTGCTTCCAAGTCACTAATGACTCGAAAGATACCTAGGTATCCAGCCGGCTTGCCTAGTTGTTTCCGATCGTCTGGTTTACCTCCCTGCTCCGGGTCTTCTCCCCATTCACAATACCCAAGTTTTGTTCCATTTCTAAGCACGAGCGTTGACGTGTACCTAGTGGTATGGATAATAATTCGTTGTCTGTTTTGTTCTCTAAGCCACGAGTAGTGGGTGGAAGGGAGTTACACAGGTTATACCAACTTACTTTCGCCCAATCGCCATTCGAATCACAGACCGGTGGACGACGATGGAAACAACTATTGACGTCCTCAAGAAGGCCCAAGTACCCCGCTGCCTTTCCTTATTGCTCATTTTCAAACATCAAAGAACTTGCCGACCTCAACAATCACAGTTTTTGGTTCTGGAACAGAATAGCCTGGCCTTCATTGTCAACTAACCACATCTTATTCCCAGCCTCGTCCGCGAAGTACACTTGATCGTGTACATGGACATGATACCCTTTATACATCCCTTTTCCCATCTGTCCCCGATCACATAGGTCCTTCTTTGAGACCCAGTTACAGTGATAGTGAGATGGTCGGTTGTTCGCCTCCTCCACCCGGCCAAAGTTGCAGAGGTCGGGCTTTCTCCCTTCATCCTGAGGCTCGTCATGGAATCTGATCCCGGCATGACGAGAAAGATAGTATCTTTCTCCTTCAGCTTCATTCCGGCGGATAGATGCCTCGTCATTCGGCATCAGGCGGTCAAATGGGATGCCCCGCAGGCGCCCTGATTTATTGGCTCGGGGGAAGCGAGCGCGTTTCTCCCTGCGCCTCCTTGTGAGGGCTCCCGCGTGACGGCCGTTGGGTGGGAGACTAGAGGCTTGGGCAGTGCGGTCATGGACATGTCTCCGGAGCTGCTCGCGGGACGTGCCGCCTTCGTTTCCCGGATTCAACGTGTGAGTCGCTGTCACCTTACTGGGTCGAGCCGCGATCATATCTGCAATCCCCAGGGCCTCGCTGCAAATAGCCTGTAGATTTGGACGTCTCTCGTCGGTGCAGTGCGAAAGGTTCTCTGGGTCGGCCGTCTTGCTCGACGGCTGCTGAGCTTCGGCATCGTGTGCTTGCTCTGGGCTGTGCCGGCGCATTTGCGTGAGCCGGGGTGATTTGCGTACGCAGGGGAGAACTGGAACCGGTGCGTGGCTGCTATTGATGGTTTGTGAAGCCATTTTCGACGTCTGCTGTGGTTGCCAAAGTCGGGAGTAATTGTATCTTGGAGTTGGCCTTTGTTGGTTTCGCTTTAGGTGCGCAGCACGAGATTCCTGCCTTCGAGGTTGAAAGCCGTCCCCGAGTATCGAAGTGGGAGAATACAATTTGGGGCCGAGGAAAGCCTCAGGCGTTGGCCATTTTATTTTCTGAGATTGCTATCAAATTGACACTACAGATTGACGAAAATGAAAATGAAACTAGGTTTCCTCCAGATATATGGCGTTGGAGGCTAATTACGCTCGTCCATTGACCAAATTGTCCCGCCCTCTTACTTGACCTACAGCCTCGCGAGCGAGTCGTTCAGTTAATATACGGTCTGTGCCAGGTGAGGCCTTTGGTGGCTCATATTCCCTGCACAAAGTGAACCAACAAGGTGTGCTGGAATTGTGTATAAAGTCACATACTCTCGTGATGGCGTGGCGGAGTAGTGGCCACGGGCCGCCCTCTAAATCCCTGGCATAATGGTGAGCCTGAAGTTTGCGTTGGAAATGTTATCCTTGCATCGAGAAACTCCACGTCTACTATAGAAATCAGCTTGTGCATTATGATGGTTCCTCGAGGCGGGACGGGTACCTTGAATTTAGGGAGCCTTGTTGGTCAACACCTCCGAATCGTATAGGTCACGCGGTGTCAGTGCATCAAACTACTCGCAAGAAATATAGAATGGATTGCTAGCCACGGATAGAGTTTGGGGGAGGATATGACTTCCCGAGTTCCACCATGCCCTGTGCTGCATGCTACTGATGTTCTTTAGTATTCTTTCAAGCATCAACCTCGAATCCGCCGGCATTGACCCTATGTGCACCCCAACGAAAAATGATAATGTGATTGATGGCGACGATGACGCGCTTAATTCAGCCGGAAAGTGCTACGGGTGGTAATTATGACTAGTATAATAGCGCCGAGGAAGCCAGCCCACTGCTGAATGAGAGGACCTAAACAGACATAAACAATCCTGTCATCTTATTCCCCGTCGGATTGCTTCACGGTCGTGACTCTTTGGCCTTTATCCAGACAATCGAAGCAGCCGCGAACTCACCGCTATCAATATGGACGTCGACTCCAACATGGACTGCAACCTGACCACCCCATCCACAGAAGATGTTGCCCTCAATGACTGCTCCCACCCGCTCTCCTGGCTGTTTTGCTCTGAGAGCACACATACTGGTCATGTCCTCGCGGTTCCTTGATGTTACCCTAATTTCAATGCTTTCCGCTTCGATTGGACAGCCCCGGCCTCATGACGCTATAGGTATCTAATCGGTGATACTACAACCATTTAAGGCTGTATACCCGCCTTCGCCAACAATGCCTGTCCCGCCCTCAGGTTCGCTATCTGGTACGCCTTGGACTCTGGCGGGAACGTGCCATTCGCAGCCCAGAGATCGATGAGCGGCTGCATCGGCTCCAACTCATGCGGCCTCAACAGGTCCAGAGCGGTAGCGGTCAGCAGGAAATGACTGAAGCAACTGTTGAGCTGCTTCTCGAGGTTCAGATGGTAGAAAGGCTCGACGAAATGGGCGTGGTACATGTGCGCGTAGACGCGGAACATCTGGAGGAAAATAGTCTGGCAGATAGACATAAAATCCTTAGGGAAGCCACTCCTCCTGCCAATCCAGTCTCCGTCGTTGGGGTTGGTGATGCTGGAAAGGGACTGCTGGGAGGTGATGGCCGGGTTGACGGCGAATGACACGCCGGCAGGATCGGTGGGGAAGATGTTGGTGTCGTCGATCTTGCCAGATATCCACCGCTGCATGAGGGTGATGTACTCGTATGCAGACAGTTCGATCGGCTCATACCGGCTGTTCAGCCATGTGTACGAGTGATTACTGGAGTCACATGTCAGAACATTCAAGATGGTTCGTTGCTCTCCGGATAAGGAATACTCACGGGCCAGCGGTCATCTTAGGACACGTGGAGGGATTGCAGATGCTCATGCCATCTTCTTCTTTTTCGTAGACAACGCGGACGAAATGCCAGAGATTACGGTAGTGCTCGACGACTTGGTGGGCGATCCACTCCCCCTGCTCAACCGTCTTGGGCCTGGCACTGAGTGTCATGAAGTTGCCCTTGACGATGTGCTTGGCGTAGCCGGGATTGACCCATGCCGGAAGGGGCCGGGGTAAATTATACGAGTTGAGGACATCATCTCCGTTGGAAGCCATGATGTTTCCCACAGACTTCTCCAGGGACTCAGAATGGGGCAAAGAGGGCAGTACGTTGCCTAGGGACCGACCACGCTCGGGCAGTGGCTCCTGATGTGGCGATGGCAATGCTGGCACTGATTCCTTGGGTGTGCCGGGACGTGTGCTGTTCTTTGATGGCCCTCGTGACTTGCTTCGCGACCGGCTGTGTGAAGGTGTCAGTAAAGAGTAGCAAAGGGGAGGGTGAGTTGCGGCGGGCGGCGCAGGAGGAAGAAGGTGTAAGGAAGATCCCGGTGGTGGCGGTGGAGGCGGTAGTCAATGCTGCCTTTCACGGTGAATGCAGGAACGAACACACACTTACAGTCCAGAGAACAAATTTGACATATTCTAGAGCAGGAGTTACAGCAACGGCGGATACCACTAAAACAGAAGTTTGCATGGAACAGCAGGTCAGTGTCTCTCGAGACGACAGACAAAGACGTTGTTGACACGTCCTCTCGCGAGACCCAAATGTCTCAGAGCCCTCTGCGTGCCCGACAGGCCCCATCATCCCTGAATTCAGGGGCTGTCCCGCCTTGTCCCGCCTGTCCCGCCCCCTGTCCCGCCGAAGGGTCCTGGTAAGCGCCACCCTGAGTTCACTAAACCAATCTCAGACGTCCAAACGTTAGGCGAAGACACGTCAAACGCGGGGTTAAGCGAGTACCACGTACCTCCGTACCGCTATTTCATGGAAAGATCACGTGCGTTAAGGGGCCCGATACCTATTGCACTATGTTCGCCCTCCTAACACGGTCTACAACTCTTCTCTGCCCACACTGTTTCCAAAGGCCCTGGTCGTCGATATACAGGACCTTCACGATGCACATCGTCACTAACGCAATCCCCACAGCAGTCACACATACATCGGGATTGGGTTCATCGTCTATACGTCTGCTTTGCTGTGGATGTCCAAGCAGCTATTCTGACTACGTCAAATAAACCAGGATCAAGAGGGAAACCATGCCCAGGTGCTTACGCGTATCTGACGGACCAAAAGGAAATATCAAAATTCAAAATACTGAGGAGAGAACAGGAATAGCAACTTTTGGGAATGAAACCAGCACCGCAGCCTTGATCATATCCTCTACCCCCTTTCAGCTCAGCCAAGCTCAGCCCAGCCCCCAAATGCAGTGTAACGGAGGCCGGGCGCTGGACCTTTACTCTGCTATGTCGATCCCATGGGGAAGGTGGGCACGATTTCAAGCATTGAAAGTCTTACGGCCTTGATGCAGTTGCATGGCTTGCCTCAAGAGTTGGAAGATCGAGATCTTTTTGTCCTTACCTTCATGGTCTTGTCCGGGATCTCCTCAGTCGGCCACGAGAGGTCATGTGCTTTCTGGGCTCATGGCGAGACAAATCCAAGGCGACGGCCATGCCATGCTAGCCACTATCAGCGTACCTACAAGTGTATGCTGCCTGGTGGCTGCCCCGACAAGCGCGCACATGGATATAACAGGGAATCTTGTGCTGGATTATTGCCCGTGTTTGCAGTAGCGGATCCTCGACTGTGATGGAGGGCTCGGGTGGGTGAAGTTCAACCGCATGTCCTTGGGGAGGTGGAGGCAATGTGACAGCTTCGTCAATATTAGCGGGGTCTTTTATGGTCGAGTCGTCCATCCTCGTCCTTCAGCAAGTCATCTGCTACGTTCTCGTATCTTTGCCATTTGTCTTTCCGAGCCACAGCTACTGCACTCTCCGTCTCATTGCCATTGTTGCGTCTCACTCCACCACTCAAGGTCGAAATAAGAAGACTGAATCATGGTGATCAGTTCGCGAAGGTAAAGCCAACGGTCTGATACCGTGGACTCGGGCTTCTATGACAACAGGCGAAGGCACACAGAGGACCCCGGGGCTTTTGACGTGAAGGATTGTTTCAACCCATTCAGATATAATGCTCGGATCACGGACATCTGATTAGTCCGCGGATCCCGGATATATACAGAAACGAGGGAGTCGAAGTACATTCGGACAACCGCCAATATTTGGTGAATCCTTCTGCTAACAACATCAACGGACCAGTCGGCTCCGAATTACAGTGCTCTTGGGTTTCGATTACAAGCCTCTGAGGACGAAACACCCACCGGGAGAGCAGTTGGCCGTAGCACATCAGATTCAGAGGACATTTCATATCCTAGGCCAACTCACTCCTGCTTTGCGTACCTGTCGATTTTATTCTCGCCGACGTCGGTAGTACCACTGGTGCCGCGACGCTCACTGTATATTACATGGCCGAGATCTCCATGTGGTGTGTGTGCGACTACGCGTTGGAGGAGATGGAGAAGGGTATTAGCATAATAGTCATGGACGTCCTAGAAAACTTCCACGCCCGATATAAACAACACTTTTCGTTGTGACCATCGCGCCACTTTACCTCTCTCTGCATCGGCGCGACAGTCAACTTCATCTCTGCCCTCAAGTATCAGACAGCTCTGACGCTGAACTGCGTCGGGATCATTCTCCTGCCAATCCCACATTGTATTTACGAGCCCATCTCACTACATAGTAGCCGTCGACGACTGGCCCGAGCAGACTATGAACTATACGGTGGGGCGGAGCATTTAGACCGTGTTTCTGGTCGAGTCGTTGGTTGTCTTTCTGACCTGGAACATGCAAGTCCCGAAGCTGACATTGGCGTTTGGTCGGAGCTTGTTTGATCTCATCTTGCTATTGAAATTCACTGTGGTGGGCACAAAGGCGCATTGGGTTTATGGCCTTTCGTTGAGTTCTGATGGGGATTACGGCATGGTCGCTGATGGATTAGAAATTCTGCACGTCGCAACTCAACAAGATTGAGTATTGAGTTCATGCCTCTCATTGTTCTATCATCAGTTGATAGTTGTATACTGGAACGTCGGACTACCTGAGGACATGTTTGCATCCTGGATGGAGGGGGGGGGGTCTTAAGGGCGTGTGCAGCTCTCCCGGCGCCGAGTTCGGCAATGTTCTTAAGCTGTACGGACCGTTTTATTTCATGACACTGATCATTCCACCACTTACGTACATATATACTTTCTATTCCAAAACCTCACCATAATACAATATGAACGAATCATTCAAAGCAAATCGCCTGCTGGACCTCATTAACGGGGTAGACAAGTTAGACCCCACCTTTGCGTGTCTTGTATCGCTGTCAACCTCTCACACAGTCACTCACATCATGCCAGCGTTCCGCCCAGCTTCAATTACAATGGCTTCTACAGGCTACTGCTCCCAAATGACACACGAACGCACGGTTTCCTGACCCCTGAAACGGTCTCGAAGCTGCCATGGACGGCCTGTTTCACCATAAACCACGAGGATAAAATCGTCCAACTTACCGTGACCGACCCGGAGGCAGCCCACCACATCAACGAGGCCTTCCAAGCCGTCGTCGACGGCGCCTTGAACCTCGGGACTTCCGTGTTTCCCAACCTCACGTCCCATAGTGAGATGGTTAGCATTCCAGGCGCAAGGACGAGCCCCAGGGAAAATCCCGAGCCGATACGCCTGGAACGCTTCGTCGCGCCGCTGTTTGGAATATGCAGCCGCGGCGCACACCTCACGGCCTACGTGCGTGATACAACCCAACCTGGTGGTTCTCCCGGGGGCCTGAGGATATGGGTGGCCCGTCGCGATGTAAATTTACACACCTACCCTGGGATTCTGGACACCACGGTGGCCGGCGGCGTGAAAGCGGAGGATACGCCACTGGGTTGTATCCTTGCCGAGTCTGATGAGGAGGCCTCTCTCCCCTATGATTACGTGCAGAGACATGTTGTGCCTACGGGTGTGGTGAACTATGTCACGCAGAGCAAGAAGACGGGCCAGGTTCTGCCCACGATCTTGTATGTGTACGATCTGGAGCTCGAGGAGGGCATGGCACCTCAGCCGAAGGATGGGGAGGTGGAAGGGTTCTATCTGATGACGGTGGAGGATGTTACAAGAGCTATGATGAATGGCGAGTTCAAGCCGAATTGTTGTTTGGTGATGCTGGATTTCTTCGTCAGGCATGGGCTGATCACGGAGGAAAATGAGAGTGATTATCTGGAAATTGTGACGAGGTTGAGGAGGAGGCTCCCTGTGCCCGTCACGCCCCAGGGCTCTTGAAAGGCCGGAAAGGGCTCGACTGGATGACATGTTATGGTCATGAGGCATGGCATATAAATCACACGTGACGACAATCGACTCAGTACGCCGGCACCAGTCTACAGGGGAATCGTCCAACATGAAGAATCCAAACAGCATATAGGAAACCACGCCCATCGTCTTGTTGCGTGCACTGGTCATACACCCTTGTCGCCTTACCGCAGCGAACTTTCCCCATTGCGGGACATCACTGTGCACGGGGCCTGGGCGGGCGCAAAGACGTTCAGAGAGAAATAGGATCTCCCAGTCATACTGACCATCCTCCGTATAAACTTCGATGTTGTCATTAGGCGGGTATTGTACAAGCCCTCTGGCCAGCCGCTGAATTATCGTCATCGTCATCCATCGTAGCCTTCCCAGCTCTTCCTTTCAAACTATGCAAGAGGCATCGGTGGCGCGGCCTCTGTTCCTGTGGCCGCTCTTTGCGTTCCTGGCGCCGGGGGCAGGAACATCGGCAGGTATGTAACAATGAGCGACATCAGGGACATGCCCACGGAGAAGTATCCGGGTGTGCTTGCGTTCTTCTGGTTATCCTCGCTCTCGCCCAGCCAGTTCTGTATGCTGAATACCACGGCAGCCCTATATATATTCGGCATTGTCAGCGTATGTCCCATTTCGTACGTGTATGTCGCGTATCCGTCAATCTTGCGCTCCGTTCCCACCATTGAGCGCGCAGGGGATATAAGTATCTAGGTTATGGGTGGAGCCGGTCGTGTGCTGGAATCAGGGCGAGGTGTCGTACCATCCTATATAGCGGTTGCGCATGAATATCGCGGCCATGGGCAGGGTCTGGGAGAGGGTGGAAGACAGCTCGGGGGCGTCGCTCTTGGTCATCGGCTCCTGGTAGGGGATCACTGTCGCGAGAGGTTGTTAGCCATCTGTCACTGGGGATCTTGGTGCATTCTGATATGGGCTGGGAGGGAACTCGATTTACCCAGATCAGGCCTTCGCATATCCTTCTTAGAAGCCATAATGACAATTGAATTGGCGATGTTACGGCAATAAGGGGAGTGTGGGATGTTGTGAACGATGAGATGTCGTCGTAGCCGCTTGCGTGAAGCTGTCCAGTTGCCGGGCCGAGATGCTCATATGCCGGTCGCGGCGCCAGGGTTAGGGGTGAGATTCAATTACCCCCCCCCCTTCAAACGATCGAGTCTGTATACTGTGATAGTAATTCAACCTACATTGCCTCCTTGGCTGCTTGGCCATCCGTCGTCTGCATCAATCGTTTAAGTCACACTACCTTTGCACAATGCACTCCTATTACTGAGATCTCCTGCACTTGGCTCAGCTGCGTAGCTCTCATGGACTCGCCCGTGACTCGGTTAACAACTACATGTTTGCAGAATAACCTTGGCTCCTATCCACTCCCTTGTCTATCATGAACAACAAACTGTTCGGATCTCCCAACAAATGATATGTCTCTTGACCTGCCAGGGATGCAAAGATTGGAAGTTGCATATGTCCTCCAATGACCCTAACCCTACCAAGACGTCGTGGTCGGTAGCCCTTCCATTGGATGTGGGTTCTTTTGCAACCTTGATACATCAGGCTTCGCTCTCCCTCCCATCTTAGCTGTGGTTTACATCCTCTCACCTTATGAGCCACTAGCTTCACCCGCAACTGGTCACATGTAACATGAGACCTGACTTTCATATATTTGAAGTTGGCAACAAGAGATGAGCCCTACCTAGCGTTGCTATCTACGAATCCTCGAGCAACATGGGAGACACGGATGCACCACCTACCGAGACCAGACCCCTCATCCATTTTGACGTCGATGGGGACTGATGTCTCGACGTCGGAGAGAATGCAAAAGTCCAGCGCTTTATAGTGTGTTCTAGGACACTCTCTAGAGCTTCCAAGGTATTCAAGGCAATGCTTTACGGCGGCTTTGCCGAGTCAAAACCCAGCAATAAAGGTCAAGAGTGGGTCGTCGCCCTGCCCGCGGACGACCCCATATCGCTTGCCACCATTCTCTACATTATACACAATAAGTTCAGCAAAGTCCCTGATGCGGTGACGCGGGGCGAACTATATCGTCTTACGATTTTGACCGACAAGTACGACATGACCGAAGTTCTGCGTCCGTGGGCAAGGGCATGGGTCGGACCTCTTGCTTCGAAGTCTCGACCCCTCGGGCAGAAGGGCGATGAAGCACTGCTATGGATTGCTTGGGAACTCGGTCATTCCAGTCTGTTCGAAAGAACTCTTAGACATGTACAGGAGACCTGTATTGTCGATCCGAAGGGCAAACTGCTAGACAGCCATGGTGTTTGTCTAGCGGACAACGACCATATGAAGGCTTTGGACATCATTGGTTTGTGACAGCTCGTAGATGAATGCTTTTCAGTCCATCGACGACTAACTATAGAGCCATAGATGGGACCAACGGGCTGTTAGCAAGGCGGGCTAGCAGGATTCAGTCGCTGTTGTGGGTCATGGATATAAAGGTCAGGACTCTTGCAACCGGGAGGGAAGCGGTGTTCAGCTCCAGGTGTGAACGCGAACATCTTGACTCTTGCAATATCTGGTATCTTGGAAGCCTCATCAGGTCATTGGCCAGAGCCGGCTATTACCCCGTGCCACTGTCTGTTTCCATACGGTGCAGTGTACGGGAATTCCGCACCAAGCTTGGGTCTGTCTGTGACGACATCCGGAAGAATCCAATTAGCCTCACAACTTGCTCTCCAGCCTCCGAGTTGAGATTGTTACTGGCCGCGGTTGGAACCAGTATCGAGCTTACGAATGCCCAGAGAAAACGTCTCCAGCAACAAGCTGCCAAAACCGGCCTTCAACTCCAGGATCCATAGCGCGCCTCAGCCGATGTGATTTCTGACAACTTCTTGACCGTCAGGAGAGCGAGTCGGCGCTAATATTGCTCAAAGATACTATTCCTTTGGTGTCGATTGTTCACTTTGATAGTCAAGGAATACCCAATAGCAAGACTTGTGTCACAGGGGAAGTAATGATACTGGAAGCGACTTGGATGTTTCTGGCAGGTTCTCAGTTTCATAGTGGAACTACATTGACTCTACGAGCACTGATATTGTCGCTGCTAGTCATAGACATTTCCTCGCTGGCCATACATGCTACTCCTTGCGCCGTCCCATCCAAGCACTGGTACCTCATGAAATCAGCACAGCCTCACACAGGGTCATTCTAGGTCTTCCAAACACATCCATCGTCAGCCTCCACTATATGTAATAGATGCATATAATCGAACGTTCCAACTGCCACATACTCGGAAGTCCACCTCGTTCGTGACAGCAGAGGCGAGCCCTCCGGGGTGTCGACGGTGGAATGCGGTTTATTGACATGATGAATGGATCTAATCTGCCACAGGGCGCCTCTTGTGGTTTGTATCCGAAAACTCCACACATACTTTTGTGCCCAGGGCTACTCACACCGTGGATCTGGTGCTGATAACCCTCCTAGATGACGAGCTGCGAGCAAGTCTCCAGAGGTTATGCACTAACCCCTTATACGCCTAGAGTCTCCCAGCTTGTAGCTCTCTTGACTTCGATTGCAAACATCTACACAGCCTTTGGTGGTTTTGGTGGTTTTTTTCTCTTTCTTTCTCCTGCTT
>LKEA01000003.1:720842-778287 GCA_003795315.1 Cytospora schulzeri
GACCTGGTCAGTAGGGCTCGGAACACTCTCAACACACCTGGGCATGGCGTGGTATACTTCAGCTGTGGCGCAGATCAGGTGCACCTGACACCCTTCGGCAAGTATCCTCTGTAGCCTATTCCTTGTTTACTAACCTCTAGGTGGCTGGCATTCATTCATGAATTCTACCTTGAACGTCTTCGTAACGAGTTTCGTCTTACCCAACCGTGGTAGCACGGCCGATACAGCATATCGTGCACACCAAAACCGAAGACTTAAGCATAGGGTGGTAGCTTGATTCTTCTTTTCTTACTCCCCTGTTTAACTTTGGAGAACTCAGTGGCACAGCAATATGATACTCGATTTCTATCGAAGCCGTTCGTGCCAGACAAGAGTGTGATCTGCAACCAGAGGTGGCAGTCCTACAAAACACCACAGCTGAAGTATTTAAAGGGAACAGGAGGGCTGCAGGTGCAAGATTGATGATCAATAGATCAACCTGGATAGATAGTCAGTCAGCCACGCGGACCAAAGTGCATGTCCGGCGTGGACTCGAAGTGATATATACTTGAAAAGTTCCTAATATGTTCATCAATTGTTGGTTTCACCAGGCTTGCTTGAGCATATCAAATACAGGCGATGATAAGCAGCTTATTTTCTTGATCTGGTGGTGTGGTGACAGTCCGAGGTTCCACGCGGAAACTCGGAAGCCGCTCCTAGTGGCGGAGGGTAATCCAAGCAGAAAGTAACAATATGCCCAATCCCGGGTCTAGATCTAGAAGAAGGAGACCGGTGGGAGCATACGGGATCGTTGTCAAAGGGACCCCGCCGGGGTGAGGCCGGGATGGAGGCGTGCCAAACACTCTATGCATACGACAGGCTTCCGCGTCATGCTTGTTGGTGAGCTTGGGAGGTGTAGTGACTGCAAGGCCGAAGATCGTGAGCCAGGCTTTGGCGAAGACCGGGACAACATGATGACACGCTCCTGACGATGTGTCTATATGCCCGGAAAGAGACATATGTGGACATTTTGTTTGTCTGTTTTGTGCGTTGTCTTGCGCATAGCATGGCACAGAGTGAGACCCCTTACATGGTACATATGCCCGAATCCAGTCAGAAATTGGAATCCGGGGATCAAGCCAAGCGAGCTGCATCATCTGCAACGGACCATACATGTCATGTACTTATGAAGTACTGTGCCAAACCCAACGCGGCATGGCCCCCATCATCTTGCGTTAACGATTGGCTTACTCACCTGTGGTCCGTAGGGCAGTCCATGGGAAAATCATGTAGTGGTCCAAGGATAGCGGATAGAAATCGATGAAACCCGGAGTCTGAGTCCGAGTCTGCTGGTGTCCGCTTTCCCAGGGTAAGATTTACCGAACCAGGGCATTTGTCTCTGGTTCTCTGGTTAACGGAACGGAACGACGTGGGCTGACCAGGAACAACCTTATAAAGTAGCGAAACCTTGATGATATTGGGGCACAGCAGATTCGGTGGTGCTGACGATACGATACAATGGTGCATGGATGACATGGTGGCATCGGCGAGAGTTGTTACCTACTTGGTAGGTATCTAGGGCTTGCCTGAATTGGCATTCGCTTCGATGTATGTAGTAAGTAGCTGCTTGATGGGCTTGGTAGGTAAGCACCTAGGCTTCGGATATGTTGCCCATCTGGGCAGTATACCAACTAAACTGTCCCAAAGTCCTGCAGGTATGTGGCGGCATGTACCCAGGTATGTAGGAATCCGTAATAGATGGCAGATGTCAGTCAGGGATTCCAAGGTTCGTCAAGGACCCCCGGGATTCAGGGGACTTTTGAGGGTTCAATGTTCTCCAGGGCTATCATTGCTGCGGATACGCCCCACGTGAAGCACTTTGATGGGCAGACTTGGTTAGTGGATCGTCGGGTCGCAAGTTGCAAGTCGCACGCGCACACACACACACACACACCTGGGCACCTGGGCACCTGGGCCACTGGGCACCTGGGCAATTAGTTGACCCCATGCCAAGCTGCCCACTGTAGTGTAGTCCGTACCAGGGTACATGATATCAGTACCCGCCCATCCGGTGTGCTTACCAGCACTAACTAGGTACATGATGTACCCGCCTGTCTGCTTGCCCAAGGCGCACTGAATGATGCTAACCTTGCCCCCCGTGCGCCCTTCCCCATGCCGAGGCGCCCTTGTACCCACGTACCCCCAGGTAACCTCAGATTCAACGACACTTCCTCAGACGACAACAGCATTTGACTTTACCATCTTCAGCTCCTCATCCCGACCTTCGAGGCCAACAACAACAACAACAGCAACAAGACACCCACAACACACACACACATACACACATATACTGTACTATATCAGCGACAGCCCCTTTTCGGTCCCAATGGTCCCCATCCTGTTCAACCACTTCAATTCGAATTAGGCATATCTAGGATCCGTTTCGCCCCGGGGAGTTCGCCCAACGCCCGATGCCAAATTAAATCCGATTAGTCGTCGCCTCATTTCCCGCTATCGCGACCACCCTCTCGGTACCATATCTCAGCCTCGCAGCATATCGACCATATTGTCCGACAACAGCTTGAACCGTCATCCAGTTTGGCTCCTGTTGACTCCAACCAGATGGCGCATCCAACCCTCTCCTAGCGATGTCCTCCCGACCTCCGATGGGCGTCCCCCAGCGACAGCCCCCGTCGAGATCCCTCAGCAGTTCGAGCAACTTGTCGCAGCGACCTGCCCATCAACGAACTCTGTCCTCCCAACACATCCCTCCCTCTCCTATACGCAACAACTCCGCCGACTTCTCTGCCGATGCGGCCAGTCAGGCGAGCAATGTCGCACAAACGCAGTACGGAACTCCTCGGAGGGGCGGCTCGCGACTCAGACTGGAGCTCGCCAACGACAACATAATACACTCCGGCTTCATCGAATCCCCCACCAGTGCGACCGCCCTCGATCCCTCCAAGGTCTCCACCCCTTTGCGAGCGATGCCGCCAGCCATGCCCGGCGATGTGACCGATCCCGGGGATGTCAGTAGTCCTCGGACTTCAAGACATGGTCAGACTGCCGATATCGACAACAACCCCCTTCCGATGCCCAGACGCCGCCCACGATTCGCCGTACCTGATGCGAGAAAGTCTATGCCTCCACCGGCGCCACCTCCAGCCAAGAAGGATAATCGCCCCAAGCCCTACACCGTCGAGGTACCACCGGCGGCCCCACGGTACCTTGTGCTTAACAACAAGACAGACTTGCTGTCAAGATCTGGGAACACAAATACCGTTCCTACGGCCCATGCCGACTTCAATCCGTGGATGGGCGATGGGCCAGAAGACCATTTCACCCAGACATTCATACAGACCGGCTTCTTCGATAAAAATCCTGTGGCACAGGCAGAGACGTCGTCAGCAAAGGGCGCTATATTCCCCGCTATCAAGCACAAGTCTGGATTGCAGGCTCTCTCGACAGTGTTCACAGGGATCCTAGCCTCGAGGAGACAGAATGGCCAGATCACTTCCGCCTCGACATTCAAGCCGCCTCCCCGAGTGACACTGACAGATACCAAAAGGGAGGCATGGTTGAAAGACTTGGCCAATTCAGCAACTTCCCTTCGACGCCTTAGCCGTACCATTCCGCACGGCATACGGGGCAAGGGTCTATTGGAGCAGTGCCTCAACAAGAACGTCCCGACCGACCGTGCTGTCTGGCTCGCAAAGTGCGTGGGTGCCAATGAGATCAGGGCCTTCAAGCGCAAGGGCGTGAATGGCGCTGTGGTCATGGGCGGCGAGGCAAAGTGGATCAGAGATTGGACCATGTTTGTTGAGCAGTTCGTTGACTCTGTTGTCTCGTCGTTCGGAGATGCCGATTGGAAAAACAAGGTCAACTATGCGTAAGTATTTGCTTTACCCATTTTCCCGGTCATTTTCTGACATTTCAAAGGCTTCGACTTGCTACGCATCTATACGCGGAACACCTGCTAGACCGCGAGCATTACATGGAATGGCTGGTCGCTGGCCTGGAGAACTGCCCACAGCCTAAACTGCCCATGTGGCTATTGATCATACAAATATACTGGAAAGATCTGGTCAAATTCAGAAAATACGGCCGACGCTTGGTTGCCGCTCTTCTCGACCATCACAAAACGGTTTGGATGCTTCGTTCCCACTGTTGTATGCTAGTGATGGCTAATCCCGCAGCGCAGATTCACAACAACACAGACCATGACATTTTTGCTCCTCTCTCATCAAGGGTACTCATACTGCTCAAGTCATTGATGACTTCGAGCGCCACCAACTTCCTATCCCCTTCAACATGGGTCACAAACAGGGAAGCCCTCTTGTCTGCTTTACCTCTCGACGACGAGGTGATCCAGGCAGCTTATCGTTGGATCGATTCCCGCAACGAACAACTTATCTCAAGCGTACGAGCACCGCCTGCAGCACGACATGTGATAGTAAAAACGCTTGACGGAATGCTTCAGGCACCCATGTCCGAGGATACACCTACGAAATGTTGGATCGCGGCCAAGGATCAAAACAACCTGGCCAGAACTACCTTGGAGTGGTGTACTTCTTTGTACCGACCTGGACTGGCCAAAGTGTATATTGCGCATCGTCTATTCTTGACCTGGATAAGCTTCGGTTTAGATGCGACGGTTGCGATCCTAGACTTCATGAATTCGGACCCGCTGGAAGAATTGGGTCGGAAAACTGCACTGTATCACTTGGTTGCAGAGCTTGTCCGATCTGGCTCATTTGACACACTCAGATATGTACAATGGCTCATAGCCCGCGGAGGCCTACATGATCCAAGCAGTGTCACGCGAGACGGACCTGCGAGCAGTCGACTACTTGTCGAACTACCTGTGTCTGCCCTACCTCCGTCCTTGGCCAGCATGCGGGCCAACATGCTTGGAAGGGCAGCCTACAGTGTGGACGACGAGGCGATGGATCAAGAGATGGCTATCAACTGCGTCAAAAGCACACTGGGTCTCCACTGGGGTGGCGGGATGCAGGGCACTGGTATGCCCATCGGAAGACTCTCCAAACGGATCAGCCTCAGCAGTCGCGCCTTGAAGACGGAGATCGGCCAGTTCATCAGACAGGCGTTTGTGCTGAGTCTGGACTCTGTGCAAATGGCCGGTAAGGAGGGCTTCCAGCTACCGTCGTCAACCTTCATCGCTGTGCGATCCATCCTCGAGGCATCAGAAGACTTCCAGACGCTGGCGCAATTATTGAAGACCATCACTGGCTTCTTTGATGCAGAAATATTAGCGTCCTGTGCAGATACTCTCAATCTGCATCTTCATGTCTTTGGCGCCCTCGGAGCCGCAAATGATTTGTTCGACACTCTCGTGGTAAGATTGGAGAACCTCAAGCAGATGCAAGGCATTGCTGGAAGCCGCCCACTACTCATATCGGTGGCCATGCTTGCGCCTCGGATCCCCGGGCAGGAGGCTCTGGTTAACTATCTCAACGAAACCATTCGCAATGACCGAAGCAGTGCAGTTGACGCATCGTCGCCTGTCAGTGACAATATGGCCGCCCGAATCCAAGACGAGGAAGGCGAACTTCTTGACGAGATCGAAAAGAGGCTTGCGAACAAGACCAGCATGGATCGTACCACCATGAACAGTTTCTTGAATAAGATCATCCCGAAGATTCAGGCCTGTTGGGGCAAGACTGACGATAGACTACGAGCGTACGGTTTGCTCTTGACGAGGTTACGACACTTCGATATTCAACATTTCGACTCCTTCATGACGAAATGGGTGCTAGGAATCCGGAACCCCCAAACCCGGCCACCTGTCTCGCAGATATTTCCTCTCATGGTGAGCGTGGGGTGTCTCGATTTCTCAATCATCCTGGCTACCACAAGCGATGCCGTGTCCACTACTGGGCGACCAAATCCGGCCGCTAAGGCTGCTGGGCTCCCGCATTCAACATACATCCAGGAGGTGCTCGAGCTATTGACTGCACCGCCAGTATCGAAAGAACTGCTGACACCGGAGGAGCTGTATCGGTTCACAATCTTGCAGAGTCAGGTACCTCAATCTCACCTCAAAGAAACGGTCGCTCTCGCACGGAATGCCTTGGCGGAGTATTGCGCTTGCCTGAGCCGAAGAGACTCACAGGGACCATCGTTCACCCCGATCGAGGCAACTGGACCACCTCTAGCTCACCCACGTGCTTGGGACAGACTCATGGGCCTTCTCAAAACTCTCGTCTTAACGGACCAAGTGGCAGTGTCAAAGATTTTGTCCACGAAGACCGCCGATCCTGCTGTCGGCAGAAAGATGGACGATATCACCACACAACTCCTCCTGCCAGACGCACAGCCTGGAACGCAAATCACTTTGGACCAGGTTCTAGGGCTTGCAAACGAGTTTACTTTACCTTTTTGCCAGCTAAAACTGGCTCAGGGCCTTGGGTCAAACGACGTGTCTGCTACCAATGCTCAAGACCGGCAACAAAACCAGCTTGAAGTGTTCTCTAAAGCTATGGACAATGCCATCGAGGCTCGCAACATCACTTGGACCGGAATGCTGCCAACACTCAGTCCCGAGATAACTCAGCACCTCCTGAACCGCGCCCAGACCCGTCTCTTCGACCTGCTGCCTTCCAAGGACAGGTCCGCGCCCCCAGCGGCCAACTTCGCCATGGCAGAAAGCCTGCTATCTGTCATTGACACCATCAGCCGTGGCGGACCTGTGGGCTCCCGCCCCTCCATTCAACTGGCTTCTGCAACAGTCGACAGACTCGCAGATCTATGGGAACTCATGGCTTCACCATCAGACCTTGATATCAAGGTTTCGATCCTGGTCAGCTGGCTTCCATTGATGCTGTCCTTCCTGACACTGCAGGCGCATACACATGACACCAGCAACAAGCAGAGCAATGAGGTCCGCGGACGTACACTTCTCGTGCTAGCGGGCATCCTGCAGGAGATTGACAGTCTGGCATCGCTGGCCGTCTGCGACCCGCGCATGCCCTCGAATCAGACGGTGTGCCTCTCGCGGCGAGTCTTTGACCTGTCTCTCGACCTAGTGGACAGCTTGTCCGATGAGGTCCGCCAGCAGTGCATCCGTGTCCTCCGTGATGCTGTGTCTGACTCTCGGCTACGGTACATCTTCAGCGCGGCACCGGCACCATTGGAGAACCTGATGATGGCACACAAGGATAAGCCGGCACCAGTGTCCCAACAAACTGGGCAGCAAGGACAACAACAGAGACCCCGTGCCACAACCTTCCTCGGAGTTGGAGCAGCCAGTGGAAGTATATGGGGCACTGCAGTCGGGCCTGGCGGACAGGGCCAGGAGAGGCTGAGTACGTTTACGTTTAAGAGATGGGAGATATTGAATGAGCCCACGCCGAATGTGGGTGAGAATGACACGAGCTTGAGCCTGACCCTTTTTGAGTCTTTCAAACTGCGGTGAGGGAGAGGAATGGAGGGGATGGATAAGTCATATTTGGAATCGACGAAGAGGAAAGTTGGATCGAGGGGCACGGTGGAATCATCGATGGGGCATTTTCAACAGCACGCGTTGCATATACAATAACAACAACAACTTTACAGCAGATTCTGTGGATATGAAGGTACGGCGTCATGATATTCTTTTTATTAGGGGTTTTTCTTGGCAGGAGGGAGGGGTGCATAGCAGCATACATGATTCTTGGGTATTCATACGTCGGTGGGCATAACATTCATAGGTTTGGCGGGACTGGCTGATTGTGCCTGCAGCCTGGGCGTTTGGTCTTTTTCGTAATTATAGTGGTTATACTTGAGGTGGAAGACATCAATCATTATGAACGGGCTCCTTTGTCAGTCATCTAACACACATTCTATCTGTCCAGTAGCTGGGTGTCCATCAGTGCCGTACGGTTTTTGAGTTGGAACGTCACGTCAGGCCGCCGGGCTCATCTTCCTGGTTGAGTTAGGGACAATACAGCGAGACCAGCATGTGATGTTGCCTCCTGGATACACATGACCACTGCTTCAGTGAAGCTGTGATGACTGTTGTCATCCTGCCAAGCCCGAGCGTTGAGGCTGCTCGAAATGGCTGAGATCACGCGGCATGCCAGTGACATTACGAGCTGACGCATTGGATAACGGTGAGAATGGCTTCGTATTCTGATGCAGTAAGCTGATCAAGTCGGGAAGGTTACGGTGATTTTCAACGTGCGAACATGAACGCGCAAGGATGGCCAGTATACGAAGGTGATACTGCTTCGATGGAATCAAACCAGACACAAGAGTATTCCGAGCGGCATCGGTCTTCCTCCTTAGAGTATGTATAAATGGTCGAAGGAGCCTCCCACGAGATCGAAATCAGGTTTGAAGTATTCGGAACAACATCATAAACTTGTTGACAGCAAGCAACCTGACGGCAACCATGAAGTTCTTCACCACTCTGTCTCTCGCGACTCTTGCCGTGGGACATGCCCTTCCCAAGGCCGAAAGCCAGCTCTACGAGCGGGACTTCCAGTCCGTGACATTGATCTTTCAGGCTGCCGCAGCATCCTACAACATGACGTTCCTCGCCGACGGAGAGGAGCACTTCACTAGTGCGTTTTCCCATGACGGGCCTCTTTGGCCCTCACATAGACAACAAGCACCACACCTTCATATGAACCCTGGGCTCTGGGTGGCCCGACAAAGAACTAAATATCATCACAGACAGCGACCTGAACGTCAACCTGGTCTACGCCCCGGACTTCGACGCCTACCACCTCTGCACCTTCAAGACGAGCAACGGGGATGTAACGCTCGCCCCGTCGCTGACGCAGCGCCCGGAAGACACCTGGCCCATCAACCAAATTGCAGTTGGGCCGCCCCAGGCGATCGTGTCTGTTACCTGCAGCGGAACGTGTGTTGGTATTTATGGTTAGTACACCACCTGAGTACCACCAATCGAGTGGGAAAGGAAGGAAACTGAAAAGGAGTGACCTGGACCTTGTAGAGGGTTCGGTTCTCTCTTGTCTCCATCCACCATTAATGTAGAAGTGGCTAACCAGACTTTGCCACACCTCTTTCTAGGCGACTGCTTCAACTCGACAAATGGGATGTACATCGGATCCTGCTGTGATGGTTTCTGTGCTGCTAACAAGTGTCGCCCGTGGACATTAGTCAACAACAGTGCTTGAAGTTTTGCTTTCGTATATTCTCCTCGACTGTTTTTTGTTTTGTGTGTGTTCTGGTTTGGGTTTTGTTTTTGGGGTTCTACATAAGCGATGCCGTGCGCTCACCATGTTGGGGTATGAGACTGGGAAAACCTGCGGCGAGGTCAATTTGACGTCGGGGTGACATCTTGTCCACCTTAGAAGCGTTGGTGACAAGATCATGCTGGTGTGAACTCCAGCGTGGTCCATTCTATCGATGGCAGTCCCCATTCTGGTGTGTGGGATACGTCTTCTGTACAGGCTGAGGATACATGTGTTTTGCAGATATTGGTCAATCCAAATCTTTTTGCAAGACGTCTGGATTGCCATCGGTTCCTTACAATAATACTGTGGGTATGTGAGGGGTAAGGAGCAACATTGAAGGCTCATATTCATCTGCCGTTGTTGCTTATTGGAATACAGAAGATACTGAGGTAGATAATACTATATTACAAGTCCAGGCTTTGGAACTTTGCAGAGTCCAAGACCAAGCGTTCCAATCTGGAAGGTCGCCCGAATTCATCTAGCTCTTTCCCTAAAAAACCATTTATTAAGTTGATTGAGCTATCAAACTTCTAAATGCTGCTTCCTCTGCAGCGAGGGCGGAACTTGCGCGGAACTTTCCACCCACCACACCAGTGCATCTTTGTCAGCTCCAGGGCTGCATATTTCCAATCACCACCTCGACCGTGACGCAAGAACCTTTGAAACACCTCGAGTGACCAGCCGCCGTTGGAGCTGTCTTCTAACTTCCCACCCTTACAGCAACCCATCATAAACTCTCTCCTCGGTCATATTGCCATGATGGAGGCCGCAATTACCGTTCAGACCAAACCCGACAAGGAGAGACCTTTGAGCGTCCTTTCCCTCCCCCGTGAGCTACGCGATATGATCTGGCAGCACGCAGTCATCAGAGACTCGAACATCACATTCGCATTCGCCGACGTGTCACGATTCCCAGCTGTCGGCCCAGCCGTCCGACGCCGCACTTTGTTGCAATACAACAGAGAGGATGGTCCAGAGAAGATCGTGGGGTCATACTATCGATGCGTCCAAGTTGACGGCGACATGGAATGCCTGAACCTTTTCTACGCCAATCGTCAGATCTACCAGGAAGCCATGGAAATATACTACTCAAAGAATACATTCGCCTTCGTTGAAGACAGCACTGCACGTCGATTGCACAATTACAATCGTCATGTGTCGGGTGAGCTGGGGCCCCTGGCCGCATATGCATTCTTGATGGACAGAAAGCCGCATGCCGTGGGCTACATCAAGAATATCGAGATTCAATCCCTGGGCAGCCACTGCATCTACAAAGTCAACAACACCGGCCTTGGCGTATGGCACTCGCTGTGGAGGGTCATGAGCACCATGAAGCTCGATACCCTCCGTCTGGATCTCGGCAATCATTCTTTAACGTCAGGTCTCCTAAATGCGGCATTCGGGAACCATCAGTTGCGACGAGTCAACCGCCTCGACATCAAGATTGGCTATCGCCACAAAAGGAGAGATCTCGGGACGTCCAGGATGCTTCACATCAAGCTTCTCCGCTCGAAGCTTCTACAGGGAGGATTCAGGTTGGGCTATACTAACATTCGCTATGAGCTCAGAACGAGTCTTCGCATTATGCCGAGGAACTCGGTGCGCATACAACGGCACCTGCCAGAAGCGGTGCTTGAGTGCGCCGACGATGAGAAGGGAAGGAGCCACCTGCCAGAAACATGTCCTCCAGCTGGTGAGCAGACCAAAACCTCAACGATGGTCAACCTTGGAACCGAGATTACTTCCTGGGACAAGGGTTTTCAGAACAAGGTGTGGACTACCATGGTCTTTTCCGAGGCTAGGATGGATGAACTTGCGAGAGAGGAAGGCAAGCAGCCTTGGGCAGAATATTTTGAGTCCTTGGGGTAAATTCTCTTCTATCCGTCGACTTACTGACCCAATAGTATTGGAAGGTGGGCATCACGACTCTGGTATCTGGAGTCGGGAGGAGGTACCAAGCAGGCGCTACCGCAGCCTGAAGAAGCATGACAACATGAATTTTGGCAAGAAGGTTCGTGTCATTTAGCCCTCATGAAATCGGAAAGGGATTTTGCCGCCATTGGAGTGAGTCTTCATGCAATGAGACCAGTATAAAAGGGTTAGGGTTATCTGATAGTCACCTTCGTCCTTGGCTTGGCTTAAGTAAGCATACAATGGGGAATTTGACGTCTCTTCCTCTCCCACCCCAATTGCCCGTCTACATAGTAGACTTGAAGAACATCGTGATGTGATAATGAATTGTTCCCATCTACTTTTCTATTTGTTCCTTTTAGTGGTTATGTATGTATCCCAAACGCATAGTATCCAGTCCCCATAGGACCATGGTTCGATTTTCTTTACCGAGAAAGACCTGAAACTCTTCCAGGAGTACCAACCCCTTGGGGCAAATCCGCGACCAGTTTCGTCGCAGGATGATGCCGTCGAACCACTTCGGCGCCTTTCCCTCTTTAGCCATTTTATTCTGTCTATCTATACCCCGTCTTGCCCTTCCCTTCCTTTCTTGCAGTCGACTTTGATCATTTGATTCTTCTGTCACGTTTGCTGGGCAAACAACTTTCCTTTTAGTCGTAATTCCATCGTCGACAATCTACCCAGCTGGTCTGCTTACATTCTCACCTTCAACCAATACATGGATGGTTACCGTGTATAAGACATACTACATTGAGCTAGAAAAGGAAATGAGGGTCATAACTCTGCTCGTTGTGCTTTGCGCCTCCCTCGCCAGTGCTGGCGTCGTCATCACCCCCGTCTTCGCCGACCAGGTCGTCCCCAAAAAGGGAGATGACTGCGCTTTGGGCGTGACTACTCCTTCGGGCTGCGCGTAAGCATACTATTCCCTTCCCCTTCACTTGGGTATCTGCATGTCGAAAGGAGAGAGATGTCTAGTGTATGTATGGGATGAAAGGAGGGATATGGATATGAGGGAGGACCGTGTTGTGCTTGACGAGCAGCAGCTGACCAGACCTTCCATAGTCCTCTTCGTAGAGGTGCAACACGGAATACTGCATAGATACCCCGCGGTCCTGGTCGTCTAGGCGCGAGGTCCAAATCGAAGGGTGTTGGAGATGGAGAGGCATGCAATCGGTTGGCCTGGATGTGGAGGGCGGTGTTGAAGTGCGTCAGTTCTGGTGATGTTTAGCGCAATTTGATTCGAGCGAGAGAATAATGGTTGTTGTTTTCGATACGTGGTTTGAATACCCTAGGGTATCGGCCGAATATGCTCTCCATCACTAAAGATGTTCGAGATAGTTGCAGAATACTCATGAATACCCAGGTCACAGCCAGGCCTGAGAGGAGAATACAAAAGACCTTCACAATACCGGTCTTGACTTTGACTCTAGATAGGTGAGTAAAGCCTGCAGAGAAACCTCAATCTCAACCTCAAGTGCAAGATCCAATTTTCCACGCGCCACCTGCAACCTGCATTGCCATTATCTGCCCATGGGTCTGCTGCACCTGCTTGCCGGCTTCACCACTCCCCCCCCCCCAACCATCTTCCTTACTCCAAACTCCCTCTTGCGATCCCCTTATAATAGTTGGCAATCCCATATTTCCAACCAACCGGGGGAGATGGCGCAGCGGTCAGTTGCACCCCTTCCCCGGTTGCACCCCTTCCCCGGTTGGGACCCCCCAATCCCCCCAACGGTGCTTCCCCCCAAAACCCCCCAAGTTCGATTCCCCCTTGCAACAACACAACTTTTCGACAACCGGCTCGACGACAACCACCGACGATAAATCATCGAAAAGCCTTTAGGCTTTTCGTGACCGCGGGCGCCGTAGTCCACGGGGAGTTTTTGCCACTCGTTCTCACTGTGATCTTTTTGTTCATACAACCGGGTAGGCCGTGTCATCTGAATCAAGTTGTCACCCATGGAATGGTCCCCTTCAATATATTCTGTAGAGACCAACGGCTTTCTTTGGATATCAGTCTGTTTCCCAAGTGCTTGGATCGGACCGCTGTTGGCTCTTCCTGGAGATGCACAACGCCACACAGGACAGGTTGACATGATCGAATTGATCATGTCAATGGTAATCACCTGCATCGACGGCGCGCTTCATCTGCTTGAGGACCTCAACTTCCCCGACAAACAGCGCATGGTGGCTGAGGTAAACTACAAGAACGGACACCTCGCTGGCATACTGAAGCCTATCGAGTTTTACTTCACGAAATGGGCAATGTCTGAAGCGAGTATCGCCAGGCGATCACCACGGGTAGACTATAGATAGGGTGGAGGCCACAAATATGGCCCCAGTTACCCCTTGCCCGAAAGATTGTGACAGATAAGTAGCGGGGAAGTACAATGAATGAGTAAGAAAAGACCAGCCTCGTTGGTTTTATTAAGGCAAGAGAATACTACACCGGAACTGTTGAGCATGACACGAATGACACGTCTCCGTGCCGTAGAAGTTGTGGTTGGCTCCACATCACTGCTTCTCCTACAAGACAGACATCTTCCAAATTACTTGTGGCTGATATGTGGAACATCAAAATTTCCGGTATAGACATTGAAAATAGGCTTGCCTAGTGGGTGGTAGGTAAGTGCTGGTGACGAGTACAAGTGAAGCCATGGACCCTATCAGGACATTGTGTAGTCGATGGAACCCCATACGATGCATAGTCTAAATTAACCTTATTTTGGGCCCACACCTTCCCGTGTTGATCAGTGTCTTGGCAGAAGAACGGAGCAGGATACGATTACGTACCATCGTCGGCCTGACCAAGATATAATAATGGATATTCCACTGGCTATTGCGAGTTTGGTAGCTATTGGATACCCTCGTCAGACAAGTTTGAGACACCACTAAGATTTGTGACCGGGGATATATGCCACAGGGAACAGGACATGGTTAGCTAAAGAAAAAGGTAATCTTACATAGTATCAGTACCGAGTTAGTTCTAAACATGGATGGCTTGATTGAATCGCAAACAAGATGTACTCGATTACTCCGTGATGAGAGCCTTCACGACTCCAAGATACATTGGTGCCTCTTGGTCCAAACCTGTGACTTCTTCTTTAAAGCACCTGAGCAGATCTCGAGGAGAGTCATATGTGCCAAGACGTCACCCAGCAGGGTTAGGGTACTAGAGACTGAATGCCCAGGTGGCCCTTGACACCGGATGCAGGTACATACGTACCCGCAGGAGGGCCTCTCAGCCAAACATTAAGCGGCATGACGTATGTGGATCCTCACAGCCTGATTCCAGTCACTCGCGCGTATCGCCTTGCAGGATGCCTCCATCAGCACTTATTTGAATTGACTGCGCCTCCAGACGTCTCGCCTCCTTCAAAACGCTCTGGTACGATTACATAAAGACCTGAGTGCAACAGTTTTCTCCACCGAGTAGAATACTAGACGATCTCAACTTCATCAGCATATACCGACTCGATCGCAAACACCATCTTACACCGCCAGACCAACAGCAAACATGGCCAACGTGTGCAGTCTCATCCTCCTCATCCTCGTCAGCCTCATCTGTAAGATCCTACCCCCTTTCTCCATAGGAAAACCAACGAGGCAGCTAAACTAATCCAACTAAACCTCCAGTCCCGCCCGTCGGTGTGGCTCTCGTCGCTGGCTGCGGTGCAGATGTCCTGATCAACATCTGCCTGACTCTCTTAGGGTAAGCACTCTCCAATCTTGCACCTGCCCCCATCGAAATCGAATGGGGATGAACAAGAGAAAACCTGCGGAAACTAACCACAAAGTCGTAACGCTATAGATACTTCCCCGGGCATATCCACGCCTTCTACATCATCTACGTCTACTACAGCCGGCAGGAACGTGCCGCCGGCTCAGGGCGCGCCCCAGGAATCTACTCCGAGCGCGTCCAGACCGGCGGAAAGGGCTATTATGCCCCGGCTGCGGGTGGCGGCTACGGCACAATCAACAACCAGGCTCCCCCTCCTCCTTATTAGGCGAGGAGATTATTGTGGGGTTTGGTCCTTGAGGGGTGTGGCGAGCTGTACGTGGGAGCGATATGGTCTACGAAGAGGAAAATCGATACCCTTATCTTTCAGTGGGAGAATAGCATGGTCAGGATTAGGAAACACGATTGGCACCGGATGATACCTTGATTGTTAGAGATATGCTTGTTTAGTGGATTCTTTCGTGTTTTATCAATAATACTCGCCAGTTTGAAACTGCAATGATGTTCGCTCTTCTTGACGGCGAGAGAACGAATCCTTGATATATACGAACTCTGTTCAGCGATTGCTCATGACTACACACCAGACACAGACTAGAACTAGCTACAAGTTAGGCCTTGCCATATCACTGCCCATGTATAGCATACTCATTTGGTTCAGATTATCTGTGTGAACACAGCGCTCACAATTTGTGACGCGCGGATAGGATGTAAGTCTATCTATCAGGTAGAACCAATGTACAAGATGAAAACAATATTATATCGCATGCAGTCGTTGTTCTCATCAAGAAGTTTCCTGCAGTATGCCAGACCATGTTGTGAAATTCAAAAACGCCAGCCCACCTCTTTCCATATTGCAATTATGCTTTAAAACAGTGCTACCAATGCAGCCAAGCCCGCCACCAAGCCGACGATAGACGTCGCCGCCGCCGGCCTGGTCATATCCCCCGCAGACTCGTCGTCCCCGGACGAGCTGCTGCTCGAGCTGGACTTGCTGGACTTGCACTCTCCAGTGAAGCCCGACACACCAGCAGTACCGGCCGGGATGGCCTGCTCGTTGGTGCCGCAGTTCATGTACTGCGCCATCGAGATCTGCATGTTGGTCTGGTCGAACACGACATAGGCTGATCGCAGGAAGGTATCACCCAGCAGCGCCACGCCGCCCTGTTTGGGGTCGTATGCCTCTACGCCGAGGACGCATTCCGCGCCGTCAGACAGGATGAACTCGCTGATGGGCACGCTGATGGTGACGCCCGGGAAGGCGAAGTCCATCGAGCCGCCCATGCTCTGGTAGGCACAGTCGACGTACAAAAGACCAGACTGATCCTCCTGGGCGTTGAAATCCGTGACCATGCCGCTGACAACCGTCGTCGGCAACTCGCACAGGCTGGACCCTGTGTCCAGGACGACGTCGAGGTCGCTGCCCGAGTACTTGTTGGAGGTGCTGCCGTTCTTGTAGGTGAGGCTGTTCATCGGGATCGTGTACCGCTGGATGTCGTTCTCCACCGGATCCAGGATGGTGTTGCTCGCCAAGGAACCCGAGAACTTCTTGGTGTCCACACCGCCGAAGATGATGTTCCCGCCTGCGGTGTCGGACGTGCCCAGGGCGACGGAGAAGGCCTTTGAGTTAGTCACGTTCTGCGCGGCAAGCTGGTCGACGAAGTTGGAGTAGTTGAGGTTGACACCCTTGCCGAAGCCGAGGCCCAGGATTCCCTCATTCAAGTCCTGCGAGGCGACAGCCACGCCGAACTGAACGTTGCTCATGTTCGTGCTCGTGCCGGGGATGCCCACGCTGTCCATGACGTATTGAATTTCGACGGAGCCACTTCCATACTGGATACCCGTCGTCTGTTCGGTGACTGTAGAGGTCGTGGAGCTGTCGGGGTCATATTGCCCGTCGGCGGTGCACTCCCTCTGTAAGGCCTCGGAGAAGTCCCTGTCCTTGCAGTCCGGGTCAACGAACAGCTCGTCGGAGCCGGTGTCGATCGCGACCTTGACGGACTGCGCGTCGGAGCCGAAGGCCAGCTCTATCAGATAGCTGGTGTCTGCCTCGTTGACGAGAGAAGCGGTGGAGGAGCGCGCCGAGAGGGACTTGGAGCCTCGATTTATCGGGAAGGAGATGAAGCCCGGGTTCTCGATGGAGTCGGCGATTTCGTTGAGGGTGACGTCGCGGGAAGGAAGAAAGGATGCGGCATTGATGACCGGAAGAGCCAAAGCCAGGAGGGTCGGGAATCTGGGAGGCGCCATTATCCGAGATGTGATTGAAGGAATGTACAGTAAAACAATTCTCGGATCGAAGGAGAGAGAGGGTGTGGGGGAGGTTTGGGGGTGGGAAACTGAGTCCCGGTCGAGGTTATTAACGACGGCAGTGATGACCAAGTATTCAGTCAGTGACCGGGTAAGAAAGGTTGGAATTGCTAAAGGGCAGAAAGGAAAGAAGAAAGTTAGGTCAATGAAGGAGCCAAACAAAGTGACTATTGAATTACTAGTTTTGTTCAACCGAAATTGTCATCCAGAGGAGGCAAAAAAAAAAAAGAAGTCCAAGTACATAAGTAATAAAAGTAATAAGCCAAGCAGCCGAGCCACAGCACACGCCACAGAGAACGATCAGCGAACCGTTGCAGATCTGGAACTATTCTGGTAGCGGAGATGATCCTGATGCTGCGTACGCCTACCGCAGATTGGCTGTATTCCGGGGGTAGAAGCGTGGGCTGCGTGGCAGCGAGGCCCGGGTGAGACAGTGTACCTCCCAGGCAACGAATCATGAATGAAACCAACGGTGAGCCTAGAAAAGTTCCAGGGGGGCAAGTTTCCAGGCTTCAGTGAGGTTCCAGGTTCAGCTTCAGGTTTGACAGGGACTCAGGGCCCTAAAGGGGCCGCCTGTACCGGTACATAGAGCACTGGCAACCCAACCCTCGGCAGGGAGACTGCCGGTGGACGCAACCTTGGAACCTTGGAACCAAAAAGGCTGTGGTAGTCTGCGTACGTAAGTACCTAAGTACCTACCACCGCATTGTCGATGTCACATGTCACATTGATTGTCCCGGAATCACGGCTTCCCGGCATCTATCCTGATTCCCGGGACTGTCTCGCATTGCATTGATGAAGACTTTCACTTACAGTTTCTGATTTTTAGAGATGCTTCACACTAATAAGTTGGTTGGTTGATTCAAATATGCAGATGTAGTGAAGTAAATGATACTCTTCACAACTCCTGGAAGGGACAACATCGTCGGACAAGCACTGTACTACGCGCCGAGAGACAATTGTACAAGCTGTGCCCCCCCCCCCAGGTTCCAATAAGCTTCGCCAAGCCTTTCCCGGATCCCCACACACACGTCAGCCGGGGGAGGTCTATCGAGCGGCACATTTGGCCTTTTTTTTTTTTCCATCACCGGACGCTTATGATGAGCGCAAGACTCACTCGAGCCGGCGGGTGTTTTGAAAGAACAGAGCCGAAGTATTACGCGTCCTCTCAAAGTTGAAAGAAGCTTTACCCACTTTTTTTTACGGTATGTATCCAACGGGCGGTCCTCTTTCCTACGCATATATTCCCCACCGAAGGACCTTCAGCTGCACCGCCACATCCTGTTCCGTCTTCGAGCTGATCACGGAGTCTCGGGCCATCCAGCTGAGGTAACCATTGTGCCTTTCACAAGGGGCAAAAACGACCATCGTTTGTATGTACCTGGGGTTACAACTGATGCGATACTATGCCTAAATGCGATCTGCATCAGATGCCTGTCACTACATCCAATCGGGCATATACAGTACCTGGCTTGGCGGCCAGATGGTGCTTAGGCAGATGGGGGAATCTCCAAGTCAAGGGCGCCTATGGATGACCACTCTCAAGCCTGGGTAATGTACTTCTGGATCTCAGCCTCCAAATATCAATACAGATATCCTGGACTCGAAACCTGGCACTCAAGTACAAAGAAACTCAGACTCGCACAGATCCGATTATGGCTCCAGGATACACAGTAGGATAGATGGTCTATGAGATGTGAAATTGTTGTAAGATTGCATTCACCAGTCCAATTAAGGAACTGTCACGCTCTGAGGAGCCATTGGCGCCCTCCTGAAACCTGTATAAATCTTGGTAATTCGGTCGATAAGAGAGAGAACTTCCGAAACGCAGTAAAACAATGCATACTCCGATAAATGATAATCGAAAAAGAATAATCGGCGATGGGGAAATACGACGACCATGCATGCCGTACCCGTTACTGATCCAACTCCAGCCGATGCAAATGCAATACGAGCCTGTAGACGTGAAACCCGAAAAGCCGAACATGGCATCATGTAAACATCAGCGTACAGCGGCTATCCTAGGCCGTGTACGCGGGGGGTGCATCACCGTCCTCCACCACGGCATCAGACCTGGCCTGGGTGGCCTTGGAGTATAGCTGGAACTGGACGAAGATGATACCATCCTCGACAATCGTGCCAAGCGATCCTAGGAGCCATGGGAGGGCCTTCAAAAGATAGGGACCGTCCTGGGAGTAGGCGAAGAGACTGGCGCCGTAGGTAAGGTTACCAGTCAGGGACAGGAGGAAGAAGAGGAGCGCAAGACCTATATGGGATAAAATCAGCTATCGCTCGACAAGTGAGATAGGAAAGAATAGCGCCAGGCGAGACAACTCACCCTCGGTAGACTTCTCTCGCCAGTTCTTGACGATCTGGGGTATCCGAGCGGTCAGATAGCACAGCGCACTGAAGTACCCCAGGGCCATGCCGACCATAACGACCGGTTCCTTGGGCGCATCTGCCGGATCAGACCCCACGGGGTCTTCATCACCACCCGAAGACGGGAGCACCTCCCGGCTGATGAACCAGGCCGCAACACCCAGCGCGTACACCGCAGCCAGGCTGAGCGTGTTCGTCAACCAAGCACTCCTCTGCGGCGTGTCGTCCTCACCCGTGACGATCCGGGTCAGGGGATCGAAGCCAGAAGAGGTCCGGCGCACGGAATGTCGCCTGTGGCTGCCGGGGAGTCCACCCGCACCAGAGCTCGATCGGCGCCGGGAGAGCAGCGGCTCGTCCTCTGAGGCCTCGGTCCGGGTGGAGGCCAGGCGCTTCCTCCGGCGCGTGTTGAGGGCATTGTAGTATAGACATTGGGAGATGAGGATCACGTCGGCGACGCAGAAGTAAAGGCCGATTGCAATGGCCGAGGGCGCAAGGTTTGTGACGAGTGCGCCTGTTAGGAGGGTAGATTGATTAGCTGCTGGGATTTGACACTGCGAAAGCGTGTGCAAGCGCCTCTTATACGAATAGAACCATGGGCTCAGCTATGACGCTTTGGAGAAGGGCAATACGCACCTGCTAGGTTGGTGATGTCGCCCAGCAGCCAGATAAAAAGGAAGCCCATGGACAAGCCATCTGCGCTCTGGGCTTTATAGTTGGTGACAAGCTGGGGAAGCTTTTCAAGGACCGTTAGTTTCGCAGATGAAGCGGAATTGGGTCGGTAGAGCTTACAAGTAGACATATCCAGGCCACCAAACTGATGCAACCAAATATGCCCGAGAGAGATTCCCCAGTATCTGACGTCGTCACCGCGGCCGAGGCCATCTTGGTGACGATTGTGGCCATGACCAAAGAGATATAGGTATGGAGTTCCTCCCTCTCTCTGCTAGCTCAGCTGAAGTTGTTGACTGGAATGTAAGAGTTTGGAACAATATAGCGACTCCCGGGAGGTGAAGAAACAGACGGCAGGAGAATGGGCGTAAAAGAGTCATCTGGTGATCTGGTCATGCCCCAGGTTTCCAAGTCAAGGGTCTTACAACTCACCTTATCGCGCCGAGTAAAGATAAGGAAAACTACGGGTCCGGGCACAAAACTTGTACATAGTAGACGCCGTTGACGTATGTTGCACGGACCGCCAAGTGATACCACCGTTCCTGCGCTTGTCATCGCGGGATGTCATTTGGCCCTCTTTGATTGGACACCAGGCAATGGTTGCTTGCAACGCAGGTACACAGTACAAAGTTAGATAAGAATGGGGGCGCGCATCTTGAAGAACCTTGGAATCCACTCTCCCCACATTGAAGTGACCGTAAATCAATGGATCTGGAATCTGTACTGTAGTGAGGAGTGTGTCATTAGGCGACACGACAAATAATGACCACGTGCTTCATTTCCTCTGTGGGCAAAAAGTCATAACTTGTAGTTTCGTGACTGCGTGTGATTCAACTGCAAGTGAAAGCTGAATGCCCTTTTTGGTACCACACGTGAGGGAACTGAGCCGTAGTACCATTCGCTGTCGATCCCCAGCCCAGCAGCCCTGGAGGATGATAACGACATCAGGGTTGGTTGCTAGATCAACTGACCCCTCGATGCCTGGAATCTTGACGTGGCCGACTTAAGGGGTCAGCTCTAACGCGTTTGATTCCCTTACCTTTAACACATAGTAAATATAAGACGCGCAAAGTAATATTTGTGTGTTTACACTTCCTCTCTACCATCACTTCTTTTTCATCAGGCTTTCAACCATTCGACTATGAAGTTAGCCAGTGTTGCCGCGTTAGGTTGCCTGGCCGTTCCCGAGGCCTTGGCTTGGGGAGGTGAGCACTGACTGAACCACCCCTGAAGCTGAACCTCACTTAGCGTTTAGAAAGACAGCAGGCTCACAAACCATAGGCTTCGGACACATTACAATCGCTTACATCGCCAGCAACTTTGTTCAGCCCCAAACTACAGACTACTTCCAGACGCTCCTCCGCAATGACACCAGCGACTACCTCGCCAACGTAGCAACCTGGGCCGACTCCGTCCGGTACAGCAAATGGGCCCAATTCACAGGCGTATTCCACTTCATCGACGCCAAGGACAACCCACCTTACAACTGCAGCGTCGACCTGGACCGCGACTGCAAGGAGGAGGGCTGTGTCGTGACGGCCATCGGGAACTACACCTCCCAGATCCTCGACCCCTCCATCCCGACATGGCTGCGGGCGCAGGCCGCCAAGTTCGTCATTCACTTCGTCAGTGACATCCACCAGCCGCTGCACGACGAGGACGTCTCCAAGGGCGGCAACGGAATCCAGGTGCTGTTTGAGGGCTCCGAGCTGAACCTGCACCATGTTTGGGACTCAAGTATCGCGGAGAAGTGGGTTGGCGGCATCAAGAAAAAGCCGTATCCCGAGGCGAAGGAGTGGGCCGGCAACATCACGGACAAGATCAAGCATGGGGACTTCAAGGCCCAGAGCAAGACGTGGCTGGACGGTGTGGACTTTGCTAATCCCAACGGTACGGCCTTGGGCTGGGCCAGAGAGGGAAATACATATGTTTGCTCACATGGTGACTTACCCCCATTCTCTTTTACTCCCATGCCGCCGATTCCTTCTTATTGGAGTCTTGCGCCGGCTTCTAAACGGAATGACTTCATGCTGCCTTTCTCAGTCGCTCTCGATTCAAACAACTATGCATGGGCTAATCATATGTATAGTGCTTCCCGAGGGTCCGGACGCCATCGTGGGACAAGAGTTGGGCGGTGATTACTATGAAAAGGCCGCCCCAGTAATAGAGTTGCTGGTCGCTCAAGCCGGATTTCGACTTGCAGCGTGGCTCGATCTCATTGCCGCGGCCGCCAAGGTGGAAGATGAATTATAAACGGAGCCGTAGGATCATCAACTAGACAGGCGCTACTAGCCAAGAATACCTCATAATTCGAGTAATGATATATGAGAAACTGCTAGAACCTTGGGCTTGCCTACTTGTGTCTACACGTCTATAGGGTGATGTGCATTCTGGAAGACAAAGTGCACTAAGGTTGATTATTCCATATCCAGGCAGTCTTTGATCCCAACATGAAATTTGGAACTTCTGTACTGATAAAGAGCGAACGCCTTCAAAGATTTCTCCATGTTTAAAAGGCCTGTTCCAGCCAAACTTAGCAACCTTGGAGCCGTCACCTACTTGCGGCGGCTCCAATGCTGCAGCGACCGCTAGCAACCATATCGAATTCCTTATGGCAGATCGTGACAATCATACGCACTTCCATAGTGTGATCCCTGGACAGAGCAAATGATCGAAAAGAAGGTTTCGCAGTTACGGGTACCCGCCCGGAGAACCAGACCTCACATTCATTACCCTGTGTCTCATCCCCTGCCCGCACTATCGGCAGCCGTGCAACATGAGCATCCGGGGCCGCATGTAGGGTTAGGTACGGGCCTGGGTCAGGACAAGCGCGCGAAAACTCCTCGATGCGGGAGTGGCGGGGGTAGAACCAGCGAGAGCAATTCCTTTGGTTCCCCGGATGCCCCTTCCAGTTCCTCTTTGCTTGCCAATCACGCGGGGCGCGTGCATAGTAGGTAGCATGTAGGGAGATCCTCCTCACTAGGAAAGAAATCGATGACAACTGTAGGCCTGGTTCTGATCTGCTCAAGACATAGATGGCGGCTCTGAATTTGAAATGGGATCCGGCCGTAATTTGTGTCGGAAGCTCAACGATGACGGAGAAGCTGGCGTGAGGTGTCGTGGGTGATAGGACGTCCATGACGCGCTGCTGGAAATGGAGCTCGGTGCCCGGTCTGCTGAGTAGGGAGGTTTTCAAGCGGAACGACCTTGTCGATACAGTCCTTACAGGATCGAGGATTTCGGTATGGGGACGCAATGGGCAAAAACGTATTGGCGTCCGCCATGCCTTGCCCCTCAGAGCTATATCGTTCTCCTGCCTGAGTGCAACCTCCAGGTTGTAGTAGACACCGATCTCGTCCAATCTGGCCTTCTTTAACTGGTCGATTGAACAGGAAGGCGGTAGGTTGTGCTCTTGACGCGTCCAAACATGGCTGAAATGGTCGTCCTCGAATGCCCGTGGACATGGTCTGTTCGTCCTCTCGGGCACAGGGAAGGTAAACTTAAACCTGCGAAGCTCCCCGGGTTTGAGGATACCCCGTTGCGAATAGAGAAGCTGACCCTCATCGAGTAAAACGGCATTAAGTCTGAAATGTTCAAATGTGTAGGTTATGTCAGTCCCTCCGTATGGTCCAGCGGAACGTCTGTGTTTATGTTGGATACGGAGGTGGACGTCAGTTTCGCATATGAGGTGGACAGAGATGTGTGGGATGACAACAGGCTGGGATGTCTTGAGTTCGACTACGCCCTGTATCACATCATGAGGCCTGTACAAGTGTCCATGGGGCTCTCTGAGAAGAATGCGGGCGTTGACTGGCTGTTTCGATCCGAGGTTGCCCATGGATAATGCATGCAATAGGAGTAGTAGCTGTAGCCTGGTTCTAGGTGTCGATGTCACATCTGCTTCAATTCAACAAACTCTACCAGTCCACCAGGTTGATGGAAGACTACACAGCTGAGCAAGTAGGACCACCCCCCTGGAAGGAGCAATTGGTGGCGATAGCTGTGTAAATTGTTCAAAAGTATCAACATTTGGATATTTGTGAGTACCATCTTCCCCAGCTAGGGCTCCTGGTTCCTTCTTTCCCTTCCTGTTTCTTGCATCACTGCACTTTGTCTGTGCAGAAGCCTCGAACACTACCTACCTAGGTAGGTATGTCATAAAAATCATCATCTGGTGAGATGATCAGTGTTGGCAGCTGGAAGAGAGGTTCGGTGGATCAACAGAGTCCATCCGTCCAGCCTGAAGGGGTCGTAGGTCACGATCCGTGGTGCAAGCCGTGAAGTGCCACGCCTACGAAAGGTTTCTTGGTATGATAAGCCTATTCTTCAATATCGAACGGTATGCTGCATTGAGGACGTGTCACGTGTCGATATAGAGGAAGGGCCGTCAAGGGGTACCTAGGTACCTACTTGGTACGTGCCCCTGTCGAACATCTGCACACATGCATCTCATCCCTTGCTAGAATGGAGCAGTGACTGTATACTTAAGTAGATATGGCATAGCCGCATTATCTGTACCAGGTTTTGATGCAAGCTATGTTACCCCGTAATGATCAGAAGCCTCGAAGGCGTGGTGCAAGGAACGATGGATGGATCAGGCGGAAGTACAATACCTACTGAGGTAGTGTACTGGGATGGCCCGGATGTGGCGGAAGTCAAAAGCTCATGATCGTCACGCGCTGGCCATGCTCATCTCGCTATTTTGGGAATCTCCCTTAAGATAGGTGTGCACATTGCAAGCAGACAGGGCAGACTGGCAGATGAAGCCGATTACCGGTGCTATTAGCAACTGAAAGATGATGTTGAATTCCTTGAAACACACCGAATTGCTGATAGACATGAGAATGAGAATTCGACCTGTTGTTGATGTTTCAGCCGCCACACGGTGATCACATGCTATTCCACAGTCCCGTAATATGCCTGAGGCACCAATGACGAGACCGTGAAACCCGGGAGATGCGGAAGGTCGTCCGAGTGACGCCATGGCTTCTTGCTGCCGAAACATTACGGCCCCTGAACAAGAGACACAGCCCCAGCCCCCAATCCCAGTCCAGATGTCTGCCAGTCCGCGGGCCGCCTAAGGCTGCAGGAAGTAGTCTCTTTTGAGAGTGACGGGGTCCACTGTAGGAATCACTGTAGGCTGAAGCGCCTGATGAATACGGGCCTGGAACAACTCACCCCAGGCGCCCTTTCTTTGACCTTTGCTCGGTCTTCCTTTCCTCATTTCCCCCCTTCCCATCTTCCAGAAACAACCATCCGACCAGCCTTTTCTTCCTTCTTATCTACTTCCTCCATCATCATCATTATTTCTACCAACGACGACTTCCTGTGTTTTTTGAACACCCACATCCACATCCACACGAATCTTAACACACGAATCATCCGAAGCATTTTGCCGATCTGCCCATTTCATATTCCACGCGACGAAGCACAATCGTGATAATGCTGCTCCGCCCCCTCTTTGCCGCGGCTGGCCTGTCGGCCGTCACCCAGGCTCTGCTACTACCGCCCGAGATCAACTCTCACGATGTCGAAATTCTCGAGTCCATTCCATTCGAGAGCGTCGCTGTCGCCCAGACTCAAACCGTCAACCTGGACTGCCCAGGATGTCCTCCCGTCTTCAACAAGCATGACGGCAAGTCTAAGCACCAAAATGAGCACAGTAGCCATCTCGAGCTTGACTTCTCCATCGACCGGGCCGCCGGCGGCGACCGACTGATGCTCAACGGTTTCGAGCTGTACCCTCATTCCGACCCATTCACAAACGCTCTTGTTGCCCCTCAGGTTGCCGAGAAGCCAAAGCAAGAGAAGGACCACAAAGACCACAAGGACCACAAAGAGCACGGCAAGAATGTGGGTGATCTCATTGAGGACGAAATCAAGGCTCTTCTGAGCCACCACAAATTCCGACCAGGCGGAGAGAAGTCCGTGGTCGAGCAACAACTCGGTTTCAGCCTTCAGATCCACCCGGAGAACACCGCCGACGAGGGACTAGACCTCATTGTCGTCGACTTGCAAATCATCGAAGTTGGTTCGGTTTTCGTTGACGGACTTGCCAACATGCGTGTCCACCTGATCAAGACCCCCGATAACGACCTCCTGATTGGCAAGATCGAGCAGACCGCGTCCGAGACTGTATCTACACCCATGGAGGACGATAAGGAATGCACAAACATGCTGTGCAAGTGGAAGGCCATGGTCGCCGAGCAGCTCAACAAGATGAAGATGCACGGCTGCGGTGGCAAGATGGGCGCCAAGGCTGAACCCGTTCACGCTCAACCTCACCACCCCACCGGTCACAATGGCTTGTTCGACAAGCCCAACGGCTGGACCCTGCTCTTCCGCAAGCTGACATCACACATCATTCTTCCCGTTCTCGTGGGAATTGCTGCTGGTGTCAGTGTGTCCATTATCGGCATGATTGTTGGCACTCTCATGGTCGGTGTCTGGCGCAAGTTCGTCCGTGGCCAGACCTTCTTCCCTCAGCACCGCCGTCGTAGCCACTCTGGCGCTAGCCACAAGGCTGCCCGGATGGAGGCTGCTGCTGCTGAGGAGAAGGCTGGGCTGATGCAGGAGGATGTGTCGGAACTCCCACCTACGTATGAGGACGAGACGAACAACGTCGAGCAACGGGCTGTCGCTTAAGGAGATTGTTGTATCAAAAGATCCTAGTCGGAAAACCCCATGATCATGAGTTTGGAATTAGTAGATAGGATCATGGCCGCTCTAAGAAAAACAACAATTACCAGAATGAGTGAGCAGTGGCTGTAAGGGATATCAAGGATGGCGTTTAGGAGGGCAAATACCGGACATCAACGGCAACAGTTGGGTCTTTTCGAGGGACGAGTCTAGTCGCACCTTCATTTTCATGTCTGTTTTATAGGTCATTTGCTTTATTGCTCAGAATACCCACCACACTCCTTTTCAGATCAACGAGCGTACGGTTCAAGACTCCATCAGTGGCTCATCTTTGCTGGTGTTGTGATTATTTCCAAGTCCGTATTCCGTATTAGCAATGAACTGTTACAGTGCCTACGTTTAATTCAACCAGCAAAGTCGAAGTAAAAATCGTAGATGAAAAGAAAAACAGCAGCAAAAGAAGAATTGATTGTTTGTATTAAACAATTGATTTGCTTGTCCAGGGAGTCGAACCCTGAGCTCAACCTTGGAAGGGTTGAATGTTACCGCTACACCAAACAAGCTTGAAAATACTAAATCTTTGCATATTATATTCGTAGCACTGCAGAGTGGAGACAAGTCTTGTCTAGAACCTTGAAAGCTCGGGCCGTTTCTCTCTTCAGTGGCGCACTTGCGCTGTTCGTCGTCCCGCGCAATCTTTTCCTTACTGTGCCCATCAATTCGACGTAGTAGCAGGGGAATTCTGGGTTAGGAATCACGTCTCTCGTTAATCATAATTTTTTTATTTCATTTCGCCTGCTCTTAATACCCGTCATGACCGCAATATCGAAGGCGATGGCGAAGGCGGCGGCGGCAAATACCACGCTTCCAACAATTCGGGAAATCGTCAGCCGTCTCCGCGTCTTCAGCACATGTGATGTGAGTTCTTGGGACCCGAATTTGAACCCCCTCAAAAATATTAAATATACAAGTCATTCAAATTGTGTCTCTTAGATACTAATTCAATGCCCTAGGTTGCAGATGCTTTGGTCCGACTTGGCGATAAGAAGGGCGGTTTCTTGCATGGCATCAGCGCGAGGACGCCAGGCGCTGCTCCTGGCACTCCAGTCAAGATCTGTGGTCCAGCTGTGGTGCGTATTGCAAAGTCCACTGTCCTCAACAGTCATTCTTCATTATAGGTCCTTGCGTTCCCAATGCGACAAGCTAACGCATGTGGTGGCAGACAATCAGGATGTGTAATTACGGGGGCGGACTTGGCCAAGCCTTGAAACCATTCGTCGAGTACAACGAGCCCGGCAAGATCATGATCATTGAGACGCCGGACGGCAAGGCCGCAAAGATATCGGCCTGCTGGGGTTCCCTGGAAACTGCCAGGGCTAAGATCCTCCAGGCCGAGGGCGTGATTGTGAGTGGCAACGTGCGCCAAGTAAGCGACTGCAATGAGATGGGACTTCCGGTAAGCTAAGGCCCAGTTGTTTGCGACCAGGCTCTTTTCAATGGTAGCCCACGGATCCCTCAGAGAGGGAATTTGCTGACTCGATATTCGGTCGCGCCGGCAGATATTCTCTCGTGGCACGGCCGCGCTAGGAACCAGAGAGCACATGCGCCTCGCCAAGGCGAATGAGACGATAACCATCGGCGGCGTGGATGTCCGCAGCGACGACATGCTGCTGGCCGACGAGAACGGCGTCGTTGTCATCCGGTACGGGCGGATCCAGGAGGTTCTTGAATCGTGCGAGTACGGCGTGAGGCATGACAAGGCGGCACGGCAGGCGATCTCATCGGGATCAACGATGAAGGAAGCCTTGCGGCACGCAAGATATGTTTCAGGTCTTCCTGTGGAGAGAATCGGCCCACTTCGGCTGTAGTCGCCTTGAAGGCTGCGGGAGAATGAGAAGTTATACGTATGGGCAAGGGACATAAGGGAAGTCTGACGTAGGAGACGCCAACGAGCGCTCCACGCATGGGCTGAATCACCCTCCCCTCACCCCGTTGCGTCGTGGGGAGAAGGGTTGGGGCGGGTCTCTCGGCCTTGATCCTGGCCCTGTTTGACAACACCGTGCCATCAAGTGTGGGAAATGCAGCAGATGGGGACTACGAATACTCGGCAATACGAGGTTCACACCAGACACGGAGCAAGTGGGCTGCAGAAGTAACTGCGCAATCTGGGTGCGAACATGGGACCGTTCGCTGTGCATGGATAGTGGAAGAGCGAGTACGGCGACGAGTGCATGCAAGATTACTGTTCGCAACGGGAACATTGGCAGTTTCACCTGGTCAATAGTCCTGGTGTCAATGAGAGGCACACGCGGTTGGTGATCCCGCGGGCAGGGGCATTTGATGCCTCAGGTTTACTCTCAGGTCTACTTGCTGCTCGCTCGTCCTCTCGTCTTCGTGTGAAGTCGCCATACGATGTCTCTCGATGGCGAAGGAACACCGAGTCGAACACCAAGATTGTCTATATGGGATGTCCAAATACTTTGGAAGAAACTCACCACTCAGCAATCATTCAATCAACATATCAACTCTACCAACGTGCATAATCTACACACCCAAACCTGGTGGCATTCAACTTGGACTATCAGAATTGCGTTGTTTGGCATGCGTGGGATGTTGAACATGACGAGGTCTTCATTCACGAATGTATCTCTTGTATGCTTACAGGCTAACTATGTACCTTGGGTACAACATAAAATACCTAGATATGCAGAGTGACATGAACACTTGAGCTCTGATACCTCTTGATTCCATCTCGCAGTTTCCAAGACCACTTCCCCCGGGGCCTCCTACCTTCTCTATCATGCCCATGAGTACGTATAATATGTTCCCCTCTATATCTTGCAGCGTGTATGTTGTTACGATGTCACTTCTTTGTAGCCTCTCAGGATCCTAGAAAGCGCTCATTACCGCCCTCTCAAGAGACCAGAACTGGCTTGATGACCCTACTATGCTTCAAGTCATCAAGCACTTGGGACAGCTCTTCTATCTTGTAGTAGTGGACCAATTTGTCGAACGGAAAGCTCCCTACCCTCCAAAGCTTAATCAAGTACGGTATAAAGTTGTTCGACACAGCGTCTCCTTGATGTGTACCCCTGTAATCGAACCCTCCGAGAAGCATCTCTGAGACCACGAGGGGGGCTTCCGCCGCACCCCCACCGACGCCGACTACCATCCCCCGTGGCTTGAGAGAAGAACAACCTTCCACGATAACCGAGCCAAAGCCGGCACAGTCGATAGCATAGTCGACCCCCTTCCCACCGGTCAACTGTTTAATCTCCGCCGCTACCACCCCTTTCTCCTTGCCGGACGAGCAGATGGTACGCGTGGCGAATCCCGACGGGATCATGTCGAGTTTCTCCTGTGAGATATCCACAACGATGACCTCGGCCGGCGCGTATAACCCGGCCGCCAGGGCAGCCGCCATACCCACCGCTCCAGCCCCGAATATGGCAAACGCCGCACCGGGCAACGGCTTACACACGTTGAGCACCGCGCCCGCGCCGGTCTGGACGCCACAGCTCAGCGCGGCGAAGAGCTTCAGCTCCTCGCGCGTCGCGTCCACCTTCACGGCGCTGGTGTCCCTGACGAGGGCGTGCCGGCCCATCGAGCTCTGGCCAAAGAAGAAGGACCTGAGCGGCACGCCGTCCTCCGTGGTGGCGGCGTGCACGCTCCTGGTCGCGTTTCCGTTCCCGTCGCCGTCGTCCGGCGTGGCGTCGTTGACGCGGCCCCGCTCGCCGCTGAAGTTGAGCTCGAACATGGAGTCGCAGTAGGGGTTCTGCCCGGACGAGCACATGGCGCAAGTCCCGCAGCTGCTGTAGTGCAGAATGACCTTGTCGCCGGGCCTGAATGCCGAGACCTTGGCGCCGACCTGTTTCACAATCCCGGCGCCCTCGTGCCCGAGGACCATGGGTGGTTGCGTGAAGAAGTGGCCCTCGGCGGCTTTGACGTCTGACGCGCAGACGGAGACGGCCACGGTCTCGACGAGCATCTCCCGGTCGCCTATCTGGTCGTAATGGACGGTTTCGAGGGTGATAGGTCCGCCGGCGGCGCGGACCACGTACGACTGGCTTGATATCGGCATATTTCGACGTAGTTGTGGAATCCGGGTATAACACTTCCTTCGTATGGAATAGTCGTAAATCTTCCGAGGCTTCTGGGCGCAGGTGGTCTAGTTATGGTGACACGAAGAGATCAGGGAGTGAGACGCCGATCTATGAGAAGCCCCAGGGCCAGCTTGCGGACCAAATGGGGGACTTGGAAGTATATATAATGACTACAAGGATATTCTCAGTAGATCGTCTGTAGTGGATGACCCTGTAGTTGCATCTACACTACGATTCAGCAAAGACTTGTGGTTTCAGTAGAAGACTTCAAGGTACCTAGGTATAGAGGGACACTTTGTAAAGGAGTTTTGCTCGGCCGTGAAGCATGGGAAGTGCGGAGAAAAATACTCCACTGGCTCGGGTATCATGGTGTCAACCCACGGAGTAAACCCCAGAATATGTCGATCTCTTCCCCCTCTATAGAACCGAACGGATTTATACCTACTATGTCCTGTGGTTGGGGGAGGGAGGGGTCAGGGCAACGACCAGGTGTTAACGTGTCGTGTGGAGACAGTTGAAGACGGCAACTGATCAATGCAAAGTTGCTATGAGCTCGGCAGTAACCAAACAAGGAGACTACTGTGTACAATCTACTGTGGTATATGGATTCGCTCCACTCCGAATGGCTTCCAAGGGTTCGACCAACTCACTGCCATTACTTGTTTCACTTGATTCAGAGTACGTTCACCAACAAGGCAGATCGCTTGGTATATGCTATATTATTCATCTGCTCTATATATGTTGCATATACCTAGGTACCATCTATAGGCTATAGGTCATCACCTGGGCAGTTTACATGCCCCATGAAGTAGACAAAGAGAAGGGTTTCTTGGGGGGTTGGAGGAGATCCCTTCCCATTCTTCAACTCGTGCGTATTTCATTTATGGGGCTTCGTATTACACATGTGGTGCAAATTGAATGTCATCCATCCATAAATGTGGAGGGTCGTGGATGCATTGTTCTACTTGAACTCTTATCAAAGCCCACCGTGGGCATGCGAACTTGCCCAATATCCCCGGGTACCTTCAAGGGAGATGAGTTATTTCCAACAAGTATTCAACTATCAAATTGTACTTAAAAATTCCCTCCAACAAAGTGTTCAACTTGCCTGTAGAGTATTTGTGAGTAATCAGATGTCAACCTTCGAGGTTGTCTTCAGACCTGGGCAGTTTCCAGATGTCCTATCAGGCCCTATTGCGTGCTTCGTGAGACACAACAACTGTGTGTCAATGGTATTCAGGTGATTTCTTGTAGCTATAGTTACTCGGTAGACGTTCTTTCTGGGTTTACTGACATGGTCCACAGTTCTGTAGTATGAACTGTGCATTCAGCCAAATCATACTACGTAACCAGCTGAGAGCCAGCATGTTCACATTTGTATATCGAAGCACTGGACTATGCGATGGCAATAGCTGTCTGGGCCATTCGAGAATCTTTTCAAGCTCATCAATATCGTCTTGGTATTAATATCATTAAGAGGCGCTCATATCCGCTCGTCAACATCGCATGCGTTCGTTATCGACACAGCCACCATCCTTTAACCCGATCCCAGGTGCCATGTTCCTTATTTTTATTATCCCAACCCCGATTTTAGATTACCTGGCACCTCTCACATAACACCAGCAACAGCAGCAACACCGAGGGCAACACCGGCCACGGCCATGCCGGTACACCTCGGCGCAGCAGCATTGCCCGTCGCCGTGGCCTTGGCCTCGACGCTGGTGAAGGCCGAGTCCCAAGCCTCGTCGTACTTGACGACGGCAGTCTGGTACTTTTTGTGCACATTGTCCTGGTACCAGGTGTTGGTCGTGATCTCGCCCCAGTCAAAGCCCGAGGAGCTCATGGACGCCACGGCCTTGGATCCTCCGTCCTTCTCGGCGGCCGACCAGATGTCGTTGACGATGGACTGGTAGTCGTCGCGCATGACGAAGGACGTCTCGACGCTGTACAGGGCCGTGGCCAGCTTGGTGACGTATTTGCCCGTCATCCAGGTCGGGGTGGCAGTCGCGTCGCCGGAATAGACTTGTGATAGGAAGGAGTGGGCGTCTGTTGATTTGGGGATGGAGGTATCTGATGCGGCTGTCTTTGCCGAGACGAGGCTGGAGAGTCCTGCCAGGACGGGGAGGATGGAGAACTTCATTTTGCTGGGGGTCGTTTATGGTGTGATTTGGTTGAATTTGGTGAGTTGTATTTATATGGTGTGATTATATCAATTATTCTAGTTGAACTTCAGCTTGACGACAGATATATTCTGAAAATAGCCGGGAAAGGTTGCGAGACACACTGGGCTGTTATATGTTATATAGTCCACATGCGGCTTGTACGGATCCGTTCTGGTACGCCACTATCACGAACCTGGTCGGCGCCCGGGCGGTTACAGTGGTGAAGCGAACAAATAGGAAGCAACCAATTTCACATGGGATGTGTGTGACGGGGCAAAAGACGGGCTAGATCAAGGCAATCTCCCAATTTGACTATATTTTGCACTGCTGCCTACGGTTATCAGCAACCTTATGCATGGTAGCGGCGAAGTATCACCTGAGGAGCGGGGCTGCGAGGTTGTCATCGAATGGAATACTGGATAATTAAAGCGAACATATATGACCTCGGGAGGTTACCGGACGGTACAACCAGATGGAATACCAAAAGTCCGGGCGAACATAGCGGACTTCACGGACTTCGGGCGACTACCGGATGGGGGATGTGAACCGAAACTATGTACAACCGAATCTGGACAAACATATGGGACCTCGGCTCCTCGGGTCCTTACACACTACGGGGTGCAGGTGCTGATCAATTGCACCCCCCACAAAAAGGTTCTACCCCTGGGCCAGGCCTTGACCATACCTAGGTATGTTCTGCATGGATTCTCATCTCTGGCGAGATGGTTCCGATGAACAAAGACAATGACCACCTGGGTATTCAAGTATACATTGATATCTAATCTAATCTAATTCTTGCCTGCTCTACCGATACTCTCGCCCCATTAAGACGATCCATGACACTCTCTTCGACTTCTTCCACGGCCCTCTCGTGTACTTTGTCCAGCTGCTCGGTCACGAACTCTCTCATCTCAGACTTGAAGACATCCTTCTCGTCTTCGACCTCGACCTTGTAGCTAATAACGGCATCATCCACTTGGACGTCTATGCGGTCGTTGGTATCCTCGACCTCTCTCTCCACATCGGTGAGTCGGTGGTCTAACTCATCCGTGCACCTGTCGATATACTGTATCATCTGTGTCTTCGTGTTTTGGATCTCGGTCATGATGTCAGACCTCAATGTCTGGATCCCGGTCCCTACGAACTCCATCATGAAAGCGCGATCCTCCTCCCGGGACTGGCGCAGAGCGTTCAGCTCCTGGTGGAAATCACGATACATGTTTTCCACCATAGCCTCGACATTTGGGCCCCTGCTGGCCTCGTCCATGTCACTGTCCCGTCGCCTCTTGCGAGACTTACTGGAGGTGCTCGGTCCCGCGACTGATAGCAGATGGTCAATAATGAATACGTTCATACAAAGTGGCCACGTTCAAAGTGATACAATACGGGGTGTAACACACCGAAAGTAGGGTCGGTCCTCTTACCAGGTTCCTGATCCAGGGGCGCCATCGGTGGGGGCGCCCCGACATTATCGTATGCTGGAGGCAAGGGAGGCACGGAACCGGGCCCACTAGCCGCCAGCTGGGGACCACCAACTATCATCCCACCCCGGCCTGAGTACAGCGATGCCATGTCGTCCAACTCGAAGTGAGACTGGACGCCCCTGGCCGGATCGGTGATGACATCGGCCAAGTCTCGCAGCAAGGACAGCGACTCAACGTCTTGGGCTTTGAAATAGATGGAAAATGAAATGGATTGAGCAAGATCCATTAGCAAATCCAACTGTTCGCCATGTGGTTTCTGCTTGGCTGGAACCAACGGTACGTCAGAGGGCGCGACCATGTCCGCAAAGCTACTCAAGACGAATCTCAAGCAAGCGGGTTGAGAGCCCAGCTTTGCTTGCACAACCGCATCGGCATCATCAGCCTGTGCAGCCGGCAACTCGGGATCATCGCTCTGCTGGAACAGCAGAGAAGCAATGCGTTCGGGCCGGATGTACAAGAGCAGTGCCGTCTTCTCGTATGGGGATGCCTTGAGATGAACCGGAACACGAAGTCTGAACAGGCCGACACACCCAGACTGCTCCTGGAGCCCGTTGTACTTGATGTCGAGCGCTACCTGGAATGAGGGATCCTCATCTCGCCGGTACAGGTGATTTGTTTGGCCAGCGGCGCCGATCCAAGTGACGACGGCTGGGAGCGAAGTGAGGTTGAGCAATGTTGTCTCAGCCATGAATGAGAAAGGGCAAAAAGGGTTGGGCCGGGGCCAGAGGCAAGGTCTGGTCACGGTTCTAGTCACGGAACACACATATTAGCAAACATATCGACGCATGAAGACTGATTCCATAGTGCATGCACGGGGAGGAAAGAACAGGGTTGGTCCATATCCATGTGTCATATTCTCCCGAGAAACAGTGGGAGAAAAGAAATGCCCTCTGCGAAGTGTGCGGTGATCTTACGACCCAGCCACGACAACACAGAGAATCCCGCCCGCCCAGGCTTTTGCTGGTTTGACCCAGCAGAGTAGCCTTGACTCTGGACCCAACAGCAAACCAAAGCGCAGCACCCGCAACACCCCCAACAGCAGCCGTTAGGGCAAGCCAGTCAGCCACCAGGCGACTTGCGGCTTTGTAGACCACGAAGCCCCTTCCCACCCCCAGGGTGACCTGTAGCTTGGTAGTGGACGGCTGACAGCCCTCCCTTCGCGGGAAGAAGCGCGATGTGCAGTGCGGCTCCTTACACTACTGTTGTATGATGTCGCGACCAGTCCCCCGCTTGAAGAAGCGAGTACTCAAGCGCTGGCCATGGAATGTTTGTATAGATCGTTAGCAATGCCACCAACGGCAGCCGAAAGGGCAAGCAGTCAGCCACCAGGTGACTTGCAGCTCTTGGCCGTGAAGCCCCTTTCCCACTCCCAGGGTGACCTGTAGCTTGGTAGTGGACGACTGACCGGCCCTCCCTTCTCGGGAAGAAGTGCGAAGTACAATGCAGCTTCTTGCACTGCCGTGATGCCACGCCCGGCCCCGCTCGAGGAAAGCGAGTACTCAGAACTGACCCTGGAGTATTTTGCGTAATTGTATTCGAACCGAGGTGGTGTGTGGTGGTGGTGACTATGGTTTTGGTAATGATGGTGGTGGCGGCGAGGGGTTGATGCAGTTGATGAGAATGTAGAGTAAAGCTGATGATTGAGAGGGGACGTTTGAGCACTTTAATTGCGGCACGCGTTGGGGTTGCGTATCGCGAGGTTGGCTGGGACGGATTACCTCAGCAATTCAACCGTGAACTCATTGTGCATCCGGGTAACAGTTACTCACCAGATCTTGCGGATCATCTGTTACGTACTGCACATGTCCACTGGAGTAACCCATGCGGGGCAAGTGCCCAGGCCAGCTGTCATGCCAGGCAGCAGTGCCCCATATCACCTGACATCGCGATCAATCAATAGTGCACGTTGCAGGTTCGGACACGCGTTACCAAAGTTTCCACGATACCTTGTGTGCAGCGACACTCCTCGTGCACCAGGATATCCTCTTTCACTCCCCGAGCCCCACGGGCGTAAAGGGAGGGTGGGTTGGTTACAGACGAAGTAGCGAATGAGACGTCGTCGACGCAGAATGAGTCGAAATGACCATTGGCCTAGCCCACCCTAACGCCTGTTAGGAAACTGCCACAGGTTGTGTGTGAGCTCTAACAGCAATGTTGCTTGCATCGCAACCCTAACCCAATTGACGTCGCATACCCTCTCTTCGAGGCTGACGACTGCAATTCTAGTGAAATAACACGAATTATATCCATATACAAGAAACATATGAGTATGAATATAAAGAGAATGAATTCCGAATCGTTCGAATCATTTGCCATGTTTATCACACTGATACCACCTCAACATCACCCAAGGCGCTCCCTGACCACAAACAGTTCTCCATGACACTGAGCGCAACCAACCTCATTCACGATCAATACCAAGGAAGCTTGACGATGAACTCTCATCTCTACCCGATACCCAATGGCGTCCACACCATACCTATGAGTATGCTGGACCTCAGGCCCGACTCTGAAATAGATGCGGACCTTCTCAACCCATCATCACCCTCGGCCTCCCAGGAGAAGAACATCTGGTTCTTCTGGCACTCCGGCTACAGCAACATGCACCCCTACACCAAGCGTAACGTGCGTGCCTGGCACCGGAGGCTCGGTCCCAAAGGATGGACCATCCGCGTAATTGACCGCGTCCCGGGCTCACCAGGCAACATTGCCAACTTTCTCGACGTGAACGACTCCCAGATCTTCCCCCGGGCGTTCAGCGAGGGAACCATAACGGGCACGTATGCTCTACAACATACAAGTGACCTGGTACGATGGCCTCTGCTGTTGAAGTATGGCGGAGTGTACGCAGACGTCGGGCTCATGCAAATTGGCGACCTAGACCGACTGTGGAACGAAACACTCGCCAAGCCCGACTCACGGTGGGAAGTCCTCAGTTACAACAGCGGTGGCCCTGAGGAGTACGACCTAACCAATTACTTCCTTTGCGCCCGGAAGAATAATCCACTCTTCCAGCGCTGCCATAGGCTCCTCCTCGCCCTCTGGGGTGAAGATGGTGGCAAGACGAGTACAGCTGGCATGCACGCCAGCCCGTTGCTGAAAGGCCTATCACTACTAGGCCAAAACCTGTCCAAGGAAAATAGCTTGGAGTTGACGGACTATATCATCCAGGGTCAAGCAGCACGGATGACAATGGGAACTGTGGACGAGGATGACGGCTGGGACGGGCCGGCGTATGTCGCGAAACATGTGTACGCCATGGAATTCATGGTGGGATCGCAGCTCATCAACGATATGACGTCTTGGGACGGACCGAGGGCATTTGAGTTGATGTCTCTCGAGTTGCCCAAAGAGGGCGAGTCCGAGAGTGAGGACCAGACACTCGCGAGGGAGATCGTCGAGGCCTGCCTGTCAAGGAGCTTCGGGTTCAAGCTGGCTCATGGAATGATCCTGAAGGTGTATAGTGACACACTGGGGTCCCTTTGGAGGAAGCATGAAGGATCGGATGATGTCCCTGGGACTTATGCGCATTGGTTGAGGTATGGCATGGTTTACTGGTCTCAGGATGAGCTGCCCCCTCCTGTAGAGTTCAGAGAAGTCACCCCACTGAAGAGGGGTCATTTACTGAGGCCATGATAGATATGTGCAAAGGTATAATACACTTGTTTCCGTCTCACCACATTGGTGCTGTGTAGCTGTACTGCAAATATCGGATTGCCTCAAGATACCTTTCTCTCAAAGTTGCTGACTCCGCGGTCTTCTTCGTCTTTGTGACGTCACTCTTGAACACACGCAATGATCAAGAAGAGAGGCAGGATATTTTGAAGGACAGAATAGTTCATCGACCCGCAAATTCTCCCCAGTCAAACAGCATGTTAAGGGGACATGGTAAAATCTGCATGTGTTGTTCGCCTAGAGATGGAAACAGAGATTAGTCCTCCCCCAACCAAACGCCGCAGAATCGAGCCTGTATCCCACGAGCCACCAGAGAAAACCACAGGAGCCAAGCCTGGAGCTGTTATGGCCGCAAGCACTCGTTGTATCCGGATTTTCTCATGGAATATTAATGGGATCCAGTCGTTTCTTCCGCCATCAACCGCGCCTATCACATCCTTCTTCAAACCCGTTTCTCAGCAGCAAAAGCGACACAGAGATGACAAGCCAGCTGGCGGCACCTCGCCATATGGCAGTGCGTATCAGAACGCCCCCGTCAGCGGCCCTCTACGCGCGTTCCTTGCGCGGCATCAATGGCCAGAGGTGCTCTTCTTACAGGAACTAAAGATCAAAGCATCAGATCAAAAGACGCTCGCAGCCCTTCTATCTAGCATCAACAATTCTTCCGGTTCAGACGATACCGTTCTGCCAGGTACGACTTACACGCTTGACGTGAACCGTCCTCGCGACAAGTTCAACGCCCGGGGCTTCGGCGGCAAGCTCTACGGCGTGGGGACCATATTGCGCTCGGACTTTGCAAGTCAGCACGTTGCGAGCGTCCGGCACGCGGACTGGGACCTGGAGGGGCGGGTGAGCATTGTCGAGCTGCGACGAACAGCAGGGGACGGTGATCCAAAGAATGACAAAGTCCCATCACAAGAGATCATGAGAGACAACCCGAAGCCACTAGCACTGGTCAATGTCTACGCTGTCAACGGCACATCTGCGCCCTATAAGTCTCCCGAGACGGGCAAGGCCGTAGGTACCCGCCATACCCACAAGCTCGCATTCCATACGCGGCTGCGCGACGAGTGCCTCGAGCTTGAGCGTCGGGGATTCGACGTCGTGGTCGCTGGGGACCTTAACATCGCTCGGGGTCCACTTGACGGGCATCCTAACCTGCGGACATGGCCGGAGCAGCATAGAATGAATAGGGCGGACTTCAATATAAAGTTCTTCGGGGATGAGGACAATAAGCGTGCCGATGCGTACGTTGGCCGTCAAGGTGCTGGTTCAGAGAGGAGCGGGGGTGGCGAGGGGGAAAGGTTTGATGGGGTCGATGTCTTCCGCGCTCTGCATGGCAAGTCGAGGAGGTATACGTACCATCCGTATGCAGAATGGGGGTCGAGTTGTGACCGAGTCGACCTAATCCTTGTCTCCAGGACTTTGCACGAGGCGGGGAGGGTGATCGATACGGATATCTTGGACACGCCGCAGGAACGGGCCACGAGCGACCATGTCCCGCTCTGGGTGAAAGTGAAGATGGCTGAGACCGATGTGTCCAGCCCGGACTGAGTAGAACCTGGAAGGAGCCGTTTTATCCTCGTGTGCTTGAGAATATGTCCAGTATGTAGCCACGCTGGGTGATTGTTCAGTCAACTCGGATGATATCCCGAGGGTAGGGCATCATCTTTCAACTTTTAAATGCCGTTTTAGCCATCATGATAGAGTCTCATCTTGTTTGCCCTGGTCAAACATTGAGAAATGCTCAGGGAGAGGGTAAACCTACGGGTCCAGTGACAGTAGTGCAATCATCTATTACACCTGATTGGTCAAAGACTTTGCAGGGGGCCAGCAGGGGGACATGGAGGGGCTCAGGGGCTCAAGACCATAACATTGACATCGTCACGCACGGCAGAATAAGCATAAACGGAAGCGCGAACGGGCATCTCGCGGAGACAAAAATTTTAATGGACGAGTCGTCTTAGTATTACGTGGTCCACGGTCAGCCATACCAAAACAAAAGGATGAGGGACAGACATGGCAACGATCGAGTCAAGCTGTGGGCCTGGTGGATAAAAAAGAGAGGCAAAAAAGAAGAACGTACAACACCGGGTATTCGCTGGTCGTCACCGACCCAACTACTAATCCAGCCCTCAGCGGCTTGTCTATGGGAGAGCGGACGGGATCCCGAATTTTCCACTGGGTATGGTCGTACGTGAAAGAACGGTGGTGATGTGGGTCTTATATAGGACCTTGCAGAAATGAGATTCCCTCGTAAAGTACAGATGACCCCCGCAGGAAGCGTTCTGGCAAGGTATCGAGGTCGACGAGAAGTTCCGGTAATGAAGAGTTGGATCGGGTTTTGAGCCGACAAGTGCGAGGCCAGCGACTGGGCTTGAGGTAGACATGGCATACTGGGGACATAGAGCTGAAGGTACCGTTGCTCCATGCTCAGCAGAGGCTGTGGTGCTTGGCAGTCGGCTTAAGGACTAAACCTTTATCCAATAGAGATGTAATTCGGTATTAAAAGAGGGCATCGGCCAGCTATCAGTATGCTGCAGGTTCAAGTTGTGCTCTCAAGAAGTCAGGTTTGGTATGACAGTCAATAGATGTGTCTCCGAGGGAGCAGCAAACATTATTCGTAACGATTCAGGGTTCTAAACACAGCCTCACGTAGATCCGAGGCGGCTCTCTTCATATTCTCCTTCACGGCATAACACACATATCACTTTGGGACACGACTTGTTGAAAAACGGTCAATTTAAAAAATGTTGACAGGTATATGCAAAGAACAAGCGCTCTGGTAAGCCGCGAGGATGCTATAGTTTTAGGTACTGACGCCGCCCAGAGCCGCCCACCCCCTCCCATCCCGATGTCATTGCGTCATGAATTATGAGCTTCCAAGCGGAAACAGTGTCTGTTGATGTTGTATAAAGTACGGGGCAGTCTTGCGATCAAGAGTAGTCATCCTTGACACGCTTGGAGCCCATATCGTATGAACGGGAGCTCCTGGCAACGCTCTGACGTCTGCCCCAGCGACGGCCAGTGGTGGTCTTGGGAACACGATCGGTCCGGCGAGTACCCAAGAAGAACAGCACCGTGGCAATGAGAAGGGCTGCCCAGGCGCCCCAGCTGAACCCAAATGCGTACTTGCCGAGCGAGGCGGATCGGCCAGCCTTGTGGAAATCGTTACGAGCCCTGACAAAGGTGGCCGTCATCAGGGAGATGCCGACGGAGTAGAAGAACAGCGCGGTGAAGGCCACCAGGCCGGATATGGCAGCTCCGAGACGACCGCAGCAGGCCAGGAAGCCTGCGAAGAAGGCCATGACTTCGAAGAATAGCGACATGAGGTACATAACCCAGCCGAACCTCCACATGTAGAAGTAGAACTCTGAAGTTGTGTTTCCAGAATATTTACTGCGTTTCTGGTCAGCTACCCTCCATCGAAGAAGAGGTTATCAGAAGGCGTCTCTACTCACCCACCGAGCCCGCTGGGAATATTCTGGGCATTGTTCGCCCATGCATGACCGAACGGCATCGCAGGGCTCGCCTTGGAGCAGCCGGTGTTGCCGGCCCCGCAGATGTGAAAGTAAGTCCATTGCGAGAGGTCGCGCGCACCGGTAATACCAGACGTATCGGCTTGGAGGAAGTAGGTATGGTTCAGGGGAGTGGTTCCTTTGACGCCAGAAAGAATGATGAAAAATAGCATGAGTATCGATCCCGCGAGGAAGATGAGGCCCGCAAGGCCCAGCGCCGGGTCTGCGCAAGTATGTCAGCGGGTTGTGGATGACAGCTGGAGTTGGAGTACTTACGGCCAGCCATGATGGCAAAAACTGAAATATATTAAGATGGACGGGTGAGTTGTAGTTTCCAAGTCTGGGTCAGCAACTATTGCTTCCTGGTTATGAAGAGTATCGTCAGCGCACTGGAATGCGACAGTGGTGGCTAGGCAACGGGGGGAGAAGCTACGGGATAAGGATAAATGCTTAAGGGCAACTCGTCATTTTTCCCTGGTCCCAAATCCCCGTGCAGTCACTTGAAATCTGAGATGAATGTCTCTTACCTTTGAAGAAAGGATCTGCAATTGGTTTCACCGCTTGGACCAGACGTTGCGGCAGGGAGTTCGGATGAAGGGCAAGGAAGACACGGTGAAGACCAGACAGGAATGCTAGGTGATCTTTTTTGGTTGTGGACTCTGAAACTTCCGAGCAAGGTAGGTGACAGTATATGGACCAAGCAGCAAGATGTTCGTGTGTTTTGAGGAATCAGTTCGCTGTACAGGGGAGGGAAAAACCAGGAAGAAGAAAGACCAAAAAGCTGGAGGGGGTTGCACAGCAGTTAAACTTGAATGTGGTGCTGTACTGAGCTGAGCTGAGTAGCAGCGGGAGCTGTGTGCAGCTTAGCTGTGGCATGGAAGAGCTGCATGACGACAGGACGAACCTGGCTCCCGGATTGTCGTCCAACCGGAGAACCCCAAAGAAGCCATGTTCATCAAGCTAAACCTGTTATGGCCAATAGTGGCCCCTGTCCATTACACAGATCGCTGTAAGACCCATGGTTAGCCCTCGCTACTGGGCTTGACGTCATACCGGTTGATAGTCGAAAAGGTCTCGTGAAGATCAAAGACTTTTACTGTCACATGTGTACGCATCATTGTACTATCACTCTGTTATGGTGGTAGTCGCTAGTAAAATTGTAGTAGTAGATAGAACTGGACGCATGCGTAACATGGCTTATTTTCCCTTCCCTTCCCTTTCTTCTTTCACCGCATCATTGAAATCGGAAGCACCGGAGAGACATTTTTTAGGTGAATTTTGTCAATGGTATGTACGTACCTAGGTGAATTAACCTAGTTACTATTCCAACATTGGGCTGTCAAAGAAAGTTGAGGAGAAGTTCTGTGACGAAATCCTGACATTATCAACCTCCATAGTCTTCAGATCTTGATCAGTGTATATGTACTGTGTATTTTGCGCAACCTTGGAACGTCGCAATCGCAAGGCGCGCAATCTGATATATGTACGGACGTACAGTTGTCACCTGATCACACCCAACTGTGTATGTACAATGTAGTCTTTTTGATTTTTGGTTCGGCAACCGGGGGCAAGGCCGGTGGGGTTGTGGAGCGGGCCGTTGGACCACTGCCGATCGACCTGCGGGACCGAATCCGTGCTCTTAGCGGAGACGTCGCCGGGAAGTTCGGCGGTGAGATCGACTAGTGTATAAGCCTAAAAGCTTGTATCGACCGAAACCATCGCCAAAGACACAGAAGGAAGAGAACCACTGCAAGCAACCAAAAGACTGCCAGAACCGGCGAGTATCATCGTTGGCTAGGGCAGATGGTACGGTCTAAGTGAGAACAGAGGCACTGATGCCCTTCTCACTGATAGCAACGCCGGGCAGCTTCGGCTCACCTTTCACAGAAGGGCGACCGCGACTTCTGGAAAGCTTCTTGTCAAGCTTGTCAACACTGGGAACCGAGACTCGGGCCGGCTAGCGAGATTATGAGCTGCAAGAGGGAGTAGGCTAGTATCGGCTCGCCGGGTCCTACGATCGATCTCTTGTTAAAGTTCCAAGGTTTACGTTTCATCTTTTTGATCAGCCTAGGTACCTAGCGAGGAATTTCATATGTTCCTCAGTTTACTCCCCATGTGACTCGTAATCTTCAGCCAATGAGTGACATGGCTAATCTAGCAGAAATATTGCATTGCATACATGTAGGAGACATCCTGCATACGAGTTCACGCCCCCTTACAAGCTTTGAAGCCTGCACATTCTCTGCAATATAGGAAATATAATTCAGTGGTTCCCATGTATGTCCGCCTATATGTGGTTTTCCTAATCCCATATACGTTCTCATAGGGTATAGATGTGCATAATTTAAGTTCCGCGACAACTAGGTATGATATAGTACGACGACGGAAATCATGACCAAATACGGGATTGTTTACTTCCATGGTTACTTAAGCGCATGTATGAGCAGTTGAAGGTGAGTTATGGACGTGTTGATTGCGCTGGGAACAGCATTATGACTTGCATGGAGGATAAAATGTCTCCCAGACATAAAGACAGCAACTGGGCCGGACGAGAACATACGCCTATGAACTACTGGTAATACACTCTGCTATATCGACAATCCACAGGCAATGCGGTAGGCTCTCGCATCCAGATGCATGTATTGCACAGAACAGAATCATCTAGCATAACCAGCACTATAGCCCAGCCCAATATTTCGCGTCTGAGTGTGCGGTACCTACCTAGGTACTAGATACTGAATCGGTCCTTGGTTGGATACGTATGTGTATGTAAATGGCCGTCCGAGGTTGAGTGGTTGGAAAGTTTGAGAGTCTATAAAGCTATGATACTTGTTTACTCCCCAGATGTCGCGTGGAAAGGCGTGCCTGCCACTTGCCAGCAACCGTTTTCAGTCCAGGCTTTTCTACCATCCAGTTGCCTAGCATGTGACATCACTCGAGTCCCAGCTGTCCCAATCATCTGAAATCACTTACTCCATTTTGGACAGCTGCGACGCGTCCTACACTAGTCGCGTAACTTATCACCATTTACACGCGTCTCGTTCCATCCTCAACACCTTCAAATCTTCAACAGGTTCATTTTCTAGCCATCTCCACCTACTAACGTCTAGCATCTCTACTTCACTCCTCAATACCACTCGCAGACTCGAAGGCGGCCCTCATTCCCCATTCTTCCCCTGCGACGTCTTCATTGATTATCGCCAGTTCCCGACCCCATCAAAAACTCCACAGTGAGCACTTCAGGCTGTCGGTCGTGCGTTATGGACGCGCCTCACGCCCCCCAAGATGTTCTACTCCCACGAGAGTAAGCCCTTCCAAACCCTTCATGATTAAGTCAAGGCGTTGTTGACTCTTTCCTCCAGTCCTCGCGAGCCCTCAGTATGGTGTGGCTACGGTTTGGTAAGCCTTCCTCCACCCAAGCGAGCCATCTCCATCACGACAACCATGACACACTGACACAATAAAATGCAACAGGCTGTTCGCCAACAACCGGAAGCTGAACCGAAAGGCCATCGAGGGCGTCAATGTTCCGAGAGCATGCACCACCATCGAGAAACCACCTGGCGCTCCCATTGCCCTGCGTCTGCAGGGAAACCTCCTTTTTGGCGTATCTGCTGTGTATTCGAGACAACACGCCTATCTCCTCGATGATGCACAAAAGATGTGGGCTGCCATGCGGACATTTTATCGATCCATCCAGCTGTCGGCTTCCAACGAGATCGATCAGAATGCGGGAAAGGCCAAGTGAGTAACGGTCAAGAGTGACAGGGACCGGTGGCTGGCTTCCTATACTGACCAGAAGGATAGGCGCAATCAGCTCATACTCGTGGATGACCCCAACTTCATACCAGACATCAACCTGCCTCCCCTCGACTTTGACGAGCACGGTGAACTACGCCTTCCTGATTGGGATATCAGTCAGCGCACGAAGCTTTCTACCCAGTTTTCTCCCTTCGATGGCAGTGGATCTAGTAGATCTCCTCCAGGTGCCCCTTTCATCAACCTCGATATCCGCCATTCTTCAAGTCAGGGAAGTCTCGGAATAGCGTCACCTTTCGGAAAGGGCACCCAGAATCCAGACGACGGCGATATTACTATGGCATTCGAAGATGAGGAAGTACTGCCTTTTGCAGAGTTCGGCCTGACCATCGATGCGGATGGAAACCTTGTCGAACAGCCTGAGCCAGAGCTACCTCTCTACCCGCAACACATGATAGAGAAAGCTGGGAGTGGCCCGCACCTTCCTGGTGATGAAGGCCTGATCTTGCCAGTTGATGAAGAGCTTCAGATGATCTTTGGTGACGAGGAGCAGTACTTCCCCGAGGGTGTCCCAGCTCAACCAATCCTTCAAGAAGAAGGTCGTGGCTCCGTGCACCTGCCTTCCGAGGAACTTCTTAGCTCCGAACCCGCCATCCAGGAGCCTCGCCCACGAAAGAAACGCAACATCAAGCGAATGGCGCCCGATTCTGCCACCCACGTCGGTCGAGAGGAGTTCAAGGGCTGGACTGAGAACTATGTGGCCCGCATTGAGGAGCTTCGCAGCGCTCCTCACCACTCCACCGTTGCTCAAGCCAAGAAGAATGCGTACAACCTCACCTTCGGCATGGGAATCATGGGCATTGGAGTTTTGAATAAAATTCCCGGTCTGAACCATCCACTCGCGCAGATGTTTGCCGGCGATGAACTCAAATCTATCGTGATGGGCGACTCTGAAGAAGAGGCGGAGGAATCCCGGGCCCACCGTCGACGTTCAGCTTCCGATGCTTTTGGTGAAGAGGAGGAAGATGATGAGCGTCGCGTCCGCGCTCGCCTCGAAGGGAACCCTGAGAAAGAACGACCAGTTGGTCGAAACGACGAGCAGGACGCCCAAATCATCGATGACCCCATGATCGTGTTTGGTGATGACCTACCCCCCGAGGTTGGCCGTGAGCAGCCCGGCTCAGCCATGTCTGACCACCGCCGCTCTTCCAACGTTCCCTGGAACCGTCCCTCTTCCGCTGTCCCAACTTCCGTACGCAGCCAAAAGGCAATCGAGGGCGGCCGCCAGGCAGTGGAGGGCAGCCCTCTCGTAGGCCGCGGTAGCATCCTCCACACCGACCCCAAGTTCAGCGATGGAAACATGCCCCTCTTTGGCTCAGACGGTTTTGGTCCCCTTCCTGGCGATGACCAGGATCACAGCCTCTCGAGCGGAATCGGCGCCGACGCTGGTATTCCTACGCAAGTAGCCAACACAAGCCAGCTCATGCGCGATGCCCTCGACCGCGAGGGCCGTAACTTCTTGGACTTCGTGGAGCGTGTCGCCGCTGATTGTGGCGAGGATGACGAGAGCGACGAGGACCGGAGATGGGTGAAGTTCGACGGCCTATTCGAGCCCCAGGACAAGACGAACGCTGTGGTGGCGCAGGCATTCTTGCACGTCCTGACGCTGGCCACCAAGGGCCAGATCAAGGTCAAGCAGGACGGGGCGGAGGAGAGTATCCCTTTTGGAGAGATCCACGTTGGCGTGACTGGCCCGTTCGAGGAGCAATTCGAGGATGCGCCAGAGGAGATGGAGGGCGTTGAGGAGGTCGACAAGGAGTAATATGTGACAATTTTGGGCCAAGTCCCCGCGGCGACGACACGACAATACACCAGCACACAGGACCACGACGGTAACCTACACTTTTTTGGCGACTCCCCAAGTTACCACTGACCAAGACGGGTGGGATGGCGGGCAACTCTGATATTTATGATTGATCGTTTCGACTGGTATCCTTCGCCCAAGTTTTGCATTGGCACGGCTCGGGCTGGATTCTGAATCTCGACAAATAATGATGGGCAAGATCGTTTGGGGATCTCTCAGGGGGTTCTTCCCAGGATGGGGTTCATGGATGTCATTTCTTGAGACGGCGTTTTTTGTTATTTCGGCACAAACTCATGGCATATCTAGCAATCGCTCTTGCTCTTCGAAGAACCAGACCAGCATGACGTTGGTCTGTTTAACAGCAGAGGAGTCACAGGGGCGATGCAACATAAAAAGGTGAAGTCCATAGTCAAAATGAATCAATATAGCTTCTCATTAAAATTTCGTACATTCATGCCGTCGTGAACTGGAGGCAACTAGGCCGAAATGGCTCTTACGTTACTCGTAGTCATCGTCGTCATAAACACCCTCCCGGTCCGCGAAGACCATGTAATCAGCCAGTGTCTCCTCTGAGACATCGGGCCCCAATACGTTCTTCCAGGCCTCATGGACGGGCTCGAGCAAGGCATCGTCGAAGGTCAGGGCTGCAGGGGGCGGAGCAAACCTGGCTATACGCTGGTCGACTGCCAATGCAACATTGCTGGTGCTTTGTTGCTCGTAGTACATTGAATATAGTACACGAGTCAAGGGAGGACCTTCAGGGGCAACAGCGGCAAGCAATGAAGTTACACTCGCTTCGAGTAGTGCCTTGGACTCTGGAGTGGCGATAGTGCTGAGATATAGGACGCCTGTACCAATTGCGGTCAGTATGATATGTTCTAGCCAAGTAGTGTTGAAGACAAGAAGGTTGTGGTGTGGTTGTAATCAGAGTATAAGTTGACGTCAAAGCCGTAGCTCAGGCAATGTAGATAAGATTTTGTGTAGTTTCATCATATGACCGGAAAGTGTGAAGAGCAATCAGCAAGGAAGGGCAGCAACTTACTTTGTCCTGAGGGGCATTCACCCGTCTCACTCGAATGTACAATGGTGTGGACCGGGTATTTCGACTCGGTCCCGTCTTCTGTCTTCACAGAGCCGGATGGTAGTGCAACAACGGCCACACCCGGAGTCGGCGCTCCTTCCATGGTCGTTTCAAACAGTGGAGATAGTGGTGAGCCGACGATAGCGATCAGCCTGCTCACCTTGGTGGCAGAAGCAGCAGGAACCTCTTCAGATCCCCGGACTAGCGACCTGGTCTTGACGACCGTACCGTCCGTAAGCTCTACCACCACCTCTTCTCCAGAACCATCGCCCTTTACCTCCTTGATACCGGTTCCAAGCATGTAGATCCCGCCTCCTACAGCACCAGCCCGACATGCGACCTGCGCGATCTCAGAGCCTCCGCCCCACTTGGGGTACACTGCAGCAAAGCCAGGGCCAAACATCCCCATCGACGTCAAATGCCGATGTATTGTGGCAAGGCCGTCTTTCGTGCTGACCTGCCCATCGAGCGATAGCGTCAACGTTGTGATGTACGTCCGCAAATCCGCATCGAGACCCATCTTCTCCGCCAGGAACTCAGCCAGCGGCTTGTCCGCATGGTCTTGCCATTGTGACAGCGAGGCTTCCTCTTGGTAGGAAAGGACGAGCTTCAAGAACTTCATGAGCTGTCGCTTCGCCCGGGCTGGGAGATCCGTGGAGGAGAAAACATCCTCGCGGGTAGAGGGGATACGCGCGAGCGTTGGCTTTGAGGACGGGTCTGAGGATGGCTTGTAGATGAAGAAGGACCCAACGGCCAAGAACTCCAGCTGCCGGAAGGCACGGGACGAGACGAGCTGGGAGAGGAGCTTGGAGCCGGCGTGGATGAGCTGCGGGGAGAGGGAGAGGGCGTAGGCGCGTGGGAAGGACAGTTTGATGTCCGCATCGGCACCGTCTTCTAGCTTGCTTATTACAGCGGAGCTGAAGATGGAAGACGGAGGTGCTTTGGCAATCTCTGAGGCCCAAGCATCGGCTTCTTGCAGGCTGAAAGCTGCTTCTGCACCACCGTAGTATTCATTGGGGTCTAAGTGAAGAATTTTCTTGTCGGATCGGGAGAGAGCTCTTCAAGGAGAGGAAGGACTGGGTTAGTTAGATGGGCTTCCGGCTGGGATTGTTTGTTTGGTTTTGTTTTTGCGAAGACCGGGAAGGGAAATGAGGCACTGACAATGCTAGGAGTGATTGCTGCATGCCCGTGCCACAGATGACCACATCCCAGGTTGTTTCGCTCAACGACTCCATGATGAATGGATGGCTGCACTGCTCTTCCTCAAAGGTCGAGTTGTGGTGAAGATTGAAAGGGGAGAGACAAGACAAGACACGCGAGGTTGAAAAATAAGCTGCGGTTGGAGCTTTAGCGGGGAGCTCACAATTGCCCCATCAGAAGGTTCCGCTCGGAGCGCCTAATTTTCCGCAGCAAAAGGCCCCACCGTAGAGCCGCTGCTCGCTGGTTGTCAAAATTCGTCGGTGATGGCAGCGGTTTCTCTCGGATTTTCTCTTCTTCAACCATCCGCCCGACCAGGTACAGTTGCCTACGTTACCATCCACAGTCAACTTCTCTACCGAGGTTCCTTTCATTAGGCAGCTTCATGTTGGGCGGTAGATTGAAACTCCTCTTGTATCTACTGCTCTTGATTTACAACGTGACAGAGCGGTTCGAAATGTGCGAGACATTCCAAACAAACCCATCATGAGGGTTTAATATTCTCTTGAATACCTCCTATCCTTCCAACTAGGGCGCAAATTGTCAGCCCCCGAACATTGTAATTCATCTTTGTTAGACTGCATATAGGATGCTATTGGGCCTTAAGTCTGGTCCTATCTCGCGAGTGCTTGTGCAGGCGTCGAACGTGTACGCCGGTGCCTTATTATCTTCGAGGATGGAACGCTTTACTTCTGGGCATCTTCTGCTTAGTGCTGGTGGCTTGATATGTTGTATGTCCGCAGCTGTCATCCTGCCACCCCTCTTCTCCAGATCGTGCTCGTCGAGGTCATCAAGAGTGATACCATCACCCAGAGATACGATCCTCTCCCTCTCCCAGTCGGAGGTCTTACTATTGCCGTACCCTCCCGACGCACTACCGGGCAGCAGGGACGTTCCTACACCCTATGGCACTATCAGAGTCTTTGAGCTTGGTCCAGTGTCTGGCGAGAGAGTCTTACTCCTCGCTGGTCTGTCAACACCTTGCCTGTCTCTCTCCAATCTTGCTGAAACTCTCGCCCAGAAGGGTTACCGGGTCATGCTCTTCGATTACTTTGGTCGTGGCTGGTCGGATACCCCTAACCCTGACGAAGTAAACCACGACGAGAGGTTGTATGCGAGCCAGATCATGGTGGCCGTGGCGAGCTCCGAGGTGAGCTGGATGGGCAATGCTGGGCGTGGGGACAATGGTGGTTTCCATGTCATCGGCTACTCGTTCGGCGGAGGATTGGCTATCAATTTCGCGAGTTGGTTTCCGCACCTCATACGGTCCGTAACGGCCGTCGCCCCAGGTGGGCTTGTAAGTCGGAGCAGCAATAGCTGGCGGACCCGATTACTCTACTCGAGGGGAATATTCCCCGAGAGACTGTTGCGCCATCTTGTCAGGCGGAGGTTTGAGCCTGTATATACCACGGCTGAAGCCAGCGTTGGCGATGGTGTCTCTGTAGAACAGGCGGACTTGGGTCCGATGGGCAGGAAGATCACGGGTGATCCCTTCAACGACGCCATCATATCTGACCGTCGACCAGATGTGACGGTGGCATCGGTGATTTCGTGGCAGCTTCGCCATCATGAGGGATTCGTCCCAGCTTTGATGAGCGCCATGCGTTATGGGCCCATCTATGAGCGGCACGAAGAATGGAGGAAGCTGGGCTCTCTGCTTTTGGAAAGGCGGAAGACCCCTTCTCTGCCTGGGTTGCTAGGAGGGAAAATATTGATTGTATTAGGTTCTACGGACTCAATCGTGAAAGCAGAGGGGATACTTCCTGAGTTGAAGGATACTCTGGGAAGCCATGGATTTGAGGTGGAGGTATTGAGTGCTGGCCATGAGGTTGCCATTGTCAAAGGTGCTGAAGTGGCTGATGTTGCCAGTAGCTTCTGGACAAGCTGTTTGCAACAGGATAGACCAGGTGCAAGCTCATAGGTCGTCGTCGACAGATTTGGACACCTAAAAGTGATGGGGAGGTAGCTCAGTTGGTAGAGCGACGTGTCCCAGGTGAACCCGTTCTTGCGAGCTGAAAGGGCGGACAAGGCGTGTGTGATCCTGGTGACGGTGGTCCCATTGTTCGAATCATGGTCTCTCCATTAACCAACATTTTTCTTTTGTCTCTGCATTTTCTGACTTGTCCTGGTAGAATTATTTTGCCTTGCCCATATACATACTTAGAAGCTTGTATTGCTTCTTCATCTTACCCTCTCCAAACAGTATCACCAAGCTCTTTCCTCTTGGCTAGTGGCGAGTGCACTGCAATAAGTAAGGTTGGCTCCGTTACAAGAGCATTGAATTAAAGACAGTAACACATGCACCTGTGACTATACTCATGCCGATTATTTGGATCGTGAGTGATGTGAACCCATTCAACTTGCGGGTACATTGTCCCGCTCGAGGAATTTGGAAGCCTTACTCAGGGAAGTTGACGAGAAGTCGTTCTGTTGCACTTTGTCATGTAAGCAAAAGAACATAGGAAGATGCTTGAGCATCACGTTTAGTCCTCACAAGTTGGGGACATCGCCGGTTATAATGAAAGGAAGCTTGACTACAGAACAGCGAAGTATTCTGCATTTGGGTATCATTATCTGTGGGTGTTCCACAGAGCGTCTTTGCTCAAAAATATCTTTTTCTTCTTCCTGTGCTGACCTCCAGCGCCGCCTCAAGGCAGCGCCTTTTGGAACTCTGCCCATCTACGCTCCGCCATCTGGGTCATTTCCCGTATCTGCTTCGGCCCCAGAACCCTGCCACCAGCCTTCGAGATACCCCGTATCCTCGCCTCACCCTCACTCTTGTCCACCACAACTGTGATGCTCTCCTCGCACAAACTCTCCTCCAGACGGTCAGGATCCACCAGGGCCCATGACTTGCCCTGGCCGGCCGTCTCCGTCTCCTTCTCGTTCAGCACGGCCGCCGTGCATGCGATTGGTAGTCCGTTGACGCTCAATGGCCTGGTTTCGGACCGTGAGCACAGCACCATCTCCCTGTCCGCGTCCCACCAAGCCTTCGGCAGCTTCGTGTCCCTCAGCGCAGCGAGGATGGCCACCCATGCCGCATCAAATGGATTGCCATCAAAAGATATGAACAGCACATCGATGTACAGTGTCCAGTATGCCTTGATCTCCGGCTTCATCACGTCTTCCTCCTCCGCACCACCCTCCATCTCTGCATCATCTCCCTCGTCGGCGTCCAGCTTCGGAGGCGTGTGCCATATCCTCAAATCCTCCACATCCAGCAGCGCCGAGCTGTGCAGAAGAGAGTACACCCTCGTGCTCAACGTCTGCGCGAGCGTCGTGGGCGGCACGCCAGGCAGGAACTGCGGGGCACAGCCCGTGGCGAGCTCGATGTTGGGCACCAGCAGGTCGTAGTCCCTTAGCTCCCTTGCGCCGCCCTCCCTCTTCTCCCTCGCCTTCTCGTCCTCCTCCAGAACCTCCAGCTCCTCCTCAGTCTTGGGATCCCGCCACTGGGGGATGTTGGAAGCAGGGAGGATCTCGCCGCGCACGCCGCAGATCACGCTCGTGTCGCCCATGCGCACCATGGCGCTGCCGTGGGCGTGTGACAGGGACGAGGCATTGATGTTGACTGGCCGGGCCTGGTGCGGCGCGCGGCCATTGGTTCGTGTTGGCTTTGCGGAGGGGGCATTGGTCGGGGGTTGGAGGTTTGCGAGGAGGAAGGGGTGTGGGGAGATCTTGGAGAAGGTTTGGGGCGTGAAGGTCGTTGATGATGCCATGTTGGAAAATTGTCTGGGGCGTTCTATGGCCCGGGATATTGGCTTAACTTCTTTCTCGAAACTGTCTGCGTGGGGTTGCTGGTCGTTGTCCCAGGCGAGGCAAGGCTTGGCTTTGCGGCGAGCTTGAGGTTGAAGCTGAACAGACGGAAATTTCGTCCTCAGCCTTGGCGGGGCGGCTTTACAGGTGGCCCAATCATAATTTAGCGGTTATGCAGGGGCCTGAAGCTCGAGCTACAGTACCCCGCGGCGGTCCCCCCTGGAGCTTTGGTTTACAGGGCTCCCCGGTGCCCCTCTCTTCTGAGTGACCTATTGGTGACGTATTCAACGGCCTGAACAGAAGAGCCTCACATGCTACTCCATACTAGTGTTTAGTGTAGAACCCGAATCAATATCTGCAGGCAAAGGCTCGGAATTGAGGAAGATTTTCATTGACGACAGAGGAATTTTGGTGTGCCCGTTTGCTTTCTTGTTGGTACTTGTACAGCTCTAGCTCTTGAAGATGATTGTATAGTATGTAAATAGATGTGCGTGGTGATCATATATGATCTGCTGTGTATATTGGCCGTAATTAAGCTCTGCTCTCTGTGCTGCCGAGCATAGTTCAGTCTCTGCCCAACCTTGGGTCGCCAGGGTCTCCTCGACGGCGACGGCCACCCTATAATGACGTAAATCCCCATCCAGTCGAGATTTCAGTTCCTGCAGCACCCAACCATTTTAGCATTGGCCTTGAAGGGAATGATCTTCGATGACGGAGGGCAAAGCAAAGCTGTTTGTCAGATGGAGCAATGACGTATATGGTTGGAAGTGGGATATAGAAAAGGTATATCAATGAGCAGACTGCAACTATTCTGAATCTGCTTGCTTCTACAATTCATCTCAACTCATCTACAACACCTTCAAAGCCCAATACTTTCACAAACAGAAAGCAACTCCCACAAACCAACTACCTCACCACCCAAATCAACCACACATCAAACCAACATGTCCGGAAAGGCAGAGCTTCCCCAGGGTGACCGCTTCGTGGAGGGCAAGGAGCACTCTCACCAGGCTGGCGACTCCAAGGACCAGAGGTCCATTGCCAACCGTCTCGCTGCTGAGGAGCGCAAGGACGAGAACGCCGGTGACGACAAGGAGACCGCCCTGTCCAAGGAGAACCCCACACTTCCCGTATGTTACCAAATTCAAGCACACACACAAAAGTTCAATGCAGTATGCTAACAACTACGTATAGGCCAAGGCACACGGAAACGCACCTTCCAAAGGCGCCAAGATCGACGCTGAGATCCAGGCTGAGGAAGAGGCAACTCTCAACAACAAGAAGAGCGGCAAGACGGATAGCATGCCTGGAAAGAAGAACTAAATCAAAGGGCGGGGGGGCTTCACTGGACCAATAACGGGATACCCATCATGAAGCATTTGTATTTGCATGGCGTTTAGAGGATAGATTCGAGGGAAAATCGAATTGACATTTTTTTTGAGAACAATATCTTTGACATCATTGTGTTCGATCAGACAGTGCGAGTGATACGCAAGGTATTGACATGCTGTCTTTTAAACTTTGGGGACTCGATATCTACGGCACATCAACTGCTGCAATGCGACCGCGGTTATTCTATGTGAGTTGTGAGCCCTGTGCTCTGTCATTTCTCATCAGCCAGGATGCCTGAATTTGGCCAGTATGGATCTCTGCGTGAAGGCTCTCAACGAAGACGACTACACTCGAGGGTTGGAAATTAGATTGAAATATTGACACCATCATATTGATTCTACTCTATGTAATATTGGTGAAGGACAACGTGCTAAGCGGCAAAAAAACAAACACGAAAAACAGAAAGAAAACACATTCAAATGACAACGCACACCATCCCAAGGCATATATCACAGCCACGCGATGATCGAGGTGCAAGGATCTCGCCTGGTAGTAATTGCCATCCATATCCATCGATAGTTCCCAGACTTCAACAACCCCTCAGCAAGGTGCTCTTTAAGTTGGACCTGTCTATTTCCCAATGTTAGCAATCGGGCTTCCCTGAATGGAGGGCATGAGACGACAACGACGATTGGGAGTCAAAGTTCAGAATATGTAAGAAAAACTATCAAATAACCGCAAGATATAACATCGCAGGCGAGCGAGCCATCTCACGGAATCAATCGCAAATTACTCTCATCATTAAGAGCTTCCAATCGTCGTTGCAGAAGTCGGTGGATGAAGATTCATAACTTACCAAATAAGAACTCTCAGAGGATGGGCAGGAGGATAGATGATACTCTACCTGCCCATCCTCTGTCCCGTCGACAGATGGCCGCGGGTGCTGTTGTTTTTGTTGCTGTTGTTGGAGGTTGAGGTTTCATTTTCGCTGCAGAAATTTCTCGGTTGTGATTTTATGTGAGCTGTGCACGGACCATGCAGGCTCGAGGGGAGTGTAGCCAATCACGAGTGGGAGACCCGCCGGACTGGGAGGATGGAAGCTGATTAGCGGCCGGGCAAAGGATCAACTCCAAGTGCCGAACGGCGGCCGTCCTGGCCGTCATCGTTGTCACCGTCGAAGCCATCGTCGTCACATCGTCTCGATTAGCTCCCACCTACCCATCTTGTTTTCAGGCATTCCTTTTTCCCCCTTTGGTCACGGGTCTGAATTCCGTACGGTGGTAATTTCTGGTCCACCTACCTTTTTCTTCAGCTTGTTGGTTGAAGGGGGGGGGGGCAGGAGTGAGAGAAACAAAAGCAATGTGACTCGTGCCGATCTCCTTGGCCCACAGGGATGGCACGGTGGACAGCATCGGTGCTAAATTCGTTTTGGTCTAGGCAGCCCCAAGGACAGTGTCCTCATGGGTCTGTCTCAGAAGACAGCTCCTTGGCCGTGCGGGCATTGACATTCCTGGGCGGTGAGCTCTGGGGGAGGACATAGTATCCAGAGTTTTCTGAGGATGGGGAAAAAAAGGAACACCAGAAGAAGGTATCGTTGTTAGGTGAAAGGAGGGCGGTGAACACCGTGGCAACGATATTTCGGAGATGATTGAGGGACCTGGGAGGAAAAAAGAAACACCAAAGCGAAGTATCGTGGATTAGTGAGCTGATTATCGTCGTCTCAGTTCATGACTTCCCCGATGGGACCTATTCATGCATTGCTGCCATGCCATGCCGGCTCTGGGAAGCGAGCCAGCCAGCTGGCAGACACCAAAGACCTCCCGCTCTCCTGCTGCATGAATGGTATGCCATGTGAGGCGGCTCGATGTTAGCGCCTGGTAGCCCTGCTTCCTCGGAAGGACGGTAACGGGCTCGATCTCTCGGTCTGCCGTAAGAATAGCCGATCGTGCTTTTTGCAGATAGGCGAGTCGATGCCAAGAGGAAACGATCATACATACGACGGAAGAAGAAACCAGGTCATGGTGGATGCTACCTTGACCTGGCATCCTCATCTTAGCTGTCGCTTCGACGCGAGATCAGCCAGATTAGCGTCGTGGATCATCACATCTCAAATGCCATATGGCTCGATTCGGTTCCAGATTCTGTTTCTTCTTCTTGTGTCCTGCGGCGGAAAGGAAAGGGGGGATGTAGTACCCCTGGAACCGAGCAAGACCTGACATCACATGCAGAGATCAGCCAACAAGCCTCTTTACGGACAGACACCGCAATTACAGAGTAAATTGCAGATTGGAACTCCCCGGTGATCATGGTTGCTTTCCTCTCTCTTGCCTCACGGGCCGCTCGGCAGCGATTAATTCAACGGCTCCAGGGTCCAATCCAGGTGAATCCTTGCTTGAGGAGGGAGGGTAGGTCGACTGAATCGGACAGGCGCAGGGGGGGCACGCGACAAGCTTCTGGGAGTTTTGATTGAGTCTCTGCGGTCTCGTGTAACACGAGGCCCGTTGTGTCAGAATGTAAGTTTTCGCCCCCTAACCACTCACTGCCCTGCATGTGAGCCGTGTCTGAGGCCGGCAGTCAACCCGTGCATATGTATGTAGGGCTGGACTGGAACCCGTTGATGTCAGGGACACCTCATAGCGGCACATGCCATGGTACTTTGGGGGCTGGAGCCTGGTGCAATCCTTGGAAGGAGGG
>LKEA01000003.1:778301-826663 GCA_003795315.1 Cytospora schulzeri
GGGGGGGGACCGAGTGGTTAGGCAGGTCAGGTCGACAGTCAACGTCGTACGATATACGCGGATTTGCACTGGCTCAACTGTCAAAACTTTGCTCCCGCTGCGTCCCTTGCCTGCTAACTGCCTTATGATGGGTTGCACGGCTTTGGATGGCTGTTGCACCGCATGCGTACGGGCTGCTTTGGTGGCCGTTTATTTCCCCGGTTGGTTGAGGCTTTCTTCCCAATGGCGTATGGATGATGCTTGGTCAGGATATTGTTGAATTTGGACGACATCAGCTACTTTGTAGTCGTGAGTTGAGTGGCAGTGGGTAGGATGCGAGCACTTGAGGCATGTCGTCGGTAGATGTCCCGGCACTGCTCTTGGCCATTCTCTCTGTCTCTCACAATCTGACTCTGGTCAAGCCTGGGTATAGGAAGAAACTTTGCATTGATTTTCAAGCTACCATTACCGTACTCAGTGCCCCCCCCCCTGCCGTCAGCTCCTTCGCCAAACCCCCCTTTCATAAGGACACCTTTTAGTTACAGCCTTGTTGTTTCCATTTTTGGTTTTCCTACCCACCGACCGACGCCAGAAAGAAATGTTAAACAAGATTCGTGGAAAAGACAGTAAGCATTTCTGCTTCAACCCCGTGAGGGGGAGAGCAGTCTCATCAAAATCTGGAAACCATCCTGTTGTTTGTGTGTCACTGAAATCTCGGACTGGGTGCCGTGAAGCTCCACCTCTGTAGTAGTAGTAGTAATAGTAGTAGAGTGTAACAAGCGCGCAAATACCACCAACTGCAACAGCCTCTCGTTTTCTTCATTTCATTTTTTTCCACTGGGGTTTTCGTCTTCCTTTGTCGAAGTTGGTCAAAAGATAAGGCACATAAGGAAAGTGAGAGCCCGCTCGTTGGTCGGGCGTTCCCATTCGCGAGTCCGATCTCGCATCTGTTTCTCCTTCTCAACAACTCCAGCTTGGAGAAGTCGTCTAGCAGCATGGCGTGCCACAGTTGCCGCATGCGCGACCCGGAATCACCCAAACCTCGTTGCCATTGGCGGCGCAGGTGGGACAGCGCACACCCGGGAGCTGGGAAACGAGAATGTCAGATGCTTCCTGATCTTCTTCCTTTCACACTAAGGTGTGTACTCACTGGGCAGGATCGAATATCTGGCTGGTTTGATGGTAGGCCGGGGTATTGCGGCGTGGCCGGCATGGGCATTGGGTTCAGGTGCAGGGGCTGCGAGATGGTGATGTCCAGATCACGGGGGATTGCGGGGTGAACCATTTTGGTGTTGGTGGTTTTGGCGTTATTTTAGTACGTTTTGTGAATGGTGAAGTGCCACTGTTTTGGATGTTCGGGTGGCCAAGAACGGTTAAACCGAAGAGAAGATGGTGGTGGTGGTGGTGATGGTAGTGTTGTAAAATGTTTGGATGGATGGATGGGATATGAAGACACGGGACAGGAGGCAGGAGGCATCAGGTGGTTATATATCCATCCAAGAGCCTCAACCGTTCGACGTGTCGTCCTCGATTGCCTCTTGGACCTCAACATTGCAGGGACCAGGTCTCGAGAGGAAAGAACAAAAAGGAAAGGGAAGAGAAAAGAAAAGATACTTGGCGGTGTCCACGAAGGGGCACGGGAAGCACAACGGGAGCGGATGTTCCATGCTATCCTCCATATGAGAGAAGCTATGGGCAGATGTGTAGCCAGGTGTAGACCCATACCCTGCTTGGGAGAGTGGGAATAATAATGCTACTGACTCTGATCGTCGTGAGTACGGTGGTATTGAGAGCACACACACCATTCCGGCGGGCTACTGCAGCCAGCGCGCCGGCGTGGGAGTCTATCGTGACGGTGTGTTTCAAGAGACCACTTGATTCGACTTGCTATGGAGGGCAAGGGGGTCTTCAAGATGGAACCAGATGACGGCCAGGTAGTCTTATCTGTACGTAGGTGGTGGAGGTGGAGCCAGGGGCCGTGTTTGGATTTCTGGAAGATGGAATAAAAAAAAAAGAAAGTTTTAGCAGAGTAGTGTGATGGTGTAGTAGTCGGAAAGTTTGGAATATGAGCCGTATCCGTACAGCGACGCATCATTTGATATGGCATATGGAGCCCAGGGAGATGGGTAGGATGGAGGAAGCAAGCTCGATTTCGACTTCTTCTTTCGATAGCGGGTACGGGAGTAGTGGGGACCTCGGGACGTTGGAGGAGACCGGAGAAGTGGATATCCCCCGATTCAAGAGCAGTGATGTATTGTTCGAGTACACCACACCTAAGGTTCATGGCGGTGCTTCGGCAACTGGGCAGTGTTTCGGTACCTGATGAACACTTGCCCTCGCAACCTTGGACGTACCCGACCGTGTAAAGTAGGTATGGCTTGCGACTTGCGGCTTGCATTGCGGCTGGTGATCAAGCCAAGCCAAGCCAGTTATATCCGTGTGTGGAGCTCCCTCATGTACAGTAGGAATCAATGGATGCTCGAGAAACGACCATGGCTCCAAGAAAAATGTGACAGATTATCATTATTGTGACCCATTTGGTTCGTCTATTTTCTGTCTGCCCACAAGGGCGGGCGGGGCAGATTACATACATACATCCTACACAGATGTATCTTGCATGTGGCGGCATATGTGCATGCAAGCATCCCCGGCAGCCCCCCCCCTGCTACCTAGGTACTTATTTGGACCATGTTTGCTGCCGATGACGGTCCTCGTATCATGTTTCTTCCCGCCCCTTCTCGTCTGCTACTGGCCTTTTCCGCAAACTGAACCGCATAGAGATGTACCACACTATATAGTATCCATGGATGTAACTTGACTTACCTACCTGAATTACATACCCAGGTCATTGAGTACTAAGTAAGTAAATAGGCACCCAGGGTACTGAAATAGGTAACTAAGTCCCGATGCAAGTAGGCACCTGGGCAGTCTGGAGCGGCCGCACTGCAACGGCATGAGCCGTGATGAGAACTGAGTAGTACGGTGATGAGAGGCATTGCACCTGGCCAATTGGCAATGATCCGTCATGTCTGGCTGATACTAACGGGTGGACAAGCAGATGGGACCTCCAGGGCTTGACCGGGTTAAGATTCAGACTTAGTGCGTTGGAATATCATATCTCACATTATTGATGGTGGTGTTTCTTTCTTCTCCCAAGCTTTCCCCTGGGCCCTGGCCGTTTTGCGCGTTGCGGGTTCTCCGGCGCCCTAGCGCATGGGTCGTTCAATGCTCGCGTGGAATATCTTCCTTCCCATCCTTGCCAAGTTCCAACAGTACCTACGGTTATTTTTGTTGCCTCCTGGAAACCCATATTGAATATATTATAGGGTCTTCAGCCACAACTGATCCCCATCTGCCAATTGAAGAGGATCAGTAATCCCCCACGTGGGTTTTCAATTGCACCTTCCTCAAGGCGCTTGTGCCAGTTTTTAATCTATTAAGGTTAAACTTTTGGTAGGTCACCCAAAAAGGGAAGTACTGTCAACCTTGAATGTACCTACCAGGTAGGTAGGTATTGTATTGTATATTCTTGAATTTACACAAGGCATATACCAACCTTGGAACCTCGATAAGTTCATCATGTCCACCTAGGCACCTGGGCATGCAGATGGACATGGATAGTCGTACCTGGGTAGGTATGTACCTAGGTTGGTAATAGGTAAATAAATACCTAGGCAAGTCCAGATCCTGGTCTGCATGCAGCCCCGCCCCTTCCCCCGTCCGTTCCCCCGCACCCACCTCAAGTGCTCAGGTAATCTATCCACTTTCGAGCCTCTTCCAGACCATTGACGTCTGTCTACTGTACCTACTGTACCTACTGTACCTACATACCATCCTGCCTCTCTGCTTCTCAAGCAACTAGGAATGTCTATCTTCTATTTCTTCTTCTATTTCTTCTTCTTCCCAGCCTTCTTCTTCGATCATCGGGATGTAACACCTCTTGCCAAGGCTTTCATTTGCAAAACGATAACGGGTTGACCGCTCTTTGGCGCCGATGAAGTGCATGCGGAGTAGACCTGTCTTGGTTCGCCTATCTCATCAACAACACCACACGTCCTGCACGTGCACCTGGCTGCCTGGGTACCTACAGTAGTAGGTAGCATTCCCAAGCATTCCAAGCCTTCCAAGCCTTCCCTATCCATTCAGCCCCCCTCCCCTTCCCCTTCCACCGATCGCCCAAGATCAACCTCTTGGAACCTTGAGGTCCAATCTACTACACTGCCAGAGACCCAATCGCTCGGTTTCCCAAATTGCCATGGATTTGAACTTCGGACTGCACCGGGCCCTGAACTCGGTATATCCGGCATCAGTAGGTCCCCGACTGTCCTTTACATGTCAATCAACAAGTTAATGGGACTCAAACTGCAGAGCATGTTGATAATCTTTGCTACTTTTTGCACACCGTCCTAGATGCATCGCCGTTGACTGGACGAAAGCCTCTTCGCCGCTCGTGCCTCGGTCTTGAGCATGGTTTTCATCCGGAGCACCTACCCCATCGTCGTGCACGCTCGTCGTCCGCACCAAAGAGGACGCATACCCACCAGGCCCCTCCTGTTCATTCCCTGCCGTTGATCTATCCGTTCCGAGAGAACGGCCCCGTCTATGGCACTAGTAATCATGGGCCTCACAAAGGATCACACCCTAGTACCTGACAATCTGAGGGTGTCTCCACCGGCAATATCACCCAACCTCATGGCTCAGCTCGTATCCTTGGGAGCCTCGCGACGACTGAATCGGGAGTACCCAGGGAAAAACAATGGGCCCCGCTGCGGATGCCGAGCCTGGCGGAGAGACCTCGATGTCCGCGATCACATCGATGTCCTAAGCTACCTCGTCTGAAACCGACGGAGCTTGTCTCGCGTCTCCGATATCACGAAGACTAGACGACGTCGTCGTTTTCACCGACTTTCCGTTGCTTCTGCAACCATGCTGCTCTGGACACGAATACACCACAAGGGCATCAGGTCACGCCTGTTTGCTTCTCTCCTCGGAATCTACCCAACCAGGCGAGACACAGCCGATTCACCCACAGCCATAGTCAGCAAAGGTCGAGGAACCACTTCAGTCTGATTCCTAGGCATTTTCGAGGGGAAAAGCATTCCAAGTCAACAGCGCTGGCCTATGCGTCACTCATCAAATGCTGGATAGGCAGTTTCTTGATCCTGTGCCACAGAACTCCCTCGCTAAGCAGAGCCGCAGCCTGGTGTCACAATTCGTGGCCCATACTTATGTGCCAAATACGGTAATCCGTGCATACTTCCGGCATGACAGAGAGGATGTGGGGTCTGCATGAGTAGAACGTGCGGTGGATCTTTCGTATGTACAGGAGATCTTCAAACCTGCATTTCTTGCTGTGGGCCTAAGTCAGATGAGAAGGGACCTCTGCGGGGCAGTTATTGGAAGGCAACGTCAAATCGCCGGATCGCCGGATCTTGGAGCGCTCGTGAGTTCAGGATTCGACAACATGACCTGTCACATCTCACTTCCACAAACCTGCGCAATGTGGGCCGATTTGGACGTACAAATGACAGCAAGAGCATCAATGACTCGAGAAAGAGAGATCCCTATATCTTTGTATCATACCCAGCATCGGAGCACGTTCCCTGCGAGCGTCATGAGGATCCGATCGCTCAATACCGTGCAGTGTAATCCGCGGGACAAGAAGTCCCCTCTCCGATGTCCGGACGTTGCCGGCCTGGAAGCCGTGTCTTTAGGAAGTCAGCGATCCAATGGAGCATCAGGCTGTCTTGTCGCCATCGAAAACATATCGGGAATACAGGTGCGAGATCCCGATGTTCGCATAGGTCAAAAAGTCGTTGGACACTGCTCTAATCATCTTTGCACAAACATCCCCATCATCCAACCTGTCGGGACGTCATCCGGAGACTCTTGGCTATGATCAGGCCATGGAAGCCGCCATGACAGAGGCTGTACCACCCTCAGCCGCCCAGCAGTCTTTTGCTACTCTTTCACCTTGCTTATTACTGCGTGTACAAGAGACTAACGATTGCCGAGATCAGACTAAGCTTTCTCTCAGGGTTTTGTTGAGATCTGGCCCACTCTCGGCAAGACTGCGTGGGTTCTTGCATGCAGACGCATATGAACCGCAGCGCTGGGACGAATGAGACGGCCTGCTCCTCGTGGCGAGAATGGCTCGGCCACTTGCACATTCCACAGGCTGACTGCACTGACACCGTCAACAAACATCTCAGTTTTCGAAGCCATGAATAATAATACAGTAGCTCGGCATGAGCGACAGTGAACCCTTTGTTACGTACAGCTCCTGCGCGGCAACCATCTGGTGATATCAAATCGATCGGCTTCGGGTGTGGCTCACTCCTGCCAGCCAGCCGACGGGATGATCGACGTTGACATGAGGTGGCTTTATGTGGCACAAGGGCTATCGAGCCGTCGAAAAAGCATCTAGCCGCCGCGTCAAACTCCTGCCAAAATTGCACGTGTGTAGCGCGAATGAGACAGTGGCTTGTCCGACATCAGATCGTGTATCTTGGTCCGATGCCGCTCCTTGTTTCAAGAACACAACCCGCCCAACAAGGTCTACATCGGCGAATGCTACTCTTGTCTCCGATTCAGAGGCTCTCGGACAGAGGCGCGAATCTTGACGCAAGTCTGCGATGCTGGTGGCTCGATTTGCGAGCGGTAATGTCCATAATCATGCGACAGTATCGTCACCAACGTATCGCAAACGCCCCCACCCACCCGGTCACCCGAAACGTGAGCAATGAGCGCGTTTCGAGAAAAGTACTACAAAGTACCTCGCAAGCATCTCCAATAATGGCCTTCGGTGGTTTTCCTGCCCTAAACGGCCCCATACTCCGTGTGGATCGGGCTGCACGACCCCAGGCCCTTCGAAACTTAATCGGCATGCCCCAGTTCACTCTGCCGGGGTGTAGCTCAGACATTCAGATCCAATATTGACAGGGTTAAATGTTTCGCCTGCGTGTTGCCTCCACACCCTCGGTCGACCGAAACAGGGATGAACGCAACGGGCGGTGACCAACAAAAGCAAATATACAGCCTTCTGCGCCGGGCGAGGCTCTGCCGGCATTTACCCGACTGCCCACAGTCCCACAGGCTGGGATACATTTCACGTGTCGTCAGCCTGTCAAACTGGCAGCGATGTTTGCCATGGTTCATATCCACAATGAATATTTACAGAATCACAGGGACGTTTGTAAAAGAGATGCAGGCCCACCGGGCGATGTCATTCATCAAAAACTTGGGAGAGCACACTGCGACAGACCGCGGTCGCAGAAACTGACGTGCTAGTAGTAACTCCAAACAGGGAAATGGGTATCCTATCTACTGGAAACTTCGCCTGAATACGAATCAGGGAGACCTTCCAGGTTGCTGTGCAATCAACGCCCGAACAAAAAACAGAGTGTGCCAAATCCTGGCTTGGAAGCCTCCTCGTCAAACAGGAGACCGTGCCTCGAAACTGAAAGCCAAAATGTCATGGTAATCATTTCCATGCAAATCGGCAGAGAAAAGGAAATTCTTGGCCCCACAGGGTACCGGTCAGCCATACAGGATACCTAACTTGACCAAGAGCCGAGCTGTCAGAAATGATACCGCATATTCGTCGGAACTGGCAACGAGCGGTGACCATTTGGCTCGATCGCGGGACTGCCGCGCATACGTGGTTTCTACCCTCATCGGACTTGTTTCTCGATTTTGACCAACAGCTTGCCTGCACTAGGTCTGCCGTGAGCATCTTTCAGGTCGATGAATCGATATCCCCGCTGTAATCGATCGAGCCTAATGCAAGCCCAAGCGGCCAGCTTATCTTTCACGAGTCCTTCGTCTTCGATTTTGAACCTTGATTCGGGGTGATGTTAGCGTTATGACCTCAATATCACGTATTGACCAGCAGGGGACCCGATGTCTCGAACAGGAAATCCAGTACCACTTGGCGACTCGACAGTCAGGCAACGAAGCAACACAACACGCGTCGACACCATCTAGCGAGCCTCTCGGAAGGAAGTAGTGCACTAAAGGCGCATGATCTCGTCTCGGATAGCTACTCCAGCGATAACCGATGAGGCAGGCCGAAGGGTGACAGGCATCGAAACACAGGCGGAACGTTTGTGCTGCGCTTCACAGGAGCAGAGAGTTCTGATGTGTCTCACTGATTCACATCGGATGCCAACTCAGAAACGGTCTCATGTCCGTTCTCCACACCGGTGTGCACTCAGCTCTAGCCTCCGATAATCTCCTTCAGCCTCACCGGGCGGACCTTGAAACTGCGCTATGTGGAAGCTGAACCATCGACTCGCATTGGAGACCGGTCATGGCAGCACACTGACGGCTCTGGTCCCAATGCAGCGAAGTGCAAGAAGTACACTGCCCAAGATATCGGGAAGATGGAGTACACACCATCAAGGAGGGGCTGAAAATCGACAACAATACGGCGGGCAATATCAGAAAACAGGGGATATGGGGCTCTGCTTGGTACCACTGCACCGTTAACTTACCTGACGAAGCTGAGTTCCTCCACCACATCGTCGATCTCGGGGAACTCGAGGACTTGGCCTACTCCCCAGTCTGGATTCTCGGTCTCGCTACTCTTGGTCACGAGCTTATATTGACCATCCTGCACAAGACCGCTCTTGATTGCCTTCTTCTCGTTGCGCTCCTCGGGTGTTTCCACGTGGATCTCGCACTTCACAAAAGGCTTGAAACTGGTGCCATCAGATGTGCTGGCAGTCGACACTGTGCCGGCGTCGCTTTCGGAGTCATCAGACTCTCCAGGGAAGGGAAAATGCTGTCCAGCCAAGATAGTGATGCGCAATCTCTCCAGGGTTCGATGCTTGCCGGCCTCGGCCTGCGTTGTGGTGCTATCACTGCTGAGATAGCCCTGCGGCTTAAGTGCCCAACCCTGCTCGGGCTCGAACATTGCGCTGTTCAGCATTATTGCCTCGTCCACGTGGGATCTCTGCCAGTTCAGGGCAACCATCTGGACGCCTTTCCGCCAGTAAATCGATGGGTCGAGATTGGTAGAGCTGACGCGGGTGGAGTGCGGATAAGCCCGCATGAAGAAGTTGCGGTTGTGAACGAACATTTCCGCATGCTTACTTTGGTGAAGCTTCAAGATCTTGTATTCGTCGATGGAGAAAATGTGCGATAATGACTGCGCCGGCAGCCCTGAGAAGCCTTTGTAGTGCTCGCTATGCGTGTAGACGGCCAGCCTGCCGAGTGCTTCCCGAATCGTGGTCTTGGATGTCGTCTTGACCATTTGGGAAAGCTCGCCGCTCTGAGTGTCGACTTCCCCGGACAGCCGCTCATCGTCGGATGCAGAACCGTCTTCGTCATTTGTGGCCGTCGTGGGTACTGTGAGCTGACTGCTTGCTTTAGAGAGGCCACTGCCTAATACGGCTGGCTTCTTGACCTTGACCAGGATCTTCTCCATCAACTCTTCCAGCCTGGGTTGGCGTTCATTAGGATTACAGTCCGCGAACGGCTCATCTAGCAGATAATCGCCCCACTCCTGTTTCATTATATCGACCATCATATCTTGTTGCTCGCCTGTGGCATGGACCTCTAAGCTCACAATCAGGGGAAGCTTGTTGGTCTTGAAGGCAGACTCCTTGATCACCCGACAGACCTCTCGCAGTGGTATGCGCTTTGCAAGGCCCACATCACCGAGACCCTGAACGGTGTGCGCATGCGTGACTTCGGGCTCTATCCTACCCTGCCTAGGTTCCCTCGATTTTGATCGCGACCGAGACATGGGCCCGCCCTCTCCCCGGCCTCTCCCGTCAGTGGACTGCACATGCCGGAGTGTTGGACCAATGTCGCTCGGATCCAGCCGGTCATTCTCCAGGGACGTTGTGCTGTAACTTGCGGTCGGGATCGCCAGATGCAGCTGGCTCATACTGGCACTTGCAATGCCTATCTTCGAGCTGTACGCACGCAAAGGCTTATTCTTATGCTTCGACCCTGCAAATGCATGCCATTTCCGATCAAGCTTGTTGGCGAACGACTGGGCCGCTGCTGGGAGCGAATGGATCGAGGTCGTCGAGAGCGCCGAGAGGTTCCTCTTGTGTGTATATTTTGGATTATTGCGGCCGCTCGGCGACCGCGACCTGCTGGGCGTGGGCGTCCTGCTCCGTTCCGACCCCTCGCCGTTCCAGACGTCAATCTCCACGCAGCGGCAGTCGCCCTCCAGCACCGTCCTGTACGCCTCGGCGGACACCTCGCCGCTGAGCTGGTTGCCCAGGCCGATGTACGTGTTGTGGCTGCTGCTTATGAAGTAGTTCGTGATGGGCTTTGACAGGTCCTTCTTCCCCGCCGGCCGCAGCGCTGCGCTGTAGTCGTGCAGCCAGACGTAGATGAAGTCGCCGAGGGTGTACTTCTCCTTCTCGAGGGGCCGCACCAGGCCGCCCTGCACCTCGGTGAGAAACTCCTGCAGCCGCTCCCTTGTTATGAAGTCCCCTTCGCGCCCTCGGAGGGTCGTGAAGACGCGCTCAATGTGCCTGTGGGTATACTCTCTCAAAAGGGGTAGGTCGGATCGGTAGTTGGGCGTGAAAGGGGCAGCGCGGAGGTCGTCGATGGGTGATGTCAGGCTGGACTCGTCGCTAACATTCGCCGAAGCCGTCGTGGTGTCGTCGTTGTCGATCGTCTTTACGGTGTACTCGGACTTGCTGTGATGGTGCTGGCGCTGTTGTTGATGGGGGGCCTGAGGACTCGGGGCCGTTCCCAAGGCTACCATCGAAAAGAAATGTCTCCATGCCGTATGCGCGCCGAATTTGGGGCTCGGTCTGGGTCCCCCGGAACCTGGCGGGGTTGGTGATGATGATGGTGGTTCCGGTCTAAGTCTTCCTGCTGTCGCATCCTTATCGGCGCCGGCCTCGGCTCCTCTGGCTCCTCTTCCCCTATTCGGCGACATGGCCGGGTAGGTATGCGCACGTTTGCGGGCTCCCTGTGCGTGAAAGTACGGTGGCCGGTGTCAGTTGAGTCGGTCTGATGGGGGCACTCGCCAGGAGCTCCAGAGGGTGGGCGCTTTCGCAAGGCTGCGTTGCGATGTTGGGAGAGGGGCTGGGCTGGGCTGGGCTGGACTGGCGGGTCGGGCAAATGGGCAGGTTTTAGATAAGGCCAGGTAAGGTAAGGTTTAGAGTTTTGCCGCAGACAAATACTCGCTGTGCTGACGACGACGACGAGGTTCACAGATAACGATGCGCGACCTCGACCCCCCCGGGGAACCACAGTTCTTTTTTTGTTTTCTGGTTCAGCTCATGGTAGGACTTACGAGGCAACCCATGAGTGGTACTACGTGATGACGGTGTGTGGTCCGTATTTCGTCCTCCCCGTATCGCCCGTTTTTTGTTCAGGGGGGTTGCGCCCGACCGAAAGAAACCGCGGCGGCCCGCAGCGCCTCACGCCAGCTTCCAGAAAGCAGTGGACCAGCTGCCACTGCTGCAGGTCAGATCTGCAGAAGGAGGATGCAGGTAATTATGGGGAATGGGGCTGCGCTGCAAGTGCAGAACCGCAGTTGGGGCGGGCCCCCGGTGGTCGTTGGGGCGGGTCTATGGCGCTACTGTATTGTGGGCGTCGATGTCCGGCTCGCTCGCTGATGAGGCCGGGGTGGATATTACCGGTACAGGTTCGGAATAATTAGTCTTTCGTTGACTTTGTTCAAATTTGAAATGGAGGAGAAAAGCAATTGGGAGAAAAACAAAGGAAGGAACAGAAGAACAAGGAGTAGGCAAGCATAAGAGGAATGGTCAAGAGGTAAGCATTGATCACTCACTCTCCGGATTCCTCCCCGGCACTGCGGACTACATACTGGGCGGCCGCAGCACCACAGACGACCCTTTCAAATGTCAAGGCCTGCCAATCTTTTAAGGTTTCGGTACGGGCTGCAGATTGATCAGGGACCAAGGTCCCGCTCCCCAAGGGACTGGTAACCCCAACGGCTGATTAGGCTGAGCTCGGATATAAAGATCTGAGACAGGACTGGACGGCTGGAAGGGTGCTTCCCTGCTGCGAACCTTGAAAGTGCGGGCTAAATTCGGCAGCGATGAGGGTTCTAAGCTGATCCCCCAAAACGTCCTGCAATAAGGGGGACGGAAGTTGACGACGGTGGATTTCAGTACCAGCAACAGGGGCCTCTTGCTTGGGCATTACTATTTCTGCAGGTTCTAGATGGAACATCTTGTTTCCCTGCAGGGCTGATGAAACGATCTGTCTACCAAATGAACCTTGGAAGCTCATGTGGGGATTGTTCTTCAGGAATCGAGAAAGGGCAAAACGCCAATCATTATGTCATTGGCCCTTTTTCCAATTCATCAAACCACTGGGGGACAGACAGGGCACTCTCTGATCTCGAAGGAGCTGCCCCTGAATTACCTAGGTAGATGACAAGAGAACCCGGCCCGCCTGTGGAGAACAGTTGATTGAGTGATCGGCGCCTCGCAAGAGCCGGTTCCCGATGCTAATTTTGGGAGTGTCACTTGATGCTGATATCGTCATCTTCGTATCCAAGGGTTTGTGAGAAATAGTTTATCTATTTAAATTTATGCAAATGATGTTTGTCCAGACGGTAAGATTTTGAGTTGGTGACCAGACCTTTCCAGGCGCGTCAAAAAGAGGCCACCCAGCGGGCGCAGGGCGCTGAAGATGCAGGTGAAGGTAGCTGACAAAAGGCTTTGGGGCATAACGTCATTGGTTTGGAGAGTTTGCTGACTGCAGTTCAACATTGAACAGCACTTCTTCATCGCCACACGGCAACTTGCAGTTTCTACACTTATCGGCTGCCACGAACAAGGGGTTTGACTTCGTCTCGACCACAGGGAAAAAGTTTCTGTCCTGCCCTAATCACTCAAAAGTCAAAGCAAGCGCGACACCAATACAGCAAGACACCAGATTTGAGCCGAAGGACACCAAGGAACACAGCTCTGACCTAACTGAACTCGGCTCAACCTTTACCCAGACAGACGACCATGGCTGCGAAAAAGTCTCGCCGGGAACATGAGGCCGAGGTGCGCTCATGGGGCTTCAACCACGTCTTCACCTGGTCCGACGGCCCCCACGCCCACTACAGCCCGCATTCTCATGCTGGCCTGACCACGCATCTCATCCTCAGTGGTCAGCTGATCATCACATATCCAAAGGATGAGAACCCCACGAAAGAAACGTTCGGTGTTGGTGATAGACTTGACGTCGATGCGGGGAGGCTCCACGAGGTTTGGATGGGCAAGGAAGGGTGTACGTATGTTATTGGGGAGTAGATTCGGGATCTTGCATATTATATGAAACGACTGTGGTAGCCGAGGAAATTGAAGTGATTTGAAGTTGCCAATGAGGCCAAGTAGCGAAGGAAATAATATTGTAATATTTGCGTGGAAAACGCGCAAAAGCACATACATAACATTCAGTAAGCGGCAATGACGGGACCCTTTCAAGCCTACGGCACCCCTGTTCCCTCAAGTGCTCGAGATTCCATCCCTGGCTATGTGGTTGGATCTTCAAAAACCACCTGGGCAAGCCTATGAACTATTAACGGACAGGTAATGCAGTGGCACAATGCTAAATAGGCCTTTTCTGCACCTGGCCATCAAAGACTCGTAGTTGCTTATGTTGGAGTGCACTCTTCGCCGCCCCCAACATATCAACCTCAAAGGCCTTTATCACGGTTCTTCCCTTATTCCAAGGTGCAGATGTCACTGCATATACAGGATCAGTGCTCCTATGTAGCTCCCATTCAACTTTGTAACAATTTCCCCAATTCCAATCCTACCTTTCTCCTTCGAGTTGCACGCGGGCGGTTTGATGACAAGCATCTCCATTTGAATCAGGTTCAGAAAGTCGTGGAGATATTCAGTGCAACGCTCGTGCTTGTGAAGGTCATCTATGAACTAGAGGCAATTATGTTAGTTCTAACCGTGTTGGAGTGGATAGGTGGAGGGCTGTCTACCGTGGAAACTGTTTCTTTGACCATAACCGCGATAGAGTCGTCATCTTTGCACCTTACTATCTCAAAGAATGTGTCTGTAGACATTTCAGACCACATTGGATCGGGTGCTTGTCTCGTTTGAGCGAATTGTTCGACTAGTTCCCAACCTCCTAATAGCCAAGCAACAAAATCCAGGTATAGGCACCCGAGGGCCCAAATGTCGTGAGAACGGCTGAGCTCACCCACAAGATCGAACTCCGGTGGGCGGTAAGATGGCGAGACTGCAGCCTTATCGTTTGGCTCGTAGAACATGCTCAGGCTGGTGTTAATCTCAGTCATCCCGAAGTCTGTGATCTTTAGTGTCCCATTGTCGTTGCTGTTGAGGGCATTCTGAAACCAGAGCACATTTGTTGGCTTGATGTCTCCATGGCGGCCAAACATTGAAAGGGGTGTACGTGTCAATGTTCGGGTCTGGTGTGTTTTTCTGGCCTGTTGATACGCAGGGTGATGCTTCCACTCGTTGGAATTATACTTGTGGATTTTGCAAAGAGCCTCAGCTATTCCGTAGCATTGTTTGGCCATCCAACGCACTGTCTCGTAACCCATCGATGGTTGTGGGTTCTTCTTCTTCCAGTAGTCCTCAAGGTCGGCCCCTGCCCAAGGAAATATGAGGTAGAACTTCTTGAATTGTTCATACGTGGCTAGAAGGGAAATCAGGTGCTCATGGGTGTCATCACTGAACTTCATAAGCATTTCAGCCTCGCGCCTGAACTCGTCCCTGTTCCTTGATGACAGACACTTCACAGCGAAACTTTGACCTGTGAACTACTTTCTGTTAGAAATCTCCTTGACTGCTGGTGGATTGGTTGCGATGCAATACCTTGTAGTCACCGAAGCCGTGCTGTTGCGGATGTATATCTGCCTTGAACACGCTGCTAAAGCCGCCCTCAACCTCGATTCGGCCATTCGTTGGTTCCTCGCTTTCGTCTCCGTATCGACTGTCCGCCGTGAAAGGTAAGGGTATCTGATCCTGGAGGACGAAGTGGCCAACGTTCTTGCGCTCCCCGCGGTGAAAGAACGGGGCCATTGCCGTCCACTGCCATTCTTCGAACTTGATGATCGCCAGTGGAGACCAATCCTCGAAACACCTTAGAGGCTTCGCAGCCCCTTCCGAATCATTCTTCCGAGCCAGGCTGAATATGTTTGGGGATCTGCCTTTGCGTCGTACTTTACGCAAGGGCAAATCCTGATCGGTCACCTTCTCGTTGATGAACAGGTTGATGGCCGAGAGCTTCTCACAGAGTACCAGGATGGCAAAGATCTTCTTGAAGGATACCTGATGTCCCTCCTCCGCCATGCCACAGATCTTCCGCGTGTGCCCATCGATAGTATGAAAGTCAAGAATACCCTTGAAACATTGCCGCAGCTTCGCCTTCACGGAGCTCTCGTTAACGAGGGCTTGGAGCGTCCGTTCCGGGAAGAACCCTTTCTTTTCCGAGTGGCCGGGTATACTGTGAAGAACACTCAGGAGTCGCTCTTCTATAGACAGTGTTTCATCTTCCTCGACTTCCGCGACTGGGATTGTGGGCTCATATCGTTCGGTAGTTGCCTCAATTTCACGGCCTCGGGCTCCCAAGTCTGTGATAGTGGACTTTTCACTTGGCAGTCGTGGTGCACCCGGATTGGATATATTGTGAGGCACCCCCTTCCCCGTTCTCGCATCGCGATCGATTCTGATGTCAATCTCGCTTGCTTCATTTTGGGAGTCGGTTGCCGTGTTATCTCGGCTCTAACGACCATCAGCATATGGCACATATAATGACATGTATCTCACTCACAATGAGACTTTGATCAGACTCCTTCAAGTTTGGCTCTCGCACAGTGGATCCTCCATCTGACGAGAATACGCCTATAAACTCTGGTGTAGTAGGGGCGGGCGAGCTTGCTATCGAGACAGGTAGAGATGATGTGATACTCTCGCCGGGTCTCGGGCTTGACCCCTGATCAACTGATTCATCACTGACAGGGTCGACAGGCTCTGGGAGCCGAAGCTCAGGCAAAGATTGCGTTGCCGGGGGTCTTTTTTGTTTGATAGCGGCATGGTTAAGGCCTTGGGCGGGACCATGTTCAGGGACACCGAGTTTTGACCCTGTATACGTTCGTTCTGAGGCTAGAGTTGCTAGGTACTTAACAGACCCTTGATACGAGGTTTGCTTCCAGTAACTACCTTGCGAAGATGGATTGTCAGGGAGCTCATCGTATGGCTCAGAAGATTGGTGATATTCGTCCATCATGGAGTGACAATAGCCCATGATCGGGAGCCTTAACGCCCAATCTGGGAGACCAAGATCAACCGAAGCATCCGGTCTCTCATATACTACCTCACGTCTTCATATAAGGCTCCATTTCTAAGTAATCGAGTACATTTCGTCCCCCGTCTCATCAGCATCAGCCCCAAAGCCGGAGTCAACTTACTGGCGAGTACGTTGAGGTTCTACCATAGCCGCTGGGCGTCAAAGAATATATTTAGCATGGCTGAGAATGACCCCTAGCCATTGGAGCTGAAGTGGCTTAGACCATGTGGTGTGCCTTCGCACTCACATGCATGTTATGAAACGGCATTTCGAGCTGGGCTCATACCGTAGGGTACTTTGGGGGCCACGGGCGACTGTGTGGGAGGCATCCTTCACTTTGAATAGGCTTTTGAAGGAATATATTTTCGGCTCACGAAGAGATCCTTCACACAGTATTTTGTGCTCGTCCTGGCCACTCAAGTAGTCCTGCCACACCCCACATTTTGACCAGTCTTTTGTATTGATTTGACTGTACTTGGGATTGAAGTACCTAGGTAATCAGGCCATGGTCACATCACATGCAACCCACCTCTATATGGATTCGCTAAGCTGTTTCCAAGATTCGGTGGCTTTCATAGGCGTAAGTCTTTTTACACTTCTCGGCCATGCTTACTCCTACCCAAATCCCCCAAAGCCGATGGTATAAATGTCGACTTCATGGCTGGCACGTTGATGTTCTGCATCGTGACTGTTCACATCAAGCCCTGGAAACAGGTGCATTCGGAATCTCTTTTGAATATGAATTCTATAACCAAATCGGCTGAAATGCCACACAATAACCGCAGAACCTCGTCTATCGATAGGGACTCCTCACATACCGACACAGAGTCGCGTCAAGATATTTCGGGAATGAAAATTGATCCAGACAAGTTGACTGCCATCCTCAGGGCAAAGTTTGGAATTGGATCATACCAGATCAATGTAAGTCGACTTTGTTCATGTGGCAGCGCGATGACCATTTTGGTGTTGATATGCCGGTAGATGTTACGGAACGTGTACAGCATCCGTGCCCCAAGTCGCCTCTCGACACGAGAGATCCTCCAATGCAGGTGCTAGAGAATGGGTCAATAAGTTACGACTTGATGGGCCAGCCGCTCGAGCTGAGAAATAATGGGGTGGATAAGCTCGAGCTCTTGATTAGTGTCGATGAGGAGGGTGGGTAGGAAACGAGGGTTTCGGTCCGAGGGAGCCCAGAATGTTTACTAGTGAAGGCGTAATACGCAGCCATTACAGCCAATTAATTTCATTGCTTGTAATTTCCAACACGAGTGATTGTCGAGAATTAGAACACTCACCGAGGCGTGGGTTGCCACCACCCTCTGGACCATAATATCATCACAAGGCCACCTATCAAGACTCCACGATCCTTGGACCCATGACCGAACTCCAGGGGTGGGTGACACGAACAAGCACAACTTGCATCAAAGCGATGGATCTATTGATATCACGGAGCAGCTGACCACCACTTGCCCACCACCTTCCGTTCCCAGAAGCGGGGATACTTGCTTGAGGCTCTGCGGACGCAGTGGTGCCACTGAATTAAAAGTACATGACGTCCTAATGGAAAGTCTTACAGTGTTGTAACAGCACGGGCAACGCAATTAGCACTTCAGAAGCATGGCATCAATGTCAACCAATCCCGGGTTGGAAGAGCTGATCCCAGACTTCTATGAGGTCTCCAAGTTTCCTGACGATAGACCACAGGACTTCTTACCGAATGGCTCAGTTGACAAGATCGTAACCAGGGGCTCCATAATCCAAGAGCTGGGGGCAATTGAGCATAGTGGTCCAGTGGGTCGAGGAAGCAAGGCCGCGGCAGACGAGAATGACCTGATCAATTTCATTCTCAAGGCCGGGAAGAAAGTTTTCACCATCAGTCTCATAAGCGGCTTGAGGCACAATCAACTGCGGAAGGCAATGATACAATTCAGAAACAATGGTTATGTGGATGAAGAACTACCTTTCAACGTTCCGATTGACGAGACTGATCACCCTTGTTTTCCACCCCAGCTGTGGTCGAAACTTGCGAAAAAGGATTTCCAGAGCAAACAGTGGATGGTTATTGTGCCTGTCTTCCCAGCAGAATTCAAGAAACTAGAGCTTGAGCAGGGTCACATATTCCCGTTCATATTCGTGGACGAAGAAAGAAAGGAGGGCACCTTCGGAAATGTGTACCAAGTCACCATTCATGAAACACACCAGGAAAAACCGATGCGGAAGGTGAGCCATACCTCCAGTGCTCACTACACTCCTCAGTTACCCATGTCTTACTCATTGCTGACTTGATTCAGGCGAATGGTGGCCCCGCCAATGTCGCTATCAAGGAACTCAAGGCCTTGGGACAGAAGGACGACCCAGTGTACAAAGAGTGGATGGCCGAAGCCAAAGCACTGGAAGAGACGAGTAGCCTCGAGCATCCACATGTGGTCCAAGCCATGGCAACAATATCGAAAGAAAGGAGGCATTATTTCATGTTCCCATGGGCTGATCGGGGAAGTCTTCGCGACCTCTGCAAGAGAAATCCAGAGCCCAATTTACAAGCCAACCTCATTAATGATATCATCCAACAAATGGTTGGATTAGCTGGCGCCCTCTGGGCCCTTCATAACTTTAAGGATGAAGGGGCATATCGTCACGGCGACCTGAAGCCAGAGAACATCTTGATATTTGGGGACGGTACATGGACAGGAACCTGGAAAATTGCAGATATGGGCTTGGCAAAGCGCCACATCACTGACACCTCTGCGCGAGGACCGACGAGTACACGCCATGGAACACCGTCTTATGAGCCTCCCGAGGCTTATCTGAATACCTTGTCCGCGCGATCTCGTCTCTACGACATTTGGTCCATGGGCTGTATTACACTAGAGCTGATCATCTGGCTACTCTACGGCTACAAGAGGCTTATCGAGTTCAACAACAGCATGAACGATCCCTTGGGACAAGCAAGTCCTTACTGGGAGTACGACGTTGGATACAGAGTCGCCAGGGTTCATCCCAATGTTAGAGCGTGTATAGCTCACATCAAACAGGATCCGGAATGCAGAGGCTCGACGGCAATTAGTGACCTCTTACAACTTGTCGAAACCAAACTACTGGTGGTTCCACTTCCCCAAAGTAGTATAACCTTCAAGCAACATGCAAATGTCGATGCGGATATTAGCGCCGAAGCAAGAGAAGCGGAAAACATACCAGCCGTCGAGGTTACCATGCCAGACTCGGAAGCAATTGACTCTTCGGTCCCCAATCCAACGCTAGGGCAATTTCGATCCACAGCCAAGGAGTTCCGTGATACCCTTCTGGATATCCAACGAAATGGTGAGGCAAATGAGACTTACTTGTATACAGGAAAGAGTAGAAGAGGTGTCCCCGGGCCGCCTCTGGACACGCCAGACTTGCTCCCACAGTCTGTTTCTGCGAAGGTTCCTTTGGTCAATCGCCCAGGTACACCACCAGTTCAAACTGGAAGGAAACAGGACCTGCTGCAGACACCATCATCGAGAGTACATGTAAGTTACATCTTCCAGTGCATTCTTCCAAGCTCTCTTCCAAGGTTAATGGTACCAAACCCTGGTGTGCTGCACCGCTAATTGAACCAGCAGATCGTACGTAACAGAAACAGGCCTCTAGACACGTATAAGATGATTTGATACGAGCCTGCTGACACAAGAGATTGCCTAAAATTTTTCAGAATGCAAGCACTTATCCAGTTATATACACATAGTAAAGATATCGGGGGCTAACAAGCCTACAGTATGTAAGAAATACACCCATTGTCATGCAGCAAGACCGACTTACTTACCGCCACCTACAAAATGCATCGCAGGCTGTAAGTGTCCCTTCCAAAGCAACATTCACTTCTACACTCTGTTACATACCATATATATATGTTCTGCCAACCGCTAATATATTGCCACTGAAGCATGTGAGTGGAACAACCCGTCTTGAACTTGACAATATCGTTTATATGACTCCACCTGATTGTCTAAATCGTTAACCAGCCGGTGAGCTGTCTAACTAACCTTTGCCTAAATTATGCTACTGTGCTGACCTTCGTGTAGCTAGTGAGTCTATCACCCAGACTAACGGTATCGGCGGCGGCTGAGTGCGTTATGGCGTATTCTGATGACTTCGAACAGCTCAACCAAGTTTGGGAGTTTCCAGTCGATAACGGCTTCCCTAGGACAGTGCTCGGGAATGGTAAACTCTGGGCAGCAGTGATGAAGCCCTCATCAAAAGCTACACTGCTTTGTGAAAAATGCAGGAAAATCGACTTCTGGGCCGGGATGTTCCTCCTTTCTGAGGAACTCGGCAGTCTGGAAAGGCAATCTTCGTTTTGCGACTTCTGCAGACTGCGATGGAATTTGTGCAAACGATTCAATCGCAGCCACACGGGAATCGTCCATTTCGACAAACTCGAGTCCACCCTGAGACTCAATGAAAACTATCCGCCAGTGTTGACAATTCACAGCGGCTCAGGTATGCCTGCGCCATCTGACTTTTGCATACTTGGGTCATGACTAACTTTACAAACTTACAAAGACCTGGACGAGGCTCCTGTTCCGCGCTCTGCAGTACAGATCGGCCTACCGGAGCTGCCAGAAGCTGGTAGTAACCACCATTTTGAAATACTCGGGAAGTGGCTGGATGACTGTGACCGAAACCACCCCCAGTGCAAGCCATCGAGACTGCCTTGCTTACCTACGAGACTCATCTATGTTGGAACCCAAGCGTTGCCGGTCCTCAAGCTGTATGAGACCCAACCAGGCGAGAATTTGAAATACTTCGCGCTGTCACACCCATGGGGAAGCCCTCCGCACTTTTGTACTTTCAATACAAACATTCAAGAGCACAAGCAAGCCATCGAATTCAACAAACTACCAAGGACATTCCAACACGCGGTTATAGCCACGAGGGGTCTAGGTGTCCAATACCTATGGATCGATTCGCTTTGTATTGTCCAAGGGAGAGATGGGGACTTCCAGCGCGAGGCAAAGCGTATGGAGGATGTATTTAGTCAAGCTGACTGTATACTTGCGGCGAGCTCTGCTACCGGGCAAGGAGACGGATTCCTCCACCCACGCCAGACTCGCAACTACCTTACTCTCCAGCAACCTAGTCGACCGCCGGTTTACGTTTGCGAATATATAGACGACTTCAACGAACATGTCCGGGGAAGCTACCTCAACCAGCGAGGGTGGGTCCTCCAGGAGAGGGCACTGGCGCGGCGTACGATCTACTTTACTAGCAAGCAGACATATTGGGAATGCGGCGGGGGTGTTCGTTGTGAAACTATGACTAAGATGCACAAGTAAGGACTATGGCCCCTCATGTAGTAGGTAATGTTCCTGGTGCTGATACATTTGCTTCCAGCACGCTTGAGTCTTTCCTCGGCGACCCTGCCTTCCCAAAGATTGCCATGGAGTCGTCTCACGGCGGAAAGATCCGTCTATATCAAGACCTTTATATGCAATATTCCAGACTCGCCTTCACTCACCAACAGGACCGACCTGTAGCCATCGCCGGCCTCGAAAAGCGGCTTATCCACAATTTTGGCGTACGAGGGGGCTTCGGTATTTTTGACGGCGACGATCCCGGCCAACTGCGTCGCAGTTTGCTCTGGCATCGGGCATCAGATGTAGCTACTCTGGAGCCCATCGATTTCATGAGCGATCGTGGCCTAGCTTCAGGCACCAAGGCGCCTCCAACCTGGTCCTGGATGGCCTACAAAGGTGGCATTGAGTACCTGGACCTGCCCTTTGGTCAGGTGGAATGGGAAGAAGGCGACGTTCTTCCCGTGGGAACGTGGAACAGCAAAGAGGGCTCTGCTTCAGACCTCGGGCTGAGCGTGGTTGCCCGGAGCTTCAATGCGAATGTCGCAACAGCGGCCGGAGAATTCATATATGATGTCCCGGGCCAGACAAGCGGGCTGTCAGCAGCACTTAAATGTATCGTCCTAGGACGACTGCAATCGCGACAATCGAGCACTAGGACTCATTTCGTCTTGCTCGTTACTACAGGATCCTCGCCAGTGGCCCGTGGTGGGAAGGTTTACCACAGAGTAGGAGTTGGCTCTGTGCCTGGGAGTTGGATACAGTTGGACGGCCCGGCAAAGATTGGGAGGATGTTGTGATAGTGTCGATTCAAGTCGTTTCCATTGTTGTGACGTTCCTCATGTATGGCTTCTCATGCCTTTGACTAGGGAGCCTTGGGAGGAGATCAGGATAGGAGAGATGAGATACAACCAACATGAGAGTCTGTCACAGGGGTCGCTTTGGGAAGCTTGGGGGAGGGGAGTCGGCGAGGGCTGTCATGATGCCTCTTGGCTACATTTCAATTCTCAATGAAGTCGCCTTTATTCCCAAATACCTTGCAAAACTTTGAACGACTTCTGTCATTTCTGACCAACTGTTTCCAAAGCTTCAACCCTGAGGAACTCTCGAACGACCCTCGCCCAATTTTGGTTTCATTAGATACTGTTCTTCGGCTTCTCTTGCTGTGAACATGACCGGACGTGCTTGGTTTGTTTCACTTGCTCGCCATCGTGCCCACAGAACTGACAAGCATATGGGAACGAGGAAGTAGAGTCTCGCACAAGGGAGTATAGCTCGAATCTTATGATACCCCAACAACTGCATCACCAAAGTTGATATCAGGTAGGTCACCAGATGGGGCCGGATGGCAATTGCCTCGGCTGGCAACTATGAAAAGCGACCTAGACAGAGTCACTGTGCTCAGCCAGCATCTTTCCCTGATCGCTGGCGACAAGAAAACAAAGGAAACGAAGTATGATTTGGCACAATCCTTTACGAAGATTCAAATCACCTTTGGCACCTGCGAATAACAAAGTTGGGAGGGCTTGGACTCATCTTTGTCTGCACGAACAGGCACATTGCACAGATAAGGACCCGTGTCAATGTAATGGACGGTGAATATTATCGATGATCATGCATGATCTAGAAGGAAATCGAGTTTTCGATTTCACGTCTACCTTACTCCTCCGCCATCTGTCCCCTCCAGAACCAACCCTTGCCGTTCTTAAGCACCTTCCCCTCCTCCCTCTCCTCCAGCGGCAACGGGCTCTCACCACCGAGAACATACCGCCTGTGCCAACTGCCCACAAACATACCCCTCGGGTCTGCCTTGTCCCTCACCGTCCTCCACGCCTGGAGGTCCTCACCGTACATCTCCTCCACGTCCTCCACATTGACCATGTGGAAGTTCTTGGCCCAGTGCGGCTTCCCGCCCAGATCCCGCATCAGCCACTCGAAGCCCTCGTAGTACCGGTCCAGACAGGGCGGCTCGAGGTCGTACGGCCGGTAGATGGTAGCGTTGAGGTACAGCGTCGGGCCGTCACTGCATGTGGGGTCCAGCCATGGCCGCTGCTCGATGCCCGTGCCGTCCGTGTTGGCTAGCAAGCCCGACGTGTCGGTGACGCGGACCTCGACGGGCGCGTGGACCCAGAGCCCTTTACTGCTGAAGGGTATTCCGTGGTCGCAGTAGTCCCTGTCGCCGGGCTTGAGGTCGTTCAGCCAGCACGACAGCCTCTTCAGGGCCTCGGGCCCCTTGCGCAGCGGGATGGCCCACTCGTTGACGTACTGGCTGTACAGGCAGTTCATGAGCAGGGCCTTGCGCTGGGGCTGGACGGCACCCGTGGTGGTGCCGTCGGCGAAGCCATACTGCAGGCCGAAGACGAACCACTCGACCCAGGGCAGGATGCGCGGGACGTACTGGGCGGCCCAGAGGAGGTTGTGGTAGACGAGGTAGCCGAGGGTGCCGTCGTAGCCGTTCCGGGGCGGCTCGCGGTGGGGCTCGTCCGTCTTGTTGGCGTTCCAGACCACGGCCCGCCGCGTGTAGGGGAACCACCAGACGCGGACGAAGTGGCCGCCGTGCCACAGCGTCGTGTCCCAGTCGCGCAGCATGACGGCGTCCGAGTCGATGGTCTGGGTCCACTTCAGGCTGTAGGCGGGGACGGCCTGGAACTTGATCTCGACGATGATGCCCAGTGCGCCCAGCGACAGGAGCGCGGCGCGGAAGAGCTCGTTGTTCTCGGTGCGCGAGCAGGTCCGGGCCGTACCGTCGGCCGTGACGATCTTGATCTCCACGATGGACTGGCTTATGAGCCCGTGGTAGAGGGACGAGCCGTGGGTGCCGGTGGAGATGACGCCCGCGGCGGACTGCTCGTTGATGCTGCCCAGGTTGGGCATGGCCAGCCCCAGGCGGTCGAGCTCCTCGCCCAGCTGCCACAGCCGGATGCCAGCCTGGAAGTGGACGATGTTGGTGTCCCGGTCCCAGTGGAGGATCTCACGCAGGTCGTCGAGGTTGACCAGCCATGACGAGGTGCAGGTCAGATCCGAAGGGGAGTGACCGGACCCCGTGGTGGTGATGCGGCGGCGGCATCGGCGGGCCAGGTCGATGGCTTTCTGGACCTCGGCGACGGACTGTGGCCGGATGAATAGTTCGGGCTGGCATGTGAAGGTGCGGGCCCAGGTCTTGTGGGCGTACTTAGTGGTGGCGCGGAATGGGATGCCGTCGTGGGAATGCTTTTGGATGGCGTCCAGCACTCGCTGGTCCAGGGTTGATAAATCCATGGCGGCAGCGCAGAGGCAACTCGTCCGGGCCAGTCAAGTCCGGTCAAGCAGTCCTTGTGTCGATCCTCGAGTTGGGTGGAACAAAGAGTAACCCACAAACTATTTTGAGGAGGGGGCACTTAGGCGGTTTTGTATCAGTGCCGCCTGGAGGATTCAAGAAGGCAGGGATATCCACAAAGTCCGGGATAGGAGGTGTTTCGCGATGGGGTCTTTGGTTTCGCGAGTCAGAAGTTCTCATGCGCGTCTTTGTGGTGAGGCGTCTCGGATCTATCTCAGATTGGGAGGAGCCAGGGAGCTTGAAGTCTGATGTTGGATCGTGTTCGGACGGAATTTAATCTCTCGATAATATTCTCGCGAGATGTAAAGTTTGTAAGCACATTCAGCCGATGTTCAAGTTCTAGGCCCTGGTCTGCGGATCGAGACGGATTGATACTGTACTGATATTCACTCCATAGCAGCCCACGGGTTCGGCAGTGTGAAAAAAGTTGTCACCGATGGAAGGGCATGGGAGTAGATTCGACATAAAAACCCTTTGGGCGCCATTTTCCCCGTTGAACGTGTGCACGAGGGTTGTCGTCCATTATCATCAGCGATACTCGAGTCCGTATTGTCCGTGTCAATGACTGCTTGATTTGTCTCGAAGTCTGAATACGGTTAGCGTCATCTGTCAAAAGTCCGGCTCGCTAGCACGTGCTTGGACCCTGACTGCCGGGGTTGTTAGCAGCCTGCTTCCCCCACATCGGGGGTCTTGTCGGATAACGGCGGCTTGATCTGAGTGCGTAACTGAAGCTGGAGGATGCCGTGATATGGAGCAGCCCTGCACCACATCAAACAGCTGCAAACGTCAGCTTGTTGGTATGTCAAGTATAATAGCTGTTTCAAGGAATCTTCTACTAGCCTGGGCTGTGAAGAAACATGCTAGAAGACAGACAGACCACCAGATCTTGAGAACATGGTGCGACATTGACGCTGGTGTTGATCTTCTGGGTCGTCCATGTGGATCCATCGTGGGAGAGAGCTCAGGTCTCTACACATCCCAAGGTCCTTTGGTGAGGGGATGCATGTACACGACCATCAATTCAGATTGAATTGTATGGGGTGAAAACAATGCATTCGTCAAACCAGCGATCTCTGCACACAATGTCTTTCAGGATGGCGATGTGTCGTCCAAGCTCTTCTTGTACCTGGATCTGCGGACCACTCAGAGCTCCAGCTGCCAAGGTCTGGCTGGAGCTTGGGCCAGCCATCCCGACAGCTTGTACTCGCAGCAAGTCTATCATCTATCTAATCAATCCTAGATTACATCACGCCTGACGCTTTGCTTCGATCCTAAGTACTAAGTACTCAAGTATGCAAACCAACACTGCCATTGAACCATTGATCATATAACAAATCAGCAATGGCTTCCTCCACGAGCACCAACTTCACAACAAGTAATCCTCCCGTGCCTCGAGACTGCCGCGGCTCCATCGCTCCCCAACCCATTGCCACGCCCACCTACGGCCCAGGCGGCGCTTTTACCGTCCGCTCCTCCATCAACATTTCCGCACCGCCCGACACTGTCCTCGCCATCCTGCGAGACCACTCGAAATGGCCAGAATGGAACAGATTCGTGCGGAAAGTGACCATCAAATCCGACCCCGCACCCAACATGATCGAGATGGACACGGCCATGACATTTGACGTACACATGGATCCCACAGATCCCGGCAGTGCTCCGACGAAGATGGACATGCTCGTTACGATACTGGAGCCCTATGAGGTCGAAGGCGAGAAGAGAGGCTGGCGCATCGCATGGAAGCCAACTTCCCACCCAACATGGCTACTGCGGTCAGAGCGCGTACAGGAGATTGTCGATGACGGTCATGGGAATACCGAGTATACCTGCTGGGAGACAATGTACGGTCCCCTCGCGTACGTCGTGAAGTTGGCAGTGGGGGGTAAACTGGAGAAGGCTTTCCAGTGCTGGGGCGAGGACTTGAAGAAGCGGGCTGAGGAAAACATCAAAGAGTAAAGTGCGTCCACCACTGCCTTGATATAACCATTTATGCAGGTACCATTTGAGCCGCGTCGTCTGCTCTGCCTAATATCTAATCATGATATATACACAACGTCGGTCGTCTCACCCAATCCCAAACCACGGCTGTATAGCCCCATGACACAATCTGGACTCGGCCCTGACTCTAGGCCTTAGTCAAGTCAATGGCCGGCGCCGCCTCGAGGTAGACAGTCAGAGGAGGCTCAACCGGCCGAAGGCTCCTTGCAATGGACTTGAGCTCCTGGTGAGCAGGGCAAGTGTCATCATAGTACTTCATATCCTCAAGGCTGTTGAACTTGGACTGGGCCACGATGGTGTAACCCTTCGCTCGGGCCTCATCTTGTGCGATACCGGCGCATAGGTAGTTAATGTAGGGGTTGCCATTCTGTATCCCAAAGATTAGAACGACAGAGTCACTTGGAAGGAGATTGATTGACAAGGTAGAATACCTTGTTCTGTTCCTTGGCCAGCTTTTCATACGCTGCGATGAGCTTGGCTTGGCTCTCGGCCCCTGGGAGCTTGAACATGGTGATGCGGTGAATGAGCTTGGACATTTTGGACTGATTGTTGTTGTTATCGCTGGCTATTATTTTTCTTTATCTTAATTCTATAAGAAGATGCAGTGTATATCGATGCGTGTCCAGACGTCTGAGTTTGCTTGCTGTTCCAAGGGGCTAGGCTGGAGGACCGTGAGGCTATTTATGTAGAAAGCCGGGTGGAGTTGGCGATGTTAAGGTTGTCAGCCACTGGGGCTAGCTCCGCTCTACCACGGATTTACCACGAACCTTCCACGGATACGGCCTCTACCATCTCATCCTATCAAGGCATATACGGTGTTCTCAGTCCAGTTCCGAATGGGCTGACGGAAGGCTACACTGATCACCGCTCGTTGCATAAGATATCATCGGATGGTTCTCCGTGATAGGTCCACGGGTGCTCTCGGCAGCCCTGTCATCAAGGATCCGGATCCGGACCCGGGTTCGGATTTCCCCCACGGCGGACCAGGCATCTGGGGTCAATTGGTGGCTGTGAGCCTAATCGTTCGTGGTCTAATTTTACCACTTGGAATTTGCTTCTTGCAGCTGTTCATGAGAGGTTGCCCATCCAAGGTCGACTTCAATGCCGACCATATTGTTCTCGACAATGGACCTCCATTCTTCGATGTCCTTTGTTCAGGTGTTAGTGGAAATTGTGGGAACTCCGGCCGGAACACAAAGGCACAGGTGTAAGTCCAGGGGTGGCTTCAAGGTTCTATTCATAACTCATACACCACTTCCTCCTCGGACTTGAGAGGTGCTGGATTGCTGCACAACATCTGCTTGGGACATGGGCCAAGGGCCGTCTCAGTCCGGACATTGCTGTCTACAAGTTCCATGTGGAGTACAGCATGACCCCTTCAAGGCTCCAGGGTTCACAAGAGCAAACTCATGTGCCAGGTTTCTTCCCTCTGCGTGGCTGAAGCAACGACAGCAACCTTCACCTCCAGCTAGAGATCTTCCTACCGAGGTTCTCCCAAAATCAAATATCTCATTATTCCCCTATTTGCTTCCATGACTGAAATTAAGATAACATCGAGAACCTGCAAAGCAACATGGCATCCACATGTTCAGCCAAGATCTCAGATACCTCGAACGGCCAGACTGCAAGAAGATCATATCCAGTCAGAATTCTGGAGAGTTGGAGCAGCGCAGCGGTACTGATATTTGGATTAGTGGGAGTAAATTCTCGTGGCGATTTTGGTTTTCCAGGTGCGCCATGAGTCTCCTAACTTCTTCCCTTTTCTTAGTCGCCCTATGAAAAGTCCCCAATCGCATCATGAGCCCATATGCGGCGTCGCTATATATAAAGGTTGAAAACCATCACGAAGCCACGGAAACCTTCCTCTGACACCTTGCCTGTCATGATGGCCACTAGTCCTTGGGTTTTCCACGTAAACACATCCCTTGGAATCTGCGGCTAGCTCATCAGTTCGTTGCAAACTTATTGCTTGAAGTAAAGAGACCTAGGTCGACCTGCATGCTTGGCGCAGGCCATTCCCAGTGAATCTACTCCAAGCTGCGCGTTGTCTGTTCATGAATACGTGTCCACTGGAATTCCGTGGCGACTTGTAGCTATCCCATGTTACTATGGCAATCCCCACCTTTCAGAAGGAATAACCTCACAGTTTCGCAACGCCGTAAACACTGGTCTGGCCAGAACGAATAGCAGAAGTCTCGCCAGGCATGTCTCAGCCTGATGACGCGAACGCACTTCGCCGAGGGAACTGTAAGTTAGGTTCTTCAGGGATATTGCTGCCAGAACAGTCGTAAATTCTTAGCTCCCAAGAAAACAGCATCCAGGCCCTCAAAGAACTTGCTTAGTGCCTCTCGTTTGCGGAACAAGATCACCTCCTGCTTTCACATTGTGTCCGGACATTCCGTATCATCCAGTTTGCCTATGATTATGGTTCCATGTGCACAGAGTTCAGATACACAGAGGTTATATAGCAAGAGTCAGATAGGACTTCGAAAGTATAAGTCAAAGGTTGATTGATGGTATTTATACTCGAGCACAACTTTTTGTGTCACCGGATACCACAAATAGAATCTGCACGCGCGAACGATACTGTGGATGATTACAAAGTACATAAAGCCACTTTTTATCTCAATGCGTGCGTGTGTGCCTACCAATGTTTCGATTGTCTCGAATTCTGTCTTCATGTAGGCATCCAAGATGACAGGCATGAGATTAACAAGCGAGGCCACAATGTACCTGAGTAGCCACACCAATTTTTTCAACGGTTGTTGCTGAGTGTCAGTGCCATTGGAATGCAGACTACATATCAATATTAAGCTTAAATTTAAGCTACAGTCTAAGCGTTTAGGGCAAACGGCTGCCCCCAGCTGCCGGGTTGGAATGATATATCCGAGTTCAGGAACGCCAATTTCCACTGACTGCCCGAGTTTGTCTCACGGGCAGGTTAGACAAGAAGGCCAGAACATGTGTTTGTCAACGGGGCGGTTTTGTCCATTCAAAATAGAAATAAAATGCTTACCGAGTGCCTCACTCTCTTGTGGATGTCAAAGCCGCGAGTGCTTCCTCATATCTCGCTCGAGCAAACTTCCCAATCCCAACGAGCAAAATGAGGCTCAACAAGGACTTCCCCTTCAATTTCCTATTCTTTTGGGCAACCACTGCTCTCTTTTCAACCGCAAATGCCTCCAAGGTGGTGTTGAGAGATCCGTGTACGCCCACGTCGACCGCTATACTCGTCATTGAAGTTGTGTATACATCTTCAGGTGTTTCTGCCCTACCAACAACAACCGTCTTCAGCACCTTTACTTCTACATCTGGTGTCCCGTATCCCACACCCGCTGGGCCAGGATCTGGGTCCGGCTCAGGTTCCAACAATGGAGGAGGTCCGCCGGATACCTGTGGGACAACTACACAGTACAGTATCGCCTTGATCACCATTGGTCCGCAAGATACTCAGACGGTCACCGAAAGCGTCACTATCACTGTTCCACCGGCGTCATCATCGTCATCGTTTTCATATTCTTCCGGCGTGTCCACAGTTGTAACTAATTCGGCCCTGACAACCTCAGCCATAACGACTTCAATCATAACGACTTCAGTTATAACGACTTCAGTTATAACGACTGCAGCCACGCACAGCTCAGCCGGGACCAGATCAAGCGTGTTCAGTCTAGAAATTGCAAGTTCGTCTGTGGCCAGTTCATCCGTGCCATCTTCAGTCGCGACTATTCCGCCTGCGGCAAGCTCAAGCAGCGTCAGCTCACCAGTGGCCATTTCATCGGTGACCAACAGCGGAGTCACATCATTCATGGCGCCAAGCGACCATTCATCCGCCACGTCACTGTCTGCAAGTCCCAGCAGCACACATTCCACATCTGTTCCCAGCCCGACATTCTGGCTCAGAGCAGCCAACGTATCCCTTGTTTCCGGATCCAGCACTAACGCCAACCTCTCACGCTCCAACGAGCAGTATGCAAGGCTGTACAATGGCACTACTGATGCCCAGGGATCAAAGAACCTTGATTTTGCACTGGCCTCGACAACCTCGGCCAACGTCTTCACCCTAGACAGCCAGAATCGCCTCCTGGAGATCAATCTGGGATTCGTCGCGACGAGCCAGTACGGTACGACACAGAAGGTGTGGTTTGACCCGGTCGGTAACTTTCTGAACAACTACACGGCCATAGCCTGCTCCGTTCAGCCTGCATCCGGATCTTCCGCCTATGGGACACTGCAGTGCACCGGTCCCGGTAGTGTCGGCGGGAATCAGACAATCACAGCCGTATGCTACGGTTCCAGTAACACCAACACCAACGGTGCCAATGGAAAGCTTTTCCTGTCCAGCAGTCTCGCGACGGTCAACGCGGAATGCCGGTCTGTGACGCTTGATGTGGTGCCGTATGTGCTTCTGACTTAGGACTTAGGATGCGTCTGCAATTTACTGAGAAAATACTGGTTCTGGGGATGTGATAGTAATATGCCTTTGTAGGGCCTTGGTTGCGTTGGTTAGGATTTTATGGCGTCTAGTATTTGCAAGAACGATGTACGACTATGGGGGAAGTGTAATTGTGAAGGGTATGTTTCTAAAGGCAGAGATAGAGCGAACTTTCTACAAGACTTGATGGGTTAGGATCATAAAGTGCGAAAGTTATTGGGATAAATCTGGTTCTATTAATTACCACGGCCATTGTATTCATCAGTGACCACCTGCATGACGAGTCTCGTAGGGACAGCAATGTTTTGCGACTCAAAAGCTGGCACATATTACCTGAAACCGAACTATCCTGATGCCTTCCGTGAATAGAACATAGATACAAAAGTAGCCCATATAGTAGTGTCATATGAGGAGACAGCAGATGTCGAATGGACAGTGATTTCCACCCTGAAAAAAGGAAGACAGCTCTTTTTGTACCCATGGGAAGATGAGAAAGCCCTGGCCCTTGTACCCTCTCATACTAATAGCCATGGTCAGCACCGACATCAGCTAAGTTGTCGGCGTTCTCCTGGTGTTGCTGAGCTCGATCTGCTGCTTCGTTGCTTCCAGGCAATTCGGCGTTGTCTTGGTAATCATTTGCTTCAGCGTTCGCCTGTCGAGCATTCTCCTCCTCTTCGCGTCGGACAACAGAGAGGCTCTCTTTGATTTGGTCCATCGTGATGGCGATGGGCTTGGATAGAGTCCTGTAACGACGTCAAATGTAACAGTTGTGCTGCAAAACTGTTATTAATACCGCAGCTTGCCTACGGAGTTATGTTCCAGAGTAGCAAACGACTTACCCAAAGAGCCCGATGAATTCTTGTTCGAGCTTTCTTGTGTAAGTGAAGGATCGGGGTCTAAACCGGGCAGCTAGAAATGTCCGTAAAATGTTGCATTTATAGCCAGGGTCCTCACGACTGGCAGTCTCCCGAGCCTTCATACCGCCGTCCTCGGTGGCCCTTTTACGTCAAGCTGCGTATCAGTGGCTGGCCGATAATTTGCTCTAGATAAGGATTCCCCGCGCTCAAGGGGAGGAGAAACCATGAGAATAGTTGATCTATTGGCCGGCCACGTCAACAGACAGACTTCCGGACTAAGTCGACCGTCTTACCGTCGTCTTGCCTGAGGTCTAGTGCTTACTATGTCACGCCTACCTGCACTCTTATCAGCGACAAGACCACGGCAGTATTCCCCGACGTCTCAACCTGATGATACTCTATTCTATCACGGAAGTCGAAGATTCCATGGATCAGTACAGGTATTCCGAACTTCAAGGAGAAGATATCAGGTTAGTTGTGCTACTCCCTGGGGAGTTTGACCAAGACATCAAGATCACCATCGACACAGCCGACCTGGAGACTTGCATACCTAATGGTTCCCCTCGGAGAAGTATGGGGCTCCATGAATTGAGAGGCACCCTACCGCCTGGTTGGTTCGTATATGAGACGCTTGAAGGCGATATCTACTTCTATTATGAAGAGGATGGGGGGCAGAAGTGGAGAGCTTCTTGGAGCCACCCAGACCTCTGCTTTGATCCATCACTATACCAAACACGGGAACACACCCAGGCCACCAATCGATTAATGTATGAGGCGCTATCATACACATGGGGGTCCGAAAAAGAACCAGAGCTAGCCTGCATACAAGACAAACAGGAGGGAGCCTCATCCATGTCTACTCTCAAAATCGGCGGCAATCTAGCGTGTGCTTTGCGCCACCTCAGGCAGCGGGACAAGTCCCGCACGCTCTGGATAGACGCCATATGTATCGACCAGTCCAATGTCCATGAGAGAGGAAAGCAAGTGGCGCGAATGGCGCAAATATACAAGAGTGCTCGCCGTGTTGTAGTGTGGCTTGGTGACTCGGACGAAGAACACAATAGCGGATTGGCGCTGCAGACAATGGAATACTTGGGAAAGCAGGTGGTAATTACCCGGGATGGGTGGAACTTCACTGCTCCAGATGCGGATGAGCCTTATTGGTGTGAAGGAAGACATCCTTTGCCTTACAAGGAAGACCAGTGGGTCGCAATCAGCCGTATCCTTCGGAGACCTTGGTTTGGAAGGGTGTGGATAATCCAGGAGATCCAGCTGGCAAACAGGTCTGCCATACTTCAATGCGGTCACGATCAGATCCCATGGTCACGTTTCCGGAACGCCGTCACGTGCCTCTGGGTGAGTGCCACCTCTAGCTTCCTCATTGCACGTTGGAAAGCTGCGGTATCGTCTAATATCTAAAACGGGCTGCTACAGAACAAAGAAAACTTACCATCAGTCCTGTCGAGAGACAGCATATCATTTGTGGAATACTTGGCAAACACGCACTATATACACACTCCCATGTTACATATGATTCATCTCACTAAGGGAAGGGGATGCTCAAATGACCGGGATCGCGTTTGTGGACTTCTTGGATTGTTCCCTCCGGCTCTCCAGAAATGCATCTATCCCAACTATAGTCTAAGTGTTGCTCAGGTATACATAGACCTGGCAGTCGCGTGCATTCACACCGAGGGAACTCTCGCACTTCTGAGGCGTTGCCAACCTACACGACTTGCTGAGGATGGCCTGCCATCCTGGGTACCTGACCTATCGGCCATAGATAATTGGACGAGCCCCCTTGAGTGGCTTCATGCGGCAGGTGACTCTCGGGCTGAGTACAAATTCTTGGAGCCGAATCTTCTTCAGGTGACGGGTTTGCAATACGCAACCGTTAGCGATGCTGAGTGCCACCCTTCAAAGGAAAATAATGAGGAACGCGCAAGAAATATCTTTGACCTTCTTGGACTTAGCGGGCCATACACAGAGGGCGAGGACCAGTCCGGGAGAGTGCCAAAGTTGGATATCTTTGCAAAAACCCTGGCTGGGGGTTTCCTCCTCGAACGGTTTCCGGACGAGATTTTGTCTTCATTAGAGCAATGGAGGACACTGGTAGCCAGCCAGTCTTTCATAAGCCAACTGCTACATAGGATGGAGGGTAAAATTGTACGTTCCCTTCAGGAAAACTGGGCTGCAAGCTTGGTCAGGGGCAGGTCTCTCTTTCGGACAGACAATGGACATATCGGGCTCGGGCCTGCGGGCACTCAACAAGGTTCGTCACAATTCCGCACGGCTTGTTGAAACTGTTGTGTCGGTTGCCTAACTTCATTCTACCTCACAGGTGATGTAGTGGCTGTCCTACTCGGCTGCGACTCTCCGATGATCCTTCGACCCCTGAGAGACAACCAGCACAGTGTGATAGGCGAGTGTTATGTCGACGAACTTAAGGATGCTTCCGCACTCATAGGCCCATTGTTATCTCCTTGGAAAGCGCAGGTCTGCGACGGAATTGGTGAGTAAGCGCGGTATTTATCGCTTCCTTGATACCACAACGGGAAAATTACATGACGAGGACTCTCGCCTGCCAGCCCTGTCACCCGAGTGGACAATCTGCCCTTGGGACAAAGGTGACAGAGACCAGGGAGGTCTGCAGGCTTATAAGAGAAGGACAGGAGAGACGGTTCTGGGAGATCCTCGACTGTCCTCAGAGGCTTTATTACAACGCAATGTCCCACTACAGCAATTTATACTAGTATGATCATAGTTTTCCTATCTACTTGCACCAAGTCTTTCCCCGTAATTATTGTACATGCCACATCTCAAGAATGATATAGGGACCATTTGAACGCGTGTAACAACCGAACATAGTATCAGGTCAAAGGGGGTTAGAAATCAGAATAGGGACTGGAGGACGGTTCTGTTGTATCATCTGATATTTTCAGGCGGAGGGTAGATCGTTAACAGTTACCTACCCTAGGGTACTGTTTTGAGTACACTGAAGCTACCCTTTCATGTAAGACCCAGGGAGCACTGCGTTTCCAACTCTTACCTGCGGATCCTCGTCTGATATCTGAGCCTAGTGTGAAAGTACTCTGAAACTATTTTATTGACGAGTGGCCCGATCCGACTCAAAGCACGTCAGGCACGTGTCTTCCCTGAGCGGCATTAGTGGTACAGGCAGATCTCTCCTACTGCAGAACTAGTCCGGCACGCCTTCGAAGTCGACCTTCCACTTGTAGTTTAGGGGAGCAGTAGTCCAAGGATACCTCACCATCCCCGCTGTGCATGGGCGCTCTCAGAGATCTGCAAATGCAGGTTTATGCAAGGGCTACCCTCATTCTTGGGGAACGACCAGTCAATTTCCTCCATTGATACCATGTGCCGGGCCACCTCCAAGCCTACTCGGCCACTCGATATCGTCTTCACAGCTCGAGCCTATGACAAGCGCCGCTTTTGTGAGGAGACAATGCAGAGGGTGGCGGCACACATAATGCATAGAAAGCATGAGCTTTACTCTCACCGAGACGCTGCAGTACATAGGCGACCATCTGTTATGCATTACCAGGTCTCCCGGCCCCCATCGTTTCTGTACACCACTGCAGCCACTGCTCTCCGCGACACTTCAAATCGAGTTCAAGGTTCTTCCAGAACATGATTTGTATGATTCAAAGACAATTTGATAGGGTAAACATCCGGAACATATTACAAGCGCCTCGGGTCTATTGGGCCCTTGACTGGAGCCACCACCAGTTACATATAGGAATCGGGAGCATGTGGTTTGATGCTCGCCTTATCAATGCTATCGCAAGTCTGTGGCTTCACCAACTCTGATCTAGACCGTCATGTACTTGGTGGGGTAGCATCGCATGGTTGACGATATGGCATCGGCTGTGGTCACTGCAAGTGCAGTCCAGAATGTCATTATTTGCTGATCCACCACACCTGCACGAACTTCGTCACACTGGTATAAGAACGTCTCATCCGCTTCGTCGCAGTGAACCCCTTTTGTTCCCCTTCCTATCAGTCAGCCAGACATATAAAGTCCTCCAACACAAGACAAGATGGCAGCCCTAGTCTTCTCCCTTGCAGCCCTCACCAGGCTGGCAACAGCTGCCCCGGCCTCGGGCAATATTGAGGCGCACAGTGACTGGCGCAGCAAGATCACCAATGTGGTCGTGCTCGTCGAGGAGAACCGCTCTTTCGACACTTTCGCCGGGGGTCTGACGTACAACAGAAGCATCGATGGCCTGCTGCACTACAACTACTGCAACAGCATAAACGCTTCGGATCCCCACGAGGCGGCTGACGTCTGTGCTGGTCCCCTAGCTGCCGACGTCGCGGCCGACGATCCCAACCACAGTATCAGTGGCGTCAACATGCAGCTCTTCAGCACTTACCACCCCGATGAGAGCGCCGTGGCGAGTTCTCCAGTGTGGAAGTACCAAAATATGAGGGGCTTCGTTACGGAGCAGTCAGTGAGCTACAGCACAGAGAATAAGTCGAGGGCTGCGGAGGCCATCAACTACTATGTAACGTAGCTCACGTACCCCGTCTCAGGAAGTGAGGCAGCGCATGACTGAGCTGACAAGAGCAGACCCCAGAGCACTTGCCGGTGTTCAACGCCATAGCCGAGAACTTTGTCCTTTTCGACAGATGGTTCGCCGCAGTGCCCGGGCCTACCAACCCCAACCGCGCGTATATCACCTCTGGCACTAGCCACGGTCATGGAACCAACGACGATGACTTCGAATACTATGCCCTCCCGCAGAAGAGCATATTCCAGACTCTGAGCGAGGCGGGCATCAGCTGGATGAACTACCAGAACAGCACCACTGGACCTGATCTGGGGTTCAATCCCGACGCAGCCTTTTATGAGTGAGTCAAATGGCCCGAAACTCTTCCACCCAACTTGCTGTCATGGTCACACATTAATCAAATGCCCAGGTGGACTGCCTCGTCTGGCGCCAATGAGACCAACATCAAACCCATCCAGCAGTTTTATACCGACGCTGCAGCCGGCACTCTCCCGCAGTTCACCTACATCAACCCGGAGTGTTGCTCTTACCAATCCTTCCACCCGCCATCGCCCATCTCTCTGGGTGAAACCTTCATCAAAGGGATATATGAGGCGGTGCGAAACAGCCCTCAGTGGAACACCACGCTGTTCATTCTGACGTTCGACGAACATGGCGGTTTCGGTGACCACGTTCCACCACCGGTGGGTGTGCCCGCGGGTGATAATCTGTCGTACGTCGAGACTGCGCAGGATGGGAACAACATCACGTTCAACTTTGACCGGTTGGGAATCCGTGTTCCCACGATAGTCATCTCGCCCTGGGTCGGAAAAGGGTTGATTGAGAACAAGGGGTCGAACTTTGGCGGGGAATATACGCACACGAGCATCCTGAACTTCTTGTCCGCGCTGTGGGGCGTCGAGAGGTTGACACCGCGGGTCGAGTACTCGAGTACCTTTGAGCACCTCATCTTGGATAGGATCAGGAGCGAGGACGACAGCCCTTCTGTGCTCCCCGATCCGGTTCCGTGGTAAGCAACTGCATTGGCATCACGGGTTGCAGAGGATGAACCTATCGTGATAATGACATTGCATATTTCACGATCTGGCGCCAGTAAATTGAGCAGTGTTTTGGTGAACGTGAATATGCGTACTGCGCAGGCATGGACAGAAAGCGAGATACCGAAGAGCCTTGTGGGGAGATCTCCCGCAGCCTTGACACTGCAGCCACGGATGTCCATATGACGGCTTGAGAGGGGTGAAAGTCAATGATATACGATCTCGATTCTCGAATAAGAACTTGAGACCGTACAGAATTCGTGATTAACCTATACAAACACAATCAATATACAAAATCAGTAAGGGGTATCAACAAAACGAAAAGACAACCCTGAAACGCCATCAAAGAAGCCCGTTAATAATCGCGATCGTTGTCATCTTCGTAGCCATGGTATCGGCTTCGATACCGTGGGCGTCCAGACCACTGCAGTATCCGGTGTCAGCCATCAATAGGACTCAAAAGAAAGCTTTTGCGCTACCGGGGTGGATTAAAACCTACCCAGGTTGAGTAGGTGCTGTGATCTCGCTTTTTGCTGATACCGAGCTGGTCTGCAACATTCCGGTATCCGTCCTATAGGACAGGTCAATGTACGCTTCACAAGCGCAGGGTAAGGCAGACTCACAGCATTCAGTTTGCCGGATTTGTTGATCTTTTTGACCATATCGTCGTCTCCCTCCCAGACACTTCGACAGTATGGGCAAGTGACCTTGGCCTGGGCGCCACCACTCCTCTTCTTGGTAGCCGACCACATCTCAAAGCATTGCTTGTGGATGTTTTGACCGCATGCCGCCTTGCACCAAACAATATCCTCTTTGCCATCCCCCATATCCTCAAAGCATATGGGACAGTCACCTTCTACAGCCTTGCGGTTCTTGTCATTCTCGCCACCAGCACCGCTCTCATCCACAATGGGCGGCGCACTGGCAAATATCTCCTGCAACTCTGAACTCAACAGTGCCAACTGGTATGTGTATTCCAATTTGGCCCTGAGTACACGTGCCATGACGTATATGACGTGCTTGCACTGGTTCCCGGCCTTCGCGTGGGGACAGTCACAGGTCGGCTGTCTGGAGATGCAGACGGTGTAGATGTTTCCAGTAGAGCCAGTCAGCTCGACCACTTCTTCAGGACAGCTTTGGCTGTCAAAACGGGTCCGAGAGAGCACGTAGAACCGTTGAGTGGTGGCGCGATTGTAGACTTCGGAAAAGGTTTGAGGAGCCTTTGGCCGATACCTGAAGAGTCTCATTGTCAGTCACGATTACAGTGATACATAGCTTTTTGAAAACGGCGTCCACTACCTTCGCAGGCGTTTTTCAGGGCCAGGTGAGGCATCTGGCTTCGATGCCTTCCTCTTCTTGGGGGTGCACTCGGTCGGGTATGCATGAGACGACGTCGCTCCCTCTCCAGCCTTCCGCTTGCGGTTGCTGGAGGAGGGCGTGCCCGTGTCGTAGACACTCTGATTGGGCTCAAGACCCATTCTGTCGTCGTGGAAAAGATTGGCCAATTTTTTCTGTTTCTCAAAGCCAATTTCGATTGAGGGGTATCCAAACAAGTGTTGCAAAGAATTGGAATATCAGATTAAAAGACGTTGGTTGAACTGTATAGTGGCGATGGTTAACCTCAGGGAGCATCACCGCGTCATTGAGGTCTTATCTTATCATAGCTGGCAGACCCTAACCCCGATCCTGCCCAAAGACGCGTCCTTGAAAGGGACCATGTAAACTGTACGGTCTTATTCTCTTCCATTGTTACGCTCTATGCCACGGCGTCACTCTCATGTTTGTTCTATCAATGATACACTCTCATGAGTGATCCACAGATCCGTCTTGGCAATCTTCCGAGTCATCTGCGGCTGGACTGTGACGGCCGGACATCTGGCACTCATGGTGACCCAGTTCTGCCAGTAAACACAGGAAATAAACCCGTCGACAGCGGACGGACGGTCGAGGTTGACACCGATCGTCGACGACGTGCCGTGGCTTGGACCCTGAGGCGTCAGATGTACCCCGAACTGGATCCCGAAACGCGATCTAGGTGCAGGGCCCAACCCAAGCTGCCAGCCATATCGAGCAAGAGCTTTTATCCCCATTTGCATAGGAGACCCTCACTGGAGGGAGGCCTGTGGGAGGCTGGAGGGTTCTTCTGGATGTGCGCATGGGTAAATACGTGATACGGCATCCTCTTATCCTTGTTGCCGACGTTGAATCGCCCTGATCAACGATGACGCACTGTGGTAGGCGTGCTATTCCCCGTCATTGGTGGACACGACGCGACTTTGACCCAGACGGGCATGCGGGCAACATGTCCTCCGTCTTCTGGTTCTTCTGGAAACTTGATTCAGGCGCTGACACCCAACCATCTCGCCCTTCCAGCTTCTGTCCCAGTCGCTGCCACGACGTAATCGTCGCCCATCTCAAACCTTAGCCCCCGGATTCGAGGCGGTGTCTCATTGTCTGCTGTGACATATCCCTACTCGATCGACAGGTGGAATGCAACCTCGCGAACAATGGCAGAGTCACCACGGTGACGCCAGATGAGTCCCACTCATTTCTGGGCAAGGCTTCTGACTGCGAACTCAAGGTAATGCACCAGTAGTACCCTAGGGTAGTGATATGCCTGCTCTTTGTCCCCTTTTCCCCAGCATTTCTAGTACCCTGCTTTTGGGCTTCTCTGAGCTGGCTGGCTGGACTCAAAGATCGTCCAGCGTCTCCGTCCATATAATTCGGTACCCGATCACCATCGCACGTTGCAGCTAAATTCCACGTCTCCCATCTTACATGGACAGTTGAGACAGTCGGCACTCTCAAACTCCGACTTCAAGTTCAGCCACAATTTCTCCAGAGAATATTTACTTTTGTACCTCACCTAATCTACTCATTCTTTGCGGACAATTTTGAAGAAACTCATAGCGGTCAAATTTCATCAAGATGAAGTACACCGTCGGCATACCCCTTGTCTTTTCCATAGTGGCCTTCGCGCTCGCTCTGGTGGCTCTCCTCGCCGGCAAGGACCCGGGGATGATGGAAGACTACCACATCATAGTCTTCAACACGTCCACTCTGGGTCAAGACTACCTCCAAAACCGCAGCGGCGGCAGCTCCTCCTCCGCCACGACAACCGCCGCGCCGACAGCAACCTCGGACAGTGGTGGCATCGGAGGATTCTTTAGCGGTCTTGAGGCGTCAGCCACCGCGGCCGTGGGATCGGTTGAGAGCCAGGCTGCGAGCATCCTTAATGACATCGGAAATGATGTAGCCGACAAGTTGTCCGATGAGCTCGGAATCGAGCAGTTCTACAGCTTGCATGTCATGGATACGTGCCAGGGAAGTTACGCGCCCAACGCAACTGCGAGTGGCGCTTGGTTCAACGTCACGAACTGCACCGCACCTATGGACTTTTGTAAGTCATGCAACCCAAGCCTCTGAGCATCCTATTTTATTATTCTGTGAACTGACATTGACCGTTTCGCAGCGGCCATGAACATCTCTGCCATGCTTGACAAAGAATTGTCTTTCGGGCCCTTCAACCTATCACTATCAGACCTGGGCATTACCTCGGACTTGCAGGGCAAACTCAACGACCTGCCCAAGCTCTTCGAAGCTCTGGCAGCCGTGTACATTGTAAGCGTCGGCCTCAGCGGCCTGGCCATCATCGGATCCTTGGCGGGCTTGTTCCTGGTACCTTCGGCGGGCCGGAAGATTATCATCGTAAACTTCGTGCTCGCCCTTCTCGCCATGCTCTTCCTGCTGATCGGCGGTCTTTTGACGTCCGTCGGTGGCAGCGAAGCCCAGAAGGAAATCCAAAAGAAAGGCGGCGACGACATCGGCCTCGTCATGAACCTAGGAAAGAAGTTCGAAGCGGTTACCTGGGCTGCCTTCGCGCTGATGTTGCTCGCGACACTTTACTGGGTTTATGAGTTTGTTGTTGCCACTCGAGCTCGCCGGAGGGGAGCCGGTGCGTACGGACGCAGACATGGTCAGACTGAGAAGTACTCAATGGATTCACACCAGAGTGGCCGGCGTCCTTTGCAGGGTTAGAAGACTACTCGAAAGATGAATATTTGTACTGAGGTTACATGGGATGAAGAGGGCTGGTTCCTCAGCGTCTGCAGGGTAGTTACTGTTTTATGATCAGACGAGGCTTATGAGACTAGGTTAGCAATGGGATGTGATGGGATTGGTTTGCATTGAACAGGATGGGATGTTTTGGGTAGCGGGATACCACTTGTCTTAAACTTCCCGAGGTCGCGTCTGCTTATGACAACGTTGAGCAACAAAATAGAACATGTCTTACTGTGCACAGGGCTTCCTTATGACGAGTTACTGTTATCCGTTGAAACTTCCCCCTGATACCTTACAGAAGGTAAAGTGAATTGTTTAGGCCCACCTTGAGTATATCGTGCGGCCCCGGACCAGTGTTGTGATGCAAGCCAAATTAGAAAAGAATGGGAATTTGACATGTGTTTTGTCGGAATTCAAGTCTCTGGTCGCGGAACCTTGAAACTTCAGGGTTCTAAGAGATTAGGACATCCCCCAGGAGCCGTATCCATACAGAAATCCCCAGTGGCAAGGCTAAATCTCTCGGGCGCCTCGGCCAGTTCAATACGCCCCGGTTGAGAACAGATACTAACGCCGTAGTTGCGCCTAGATCTATGTGAGGCCAAGGATATGTCATTCCTGTAATATACCATCACAAGATCCTCCAGGCTACCAGTTTCCATCCTTCCGGCAGATTCCTGAGCGTATGATAGGTCTGACTGTTGGACATGGGTCACGAGTCCGAGCTCTTCGTCGGTCTAGGCTGTTCTCAATGTTGGCGCACCAATAAAACACCTCGTTTACGACACTGACAGCCTCACACAATCCACTTCCTACAGTGGCGAAGTTAGACAAGGGCCTTGAGGTTGTAAAGAAGGTGGGGAGATGTTACCACGGGGCCCCCCCTTCACGAACGTGAAACTTTGATTGTGCGAACGGCTGGTGATTGATACCTAGGTACCCGTAGTGCATTGCTCGGCTCAGGCAAAGGCTGTATGGTATGCCTCAGTATTTAATCAGATGCCAATGAAGATGTGCGCCGAGCCTTTTGTTTTCCTACGAGTCTACGACGGAGCCCCCAAAGTTGATTATATGGATTTTTCCGTGAAGACTTATCTGACTCAACTACCTTGGTAGAACTGGTGTATAAGCGGACTCTATCACGGTTCTTGAGAATTTGTTTCACAAACAGCTCCTTAGCCACACTCCTAGAGATAGACGAAAGACATAACACGCGATCCATCCCAAGTTCAATCTCATCCACTTATACCCCCCAGATTCATCATGGATCTAGACACAATGAAACAGGTCGACATGCAGAATGGCGCACGCAGGGATCGAAGACTTGAAGAGATGCCCAGCCTCCAGACTCTGGAAGGCACGACAATCAGCGCACTCTCTCGAGACTACCAACATGGAGGCTACCAGGCCGCATACGAACAAGAGCTACATGTCCTTAGCCAAGACCATCAGACCTCTGCGATGGAAGAGAAACGAGTCGCGCCCGGAAAGCACGAATGGATGCGCCAGGACCGCCAGGGCCGGAAATGCATTATCCTCGAGGCGGTGATCGCGTCCATCGTCGTCATTGGGATTGTTCTCGGGGCGGTCCTTGGCACACAGCTTTCTTCATATACACATCATGGTGCCTCAGTCCCATCACCATCTGCAATCACATCGCCATCTAGTACAGCCGGTCTCACACCAAGCGCAGATACCGTGCCAATAGGCACGACTTTCAACGTGTCCATAGCTGTGGGAGGTATCTGTACCGGGTCACAAACTTGCGCTTCCCCAGCGTCTGGAGGATATACAGCCGGCGTCTCGCAAAATCTCTACGGCAGTGGTACCGATAGCCAGGCTTGGTCATGTGGCACATGCTGGCTACTCACCACCCTCTGGGACGTAAATAACTCTTCCAGTATCGTGGTCACAGTTGTGACGGACTGTCCAGCTACGACGGGGAATGATCTTTGCATGATGAAGACATTGGATGATGAGAATGTTCATGAGATGAACGTTGATGTGGACCTGTGTCCCGAGTCTGGTGCACCGGAGGCCTTGCTCGGGAGTGAGCAGCTGGGGTTAGGAAAGGCAATGAGGGTTGAATGCTGAGCTTTGCAATGTTATATGTCTTTCTAGGCAGTATTCTGCTAGTTGACTTCGAGAGATGGCACTTATATAACCAACGACTTTAATTTGTATCCCATTTAATCAGACGGAACAGTTGTACACACTTGTGAATGTGGTGTTTGACGTGATCTCTTCCAGTCCTCCCGCCTCAGGGCTACATTGAACTCGGTTGTTGCTCTCAGATTATAACAATCTAGGAAATCCGTGATCCCTAAGAGCCTCCTCAGTCTGGCTACCAATTTAGGCACCTAGATATCGATGAAGACAGGATGTTGCTAGCCAATGCCAGGCCTGACCTCTTGTAACCAACGAGGCTGAATAGATGTTACGAACGACCTTCTTCTTGTCCTCCTTACCCTTCCCAGGGTTCGAACCCGTTCATTGGGTCGGCATTTTCTGTACCACTTGATCCAATATGAGGCAGCTATATGCAAGCCAGCTTTTCAGAGCGCCGGTGCGAACCAGTAGAGATATTATCCTAGTACTTGGCGCCAAGCTGTTTCTCCTTCTCGATCTGGTCATGATCAATAATGATAACCGCCTTCCCCTGGATCTTACCACTGTGAACCATTTCCAACAATTCGTCAATCTTGTCAAGCCCCTCGAATAAATTGGTCTCAACCTTGACTCCATGCTCCGCAATGAAACTGACCATAGCGTTGCTCTCCTCGGGTGAGCTCACAACGCTCCCCTTGACTCTGATATCCCGGAAGACAAACTCCATGAAAGGAATGATAACCTCTTTTGGCTGGGCAACCTGAACCATCGTACCATGCATCTTAGTAATCGCGCATCCAAGTGCTGCAGCTGAGACCGCATCAGACAAGGTGACAGTGGCATCAACTCCCGGGTTGCCCGGGTTGGCGTCGCGCGTGACATCCTGAACCTGCCTGACGACTTCATCCTTGCCCTTTCGCGCATCAACAACGACATCCGCGCCCATCGCCTTCGACAGCTCCAGCCCCTCATCCCTGGCGTCAATGCCGATGACTCTGAGCCCTTTCTTCTTCGCAAACTGCACGCCCAGGTGGCCCAACCCTCCCCCGCTGCCGATGATGGCAATCCACTTTCCCTTCTTTACGCCAGCCTGTTCAACACCCCTCCAGACTGTCCGTCCCGCACATGCCAGCGGGGCGGCACTGAGGAAGCTGACTTCGTTGGGCAGCTTAGTTGTGCTCCGGGCATCGCAGAGCGCGTACTCGGCGAAGAACCCATCACAGTGCACACCACAATGCCCCTCCGTGTTGACACAATACTGTCGCCAGCTTTCATTCAGACCGGTGCAGTCGGGGCATTTTCCACAGGGGTGGAACGGAAGGCCGCACATGACACGGTCGCCGGGCTTGATCTCTGATAAGGGCCCGGCAGCGACGACGGTACCGGCGCCTTCATGCGAGGCAACGATGGGGAGGATAGTGCCGAAGGTGCCGGATTGGATCATGCTGTCAGTGTGGCAGTAAGATGCAACGGCGACCTTGACGAGGAGGTCAAAGGGGCCCAGCTTCTGGACGTCGGGAACTGGGATGGTGTTGATCCTATAGGGTTTGTCGTATTCGACCACCTGAATATTTGCGATGAGCATTGTAAAGACTTCGATTATGGGGCATCATGCCGCGGCTTACCTGGATGGCCCTCATCTCCTTGGGAACGCTTGCTTTCATGGTGGACTGGCGACACAGGCAAGAATGTCTCACGGTGTTGCTGAGTTGTAATTGAGGAACCGATAGGGGACAATGTAATTAGTCTGACAATCAGGTAGGAGGTTTGGTCGGTCACAAAATGGCGATGTTATGCCAGTGATCTAAAACCGTGGGCGTGATGTTTCAAGAATGAGGACGGAGTTACTTGTTTGCTTTGTTGGCAACTGCAGACTGAAACCGTGTGATGAGAATGTTAAGTATGACGTCGTATGTTGCCTGAGATACCCCAGGGTACGATGGACTGTTTTGTATGCTGGAAAGGGAGCCTTTTGCCGTTGGTCTCCAGGGCTTAGGATTGAATATCAACCTATAATGTACCTGGGCGATTAAAAGACTGTTATGAAAAGGAGTAAATACCTGGGTACATGCAAAGGTACCCTTAGAAAAATGTAGCATACATATGTAGCTAGGTACATCAATGGGTATGTACACGTGTAGCAAAACAGCCTCCCTCTGATTATTGACGCGAAATCCCGAGATCCAGATCTGCGATCCACTTATCCCACATATAACAGCAGGTATAGGGACCACACCCCGTCGTCCTGCACATAGAACCGTGTGATGCGGCCTCGAAGCCCGCAATATCAGGCTACTCGCTGGTCCTTGTTCTCCTTCGAATCGATGCATGTCCAGGTATCTCCTCAGACGACACCATAGTGATAGGGACATTGCATTCAGATAACATTTTAAATGTCTGGTTATTTCAAGGTCCGAGGTCAAAATAATCCGTGAGACCACTAATATACGCGGGTGAAAAGAAAGGTGCCATTTGAACCGCTCCATCCCGGCCCCCAAGTGCCCTCCATGACACCCCGATCAAAGTCACAAGTCCCAATGTAAATCCAAGTCCAGCCGGAATAAACCTTTTTGAACGAGAGTTCACCCCTCACGCTTACACCCCCTTCAGCGATCTCAAAAGACGCAACATGATCGCTGCCACTTCCCTTGAAGTCAACCCCTGGTATCCCTTCTCCTTTGTGAGGCTCCGTGACAAGGGTGAAGTCAGATTTCCCTTCTGTGGAGCCATCGCTATAGTAGTAACAACCTGTCCACCTACCTCCCATGACTGAAGAGAGCTTTGAGAGCTCCGACGCAGGCTCCTTCTTCGTATCAGGTTCCTCCTCCGAATCAGAGTCCTGCTCCGAGTCTTCGTCCTTATCAGAGTCCCAGCCCTTCTCCGAACCAGACCCTAGATCGGAATCATCGTCCTCAGTCTCGTCATTGTCGTCCTCAGTCTCCTCCTTGTCGTCCTCAGTCTCCTCCTCGTCGTCCGATGTGTCGTAACCTTGGAGTCGTGGATAGGCCTGGGCAATGAAGCACTTGTCCGTTTTCGAAAGCACCTTGTTTGGCTTAGTGGAGTACCCGTTCTTGGTGAGGGATGCAGGTATGGCGTACAGCATGATCGACTTCTTGTCAAAGGACGAGAACTGCGTAGTGTCAACGCTGTAGGCCTGGAAGATGTTGGTCTTCACCCTCTCCTTATTCCAGCCCTGCGTCTTCTTGTAGTACTCGTAGACGGCAGCTTTGTCCCAGGGAATGTTCCCGGCCGGGTTTTGGTGCTCGTGGATACAGCCGATGGCGTGACCAAACTCGTGGGTCACTGTCCGTGAGAACTCCTTCTGAGAAGTCTTGTCGGTGAACCAGCCAAAGTTCATGGTTGGCTTGTCCTGAGGGAGGAGCCGGCAGCTGGTGCCGACCAGCGACCAGGAGCCGCCCTTCTTGAACGACACGCGGATGTCCGCGTCGCCGCTGTCGACAAATTCTAATTCCAGGTTTGCGTATTTCAGCCAGACCCGGGCGTACTTCTTCACCATCTTCTGGACATGATCTGTGCCGCCAAGCAGCCGCACCTTGATAGTATCGCCGGGCGTCCACTTGTAGTCCGTAGATATAGCCAAGTGTGAGGTCGGCTGTCGAATGCTGACACCGGAAGTATTCTTCGGCTGCAGGTGCCCCATCTCCATAACCACATCGTCCGGAATGATGGTGCAACAACGAATTGGCTTCATGTTGAAAGGGTTGTCGTGAGTTAAAACTGAGGTGAGAAGTTGTCGGGAAGATGGTTGAAAAGGAGTAGACTGGTTGACAATTCAGGTTCGTGCAATGATTTATAGGAATTTCCCACTTGCCATCGACACCTTCAAGGACAGTATCGTGTTCTGCAACAACCTTGGACTCTTCCGCGCTTCGCGCCTCGCGTGCAGGCCTCCAATTTGCTTACTATTTACTGATCATCACTGAATACTGAGCTCAACCGACTGGGCTAACTTTGCATTGCTGTTCAGCTAAAAACCTACATACTCCCTCAGCCTCAATGTCTGGCATCCACCCGCCCCGCTCGGAAGCAGACTATCCCCAACGCATACACCCCTGAGGGTTAGGCTGCCGTGGCAGTGTTTTTTTTCTGCAGAAGAGGAGGCATTTGCATCTGGATCTAATAGTGGCTTCGTACATGCATCAGTAGTTGCTGCCCAACCGGGACTTCAAAACAAAACCTGGTTATTGGGTGTCTCCCGAGGTCCCGAGGTCGTGGCACCTGGGAGATACCAGGGTCGTGGAGTCGATGGGTGTGGTGTGGATTACGGGGCCAAGAATGAACAGCGCGGTTAGACCCGAGACCGGGTGAGTTGTATCCCGTGCAGTTAAGCCAACCCCAGTCTGCAGCTATCCGGCGTTCTCTGACAAAATTTGCGACGACAGACAAAAAGGTGGACGTGGGAAAGGGGTGGGGGGCC
>LKEA01000003.1:826690-877165 GCA_003795315.1 Cytospora schulzeri
GGGGGGGGTTGTGCTGCAAGAGAACAAAATGGGCGAAAGGGACAAGGAACTGCAATCAGATGGCCCTTAGGCACCCGTCTTCACGTGTGTTTCCTTAAGATATCTATTGAAAACAATCGATACTATCGGTCTACACAGAACGAAAAGAAAGCTGTTCGCCGAGTCCTACACAAGATGGACGCACTCCGGGAAAGCGAGCAATATATCGACTTCGACGAGTCGCTGCTGCTGAAGACACACCCTCGACTAGGAGCAGCCGAAGATTTCAATCTGAGCTCCGAACAAGTGATGAAGATATTCGATATCAACGATAGCAATTTCACCCCGATCCCTACCCGACTGGTAGTCCCGATTCTGAAGGGGCGACGAAATGAGCATCACTCGATCCGCACCCACGGCTGGCTCTATATTTTAGAGCCTCAGAAATGGGTTCCTGTCGTGAGACATGGCAACTCGGTGACAGCCTCCGAGTTCAAAACACCTTCCTCGAAAGCCCGCCGGGACATCTTAGAGACAAAGTTCAACAGCGACTGCAAGGCAACTGTCTCATTCCAAGGCGGAGGTTCCTATTACGGAATAAGCGCTGGTGTGAAGCAAAACAGCGATATTACGTTCGAATACAGCAGCACGAGCATGACCGAGGAGGATCTACGCATGACTGGAGTCGCTGGCGATCAGCTGGTGCAAGAACTCGTTCTTTACCCAATCCTGCGGTGTAAGGCGATCCGAAAGCAGCGAATCGATTACACTGTCAACGAACTGACCCAGGAGCTCGAGTGGGGCACGAACTCGCCCCGGTCCGAATCCTGGGAACGTATCTGCGTGCGATCGCCCCGTCTTGCTCGCTTCGAAAAAATGCAACTTCACCCTGTACCAGTCAATGGGGGTGAACGCGAAGACAATGCACGTCTGCTACCTGTTCCCCGCATCGATTCCAATGGGGACTTCCAAGTCACAACGTTGCTAAGCCACGCAGATTGGCCAGATTGGTACATTTACGACGCTGAGTTCCAAGACTGTGCGGAGACAATCGACCTGGCTGCCTCTGAAAATGATGTAGCATTCTGTCCAACCAGCTGCTGGACAACGGAACTAGACGACCATGACGGCAAAAGGTCGGACACGGAGCCTCCGTCACCAGAGACGAGCGCCAACAGCCCGAGCAGTAGTGTGGTTGGAATAACAGCTGAGAGCCAGGGCCATGAAGGAAAAGATTTACTAGTGGCAGAATGTGCGTTGGAACCGCTGGACCATTGAACTCTAGTACAGCCCACAGGGATTAATATTGAATGTTAGTTTCCTCCATTCGTGGAGTTGATCAACAATACCGAGGAGGACAGCGAATCTGCTCAAAATATCAAGTAGTCGACCCAAATATCTAGGTGTTGGAGCAAATCGGGAGATATTGTGCCTGTGGAGGACACCAACAAAATTAATCCCTGTGGCCTGTAGATGCTTCGGGTACTTTGCAAGACCTTATGTTCACCGGGGAGCCTTTCCGGAATATACCATAGTACAATCATGTTTCAGCATTCATATCACGGGGCCCGATCTCGGGTCAGCTAGAGTGGTATCAAATGTATGCTTCCTGCGATCGGAGTCAGGGATCAGCTCAGGGACAGTTCCTAGACTTTCCAAAGGCATCATGTTGCGTAGCTTTGCGATAAGAAGAAAGATCGGAACAGGAGATTACGGAGACTCACTCGAATGTCTTGCAGCTGATCGGCTCCATATTGAGTTGTCACGAACATACCCTTGGCAGTACGATACACACGAGCATGCTCAGTGGTAGGATTCCAGCCGCCCAGGTTGTCTACTCCATATTTAGCCGTGTTATTATATACAGAAAGGACCACATGAGTCAATTGAAAGTTTTCGAATTCTGGCGTTATATATGGGGCAAGTTCCTAGATCCAAGTCTCGACCGCCGCAGACTAGAGATAGAATATCCACCACTACTTGACATCCATTGGTGAATTCAACTAGACTACTGTTATCCACGTGGACCCCAGCTCACAAGATCAATGTCTTCAAGATGGCCTGTTAGAGGGTTTACGGCTCTGTTCCCAGATTCCAAGACGATAGTTTCGGTGTTTTTGTGGCTATACTATACATAAAGTTGCTAGCCATTTCGTTTAGCTGACCAATGAGCAAATGTAAAGGTGTTCGAACCTTCATGAGCGGCCTCAATGTCAATAAGGCCCACTGCAAGCCAGCCGCAGTGTACATAGCCATCGGCTGCAGACATAGCCACCAGCTGCAGATCTAGTTGTCGGAGAGGCTATGTCGGATGGACGATGGTTGCCCCCACGGGCTGAAAGAGGGACCGCAACATCATCGTGCGAAGTCTAGTTACAAGAGGCCAACTATCAAATGTGTCACAATGGGCTCTTTCTTGATTATAAAGGTGACGAGGTTTCCGGCTGGAGTTGGCTGATCCCAGTCTTGCTTGTCTTCCATCATCTCAACAACATTGAAGGCCTTCAGAGCAAACCCCTAAATTTTTCAACTCTCTGCACGGTCTGATACTTCCTCGACGCAATGGCTGCTATCGTTGCTTCTTTGCAATCCCAAGGGATCCGGGCGTTTGACATCGGAGAGGAGGAATATGAACGCTCCGTTGCAACTGCCAACCTCCTATTCCGCTACACCAGACCCGACTGTGTCGTCCAGCCCCAAAGTGCGTCTCATGTCCAGGCCACCATCGCCGAGGCCAAACGTGCCAAACTGCCCATCACGATCAAGAATGGCGGCCACTCCTACGCAGGCTTCTCCACCGCTGACAAGGGAATCTTGTTGGACCTCTCGCAAATGCGAGGCGCCAAGCTCGACATGGACAAGGGGATCATCACCTTGCAGGGCGGTGCGCTCTGGGGCCACGCGTACAAGCAATTGGTCAACGGGCGTCATGACGGCTACATCATCAACGGTGGTCGGTGTCCCACTGTGGGAGTGAGCGGTTTCACCCTGGGTGGTGGTCTCGGTCCGTTCACCAGGAGCTTCGGAATGGGGTGCGACACGCTGAAGGAAGCAACCATTGTCACCGCAGACCAGGAGATTGTCACTGTGAGGGACACTGATGACCCGAAGTCGGACAAGGGCAAATTATTCTGGGCACTTTGTGGCGCTGGTGGTGGCAACTTTGGTGTTCTGGTCGAGATGAAGTTGGCTCTCCAGAAGCTGAGTAACCCCGAAGGCAATGTGGTGGCTGGAAAATTCGTGTGGGTGCCGCCGCTGGACACGGCGAAGGATGAGAAGTCAGGCTCCAAGAAGTCAGACTCCAAGAAATCCGGGGCTACGAAGCAAGAGTCCCTGGATGAGTTCAAGAAGACGATGAACAAGTTCTACACTACCGACTGGCCGCAGCAAGCCACCATCGACAGCACCTGGTTGTGCGAACTCAAGGACAAGGAAGACATCAAAGTGCGGTTCCTGGTCTATTACGACGGCAACCAGAAAGACTTCGACAAGATGATCGACAAGAAAATTGACGACAAGGGTCTGGCGAAGCAGCTCAAACGCCGAGCCATGCAGGAGAAGTCCACGCGTTTCCTCCATGAGACGCTGGTGAGTCAGTGGTCCGAGGAAACCGTCAAGGCCTTCCCTACTGAGAGGAGCAACATGATTTACACCTCTTTCGTGTTCAAGAACAACAAGGACAGGATCCAGGGTATCACCTCTGTCATTGCCGATGAGATGCAGGCTTTCCGACGGCTGTTCGACGGGGAGAAGGCTACGCTCTCCGTTACATGGATACACACGGGCGGAAAGGCCAGCGAGAAACAACGCTCGGCCACGGCTTTCCGCTGGCGTGATTGTAATTACCACACGTACATTATGATCTCGTGGGAGGATAAATTCCTGGAGAGGGACATGAGGGGCTTCATGCAGAGGTTCAAGCAGCAGCTGAGGCCATTCTCCATGATGAGGCGGGCAGCGTTTATCAACTTCGCCGACGCGACACTGACACAGGAGTCCGCCGAAAAGGCATACTTTGGCAACAACCAGCGCCAACTGCAGCGTGTCAAGAAGATATGGGACAAGGACAACTTCTGGAACTGGGCCCAGGGTGTTGGGCTCCCACAGCCAAAGTCTTCCAAGCAATCTGGGGACTTGCAGGACATCCCAATGACGGCACGCTTCTCCGCGTTGGCATCGCTTGGACCCGAGGAAGGTGAAGGCTCATTCGGGGCGCACAGTGATGAGGAGTCTGGCGACGAAGCGCCTGTGGTGGATGAGCAGGCCTTGACGGATAAGGTTGCAGGACAGCAGTGGGAGACCTTCACCGTGCCTACGAAGAAGAATGCGTTTGTTGGCGGCATCTTTGGATTGGATGACTTGGGTTTCTAGATAAGCCCGTGTGTGAGCATTGTCGCCAGCTGTTAGCAAGTCCAAACCCATTGTTTCAGATGACGGCAAATCCATAGTCAAGGAATTGATGTCTCCATTATATCAATTCTCTAGAGGTATCATATCATGCTAGTCGTGTAAAATATGATATTCTCTAATATATATATATATAATATATAAGCTGGCAGTGAGCAGCAACGAGTCAGGACTCAGAAATGTAGGTGGTCCAACCGCATGCTCATAATTACAAGCCATACTTCGTTGTAACTACTACAGAAGTTAGCTACAACTTTCTCGCCCTGTCCGAGGAGAACAAATTCCATAATACGTACGATTTTGCATGCTATTGCAATCTCGCAAGATTCGTATTGCGTGGCCTTCGTTGCCAGAGGTCCTACCGTAACATTGAAACTTACCATGAGAAAAAAAACCCACCCTGGGGCACCGACATGGCAGGGATGATTACATGGTAACATCGGTTCGCTGTTACACTCGCCTGACCATTACAACCCATGTCGGTATCCTCATGTCGCCCCTTCATCGGAGGGTTATGGTGGAGACATTCGGCCGAGATACCTAGGTAGTCTAGATGGTGAGCAACCACGTGGGAAACATGTAGTCAACCAGTGCCGAACCGTGGGCTGATAACGGCTAGGTCACAATGAACCCTCGTGGGAACCACGCATGCATGATACCATCGCCATACTATTAGTTTCTCAAATCCACTCGCTCTTGTTTGTGGATTTACTATTTCCAACCTTGCCACTATCGACTCGGTATGCAGCCGAGTGCGATTTATCATACTGATCCCGGAGATTGGAACAGATAGCCTGGACTGTGGCTTCCAAATGCAGTGTGTATCGCCGGCGATACCCTTGACTCCGCCTTACGATGTCGTCGATTTGCAATCTCGTCAAGACTGCAGTGTGCCGAGAGACCGTTTTCTATATATGCAAGTCCCTTCAACGGGAAACCTTGATGTTCCATGTCAATGGCGCAATGCACAGTCCCGTACTATATAAAAAAGTGTCGTTCTCCGTTGCAACTCGACGGTCCTGCTGCTCTTGCTCCCTTTCGCCACCCTAGACGCAATACTCCTACATAGTGCAGTCAGTGGTCTGCCCTGTCATTCCTTTTATATTCTCTGAATTCCTTTGTCACTCGTTCAAGACATTCCAAATACTTTACACTTTAATATTATATATCATACCTACATAATGTTGTCCCTTCTCTTCCTCTCCCTTGCCCCTGCAAGCGCCCTCGCGGCCTCCTCGTACACTCCCGTGCCGGAAGCCTGCCCCTCAAGCCCTCTCGTGCGATCTGCGGATGGCATGTCCGACTCGGAGGCGACTTGGATCACCGGACGCAAGGCCGTAGCGGACGCAGCCCTGGAAACATGGCTCGCGACCGCACTCCCGACCGTCGACACCTCGAGCCTGCCCACGCTCGCCCTCTCTATCTCTGGCGGTGGCTTTCGGTCCCTTCTGACCGGCGCCGGCGTCATCCAGGCCCTGGATGGACGTGACAGCAGCCTGAGCACCGCGGGTCTTTACCAGGCGTTAACATACCACGCCGGACTGTCTGGCGGTGCATGGCTCTTGAGTGCCATTGCGGCGGAGAACTGGCCCACGATCTCTTCCCTGCGCGACGATGTGTGGGAAACGCAGCTTGCCGGGGGTATCCTGAACTCCTCGAGCGCGACCACCGTGAACGACTACGTCGAGATCGCGTCCGACATTATGAGCAAGGCCAACGCTGGGTTCCCAGTCTCCCTCACAGACCCTTGGGGTCGTATGCTCTCGTACCAGGTCATGTTGGAGAGCGACGGCGCCGTTGACGTGACCATGTCGGATATTGCCTCCCTGTCAAACTTCACGTCCTACAACGCCCCTTTCCCCATCATCACCGCCTCCAAAATTACCTACTCCAACGGGGAGTGCGCGCCTCAGACCGACGAGGCCATCTATGAGTTCAATCCTTACGAGTTCGGCTCCTGGTCCGATGATATCTCAGCCTTTGTGCAGTCCGAATATCTCGGCAGTAACATCAGCGCCGGCTCGGCAAGCGAGTGCGTTACTGGCTTCGACAAGATCGACTGGGTCCTTGGATCCTCGTCAATGCTGCTGAATGAGTACATATGCAACACCAGCCTGGGCTTCGACATCACTTCTATGTTCCCCAGCTCTATAGTCGCAGTCGTCGAGGAGTACACGCCCGATCCAGACTATGGCTACGCCCTCGTTCCCAACCCTTTCAAGGGCTACAACTCCACCACCGCTACGGAGACCAGCAGCGTCTCTGACCTGGACGACCTGTACATCGTCGACGGCGGCGAGTCATCCCGCAACGTCCCGATCCTGCCCCTCCTCGAGCCCACGCGCAACGTCTCCGTGCTCATCATCAACGACAACTCGGCCGACACAGACGAGGCCTTCCCGAACGGCATGTCACTAGTCCTCGCGTACGAGGAGTCACAGACCGGCCGCCTCGCCGGCAGGTTCCCCGCCGTGCCTGCCGCGGGCGAGTTCAGCACTGCCCGCGCGCAGTTCTTTGGTTGTGACGACGCGGATGCTGTGACTGTCATCTACCTCCCCAACTCCGACTGGACGTATGCGAGCAACACGACCACGCTGCAGCTGACGTACACTGCCGACGAGACTGACTCGATGATCTCGAATGGAAACCAGATTGCGGCTCAGGGTGGCGATGAGTACTGGGGGGCCTGCCTTGCTTGTGGCATCATGCTGAAGGAGGTCGGTAAGGCCAACTTGCCGACAGGGTGTGACTCTTGTCTGGCTGATTACTGTTGGTCTGCGTGATTTTGCACAGATGGGGCTGCTTGGGATAATATATGTACATACTCGTAGACAAAGGGATGGGACTGTAGATAATGAGATGGATATCATACGTTATATAATTACTCGGGATATATATATGTTTACAGTCACTTCATATTGAAACCTTCGGTATATATAAAGATGAACATGAACTTACCATTACATGTAAAACATAATACGGTAGAGCCGTAGGCATCGTAGTAATTTCCCTCCCTGTACCTGTTGTTCAGACCATACACCCATGTTTATAACAGTCCAGGCTGGACTGCACAGCCCATTTACCTAAAGCTGAACTGAAAACAACCCATGATGAACAGACGATCGAGGTGGTAAAACCTGTAAATATTTCCGTCTCCGTTGAGTTCCACTCGGTGCTTACATAATCGAACATTTACTTCGACGTGGCTACAATGTTGGTTGTAGTTCTCTCTCAACCTTAAACGTCGTCAATCCCTTCCCCTCATTCATCATCGACATCACATCCAAACCAGCCGACACTTGAGTAAAGAGAAAGTCAACACTCGTCCTCAACTTCCTCACCCACAAACATGGAATTAGGCATGGAATTCATGAAGAAATTCAAACCTCCACCATTTGTCCCCCCAAAAGATGCAGAAACCTTCAAAGACATCCAGTACAGCTCGTCCGGGCACATCCGGCAGAGGCTAGACCTCTATCTGCCCTCCCCTCGGCCACAAGGCCCAATGCCGCTCATCGTATACATCCACGGTAATTCACACAATGCCCCTCTCATTCCTAAAACAATGAATAGTTTTTGCCCCAGGAACCCCAAGCTAATTACTGCCCAGGCGGTGCGTTCATGTTCGGCACCAAAGAATCGCCCCTGATGCCCACCCGCCTCCTCTCCAAGGGCTACGCCATAGCCTCCCTCGACTACCGCCTCAGCGGGGACGCCGTCTTCCCCGCCTCCGTCGAGGACTGCAAGTCCGCCGTCCGGTGGCTGCGCGCCCACGCCGGGGAGTACGGCCTGGACGCCGATCGCTTCGTGGCCTTCGGCGAGTCCGCAGGCGGTCACCAGGCCTCCATGCTGGGCGTGACGACCCCGGCCGACGGGTTCGACGTCGGGGATCACCTGGACGTGTCGAGCGCCGTTCAGGGCGTGGTGCCGTACTATGGACCGAGTGACTTCCTCCAGATGGATGCGCAAGCCCCCCAGGATGGGAAGAGCCAGAGGCATGATCCGCCGGAGAGTCCTGAGTCGCTGTACATAGGTGCACCGGACGGGATCCAGGCGGTGCCGGAGAAGACTGCGCGGGCGAACCCGATCACTTATATCTCAGCAGGGAAGAAGGTGCCGCCTTTCTTCATATCACATGGTGTGGACGACCATCTGGTCCCCTACCACCAGAGTGTTGTGCTGGACGAGGCTTTGAAGAAAGCCGGTGCGCCGGTCAAATTCTATCCTGTGGAAGGTGCGGATCACCTGTTTTCGGGAATGACCAAGGAGCAAAGCGATGAGTTGGACAGAAAGACGGATGAGTTCCTGGCTTCCGTCCTTGGGTCATAGAGCACGACTGGACGGCAATAATTGCGGAGAATATGACCATGGTCGAGCCTGTTATGCAATTGCTGGCCAGCTATGGTCGCTAATTTGATCAGTAATCCAGGTGGCCAGGTGGCCCACGGCCCGAGAAGAGTGTCAGCTTGAACATGGACAGACACTTCAGAATTCATATTCCATTGCCTGACGATGTCTTCAGGTCTGCCAGGAAATGTGCCTCAGATCTGGCGCAAAAGCAACTTGTTAATCCCCAGGAGATGAACTCCAAGAGTGACAAAAGCCAAGCTCGAACCGCGACAGCACCCCGTTGTCATTTCCAGACTTCACCCAATCATCCGTCTCGATCATCAATCTAAAACTCTGTCTGCAACTTTGGATAGCCCTTGGCCTGGGCTTCGAGGTCAGCAAAGATGGCATCAGAGTCGTCCTTGCCAAGGTGCTCCATGCGCTCAGTATCCTCGTGCTCGAGCTCTTCCATCTCTTCAATGGGCTGCTCTTTTGTTCTATCCTTCTCATCTCTTTCGTCTGATTGCATTGCCTTCTCGATACCAGATGATTCACCAACGAGGAGGAATTGGGACTTCGGGATGAGGTGTTTGGGCAGTGTGCCCATCCATCGAAGGGAGCGAAACTCATCCAGGACCTGTGAGGGACAGTCAGTATTTAAGGTGCTATCCGGATCATGGAAAGTTCATCCTACCTCTTTGGAGAAGTCTGGACCTTCAGGGAGCGGAGCGTTGGAAGGCGCTGGGTACTGTGGGTTCCTCGTGCTGACGATCCAGCTGCCCTTCTTCTTCAGTCCGACGTCTGTCTGCACCTCCCCCAACTTTTCCGGTAGAGTCAGCATGTATGCCAAGTGGGACTCTCTTCCGGTTGTAGTGATGGCATAAACTCCCTCGGCAATGGGCGTAGCTGCCGGCGTGTGCCTCGTACCCGCCGTCTTTGTGACATAATTGTTGCTGGCCAAAAACTCATCCTTCAACTGATCGAAGCTAACACCGGTCTTCTCCACGAATGCGATCCATCGCTCCCGTCCGGACACAGGGAACGCCTTCTTGGGGATGGCAATCAGGCGCGAGTTGCCCGCATCGCCGATGGGACCCTCACCGAGCTTGGCATCCTTGGGGATGGGGCGAAGGATGAAATACGAGCGTGCCACATCATGAATTCCTTCAGGATGGTCAATGCCGACGCGGCCGCGGAAGAAGAAGTAAATGATGCCTATGTACAAGAGTACCAGGTTAGCAACTCTGCGCTGCGTGTGGGCTAAGCTGAAACACAACTGACCTTTCTCGAGAATGCTGGATGGGGTCGAGCCATTGCGGCCGTGGGGTTCAACGGCACTGTCTTCTTTGGTACCAAAGCTCTTGGGCTGGCTATGCTCGCCGTTCTGCTCGCCATTCTTCTCTCCATCGCCCCCCTCAGCCCTTTCAGCTTGTGGGTCTTCCTTTTTGTCGCTGTTTTGAGTTTATAAGTTCAGTGATACTGAGCCACGATAGGTTTGTTGATGACACGAAGTGACTTGCCTCGTAATGATGTCGTCCAAGGTGGTCTGCTTCTTGTCGTCCGTTTTCTGCGCCTTGGCTGGAGGGGACTTGGTTCCCTCGTCAAGCTTGTGTTTGTCACCAGCGATGGTGCCGGCGCCAGATCGTGTCTGTGGCATATTGAGATCGTGGTTGTCGTTGCGAACAGTGTTGATCGTGCGTGGTGATTGATTGGTAAGTAAAACAACCAAGTATGGGTAAGGCTTGGAAGACTGGAGTGTCGATGATTGGGAATTCTGGATAGAAGCACGTGTAAGTGACTGGAAACCCTGGGACTACAAGTGCGACGCGTTGAGCGCGTCTCGTGTAGGACTGATTGTTTCTGGGAGTGATGTCATCAAGCCATCACCAAATGATCAATCAATGCACCATTAATTACATACCTACTTGAGTAGGTATATGATGCTGGGAAATCGGCACCGCTGACGATCAACGCCTCAGACTATCAGTGCTTCCTTCACCAGCTCGGTATGGTGGGAAATTGGCGGTTCTGGTCATGGTAGGGCAGACTGGAAGCAATGTGCTTGTGTTATCGCCAGCCTTTGCCATCCTAGGTAGCATAGCACTGCTTAGGTACTTAGGCACCTCCTTAAGTAAACCATTACTCGAAGCGAGGCTGCCCTCGTCTCCAATCATCCATGGCGTTGTGTAAGGCTATGTCTAATTAGTACTTGCCGTCACATCCTCCTTCAGCCTGGTGTCCTATTGCAGAACATGCCGGTTCTGCCCTGTGTTGCATCATACGCCCGAGGACTGAGGCGACAGGTGGAGGTACGGAATGGACTGGGAGACAATCGCCCTTTAACTTTTCATAAGCCACCTACCTAGGTAGTTGTGCATTGAAGTATTATACGGTATTTTCAGAACCGAATTGCATGAACTATCATCGCATACCTAGGTGTGCTTAGTTGACACTTCTAAGGTACGGCACATTACATCCACGTGTGGGTTTTCCGCCTTTCTGGTCCCGGCACCCCCAGGAGTGGGGGAAATGTGTAAGTGCTTCAACTTCAACATTGCATATGGACACCGATTCTAGATATTATGCTTGTCTTCTAATGGGTATGTTGCACCTAATCGACTAAGTGATCCTCCCACCGCCTAGCTTAATTTATCTCCCGAGATCCCTGGAACCCTAGCGGAGTCTGATAAATATAGTACCATGTTTAGAAAGTAGACATATAACACTGGTAAAAATGGCTAATTCGTAACATATTGGATGCCCATGGTGCTATTTCATCTTATTGCATGAAATGGACAATGGAACTGAAAACCGTGTGCTTGTAAAGTCTATGTAGCTCGTATTATACAATTAATCCTGTCCAGAATCCTTGTTACCGAACTAATGACTCGATTCAACTCTTCGCTGGGTTAGCGTTGAACTGCTATGCTTTTCCGTGGCGTGCGTGGGTCTTTCAAGGGTATTTCGTTTTTTTTCTTCCGTCTCTCCCTTTTTCCTTCAATTTTTTCTTTAACCCGAATTGGGAACCAAATTACGCCAGCCCCTGAAATTGTTTTCCACCTTAGCATTCAGAATACCACCAAACACAGACAGTGGCGGTTTTTGCAACCAGGGTTCGGACGAGATCACGAAGTCGAAAAAGAGGAAGTCGTCCATGCATTTGAAGCATTTGTAAACGGTAGAGGGCCACCTTTGACGCCACAATATACTTCTGTGACGAAATGGATACGAAACATCTTTGACCTTGTATCTCACCCCTGAAGGAAGATTCCCTCATATATATTCGCGGGTTAGCATTTATAAGGCTCTCCTTGACATATAGTGAATATCTCAGCTTTGCACTCTATGGTACTAGCCAGTACTGAGGCAGTCACTTTTTTCAAGGCTTGAAGCCAAAGGTAAGTACCAGACTTGACGTGGAGAGAGACACATCAATCACTAAGAAATAACAGTACATCAGCGGCAAGCGAACATTCATTTTCCTTGGAGTATATTCACGTCTCTCACTATGGCCGATCTTTCTGAAGCCTCACAGCCACAGCCATTCGTTGTCAAGGAAACACCGGGAGCGGGCCGGGGCGCTTTTGCGACGCAGAACATCACAGCCGGTGGTACTATACTTATTGCGGATGATCTGAATGCGCACATTCTTCTGCGCGAGTATCGGGGCGAAGTTTGCTGGGAATGCTTCGCCTATGATCGCGGCAGGAAGCTGCCGGTCCGGGATGCTCTGCGTGGCCTCACGTTCTGCACCACCGAGTGTGAAGGTCAATGGAAGCAGCGGCAGAACGAGGTCTGCTTGGACGCATGGGAAGCGGTAGAGAACTTACTGAAGGGCGGAGGGAATAGCAAGGAACCCACTTTCAAGGCGTTGAAACCTACGGCAGCAGAAGTCGACAAGAGGTGGAGGGCGGCTGAGCAGTCCGCAACCGCCATATTGAAATTCCGGCTCACCCCTCGGTCAAAGCGAACTCAAGGTAAGGCCACAGCTGACAGCGGTGCTCAAGCGTTCAAAGAAGCTCTCAGCAAGCCACGTTCTGCCGATGCCCTCAACTTCCAGCTGCGCGCCCTGTTGGCCAGATACTACCACCCGGATCGCTGGCCTGATATGTTGGTGTTGGCTGAAGAACCTTGCCCATATTGGGACCAAAGCGAGCTGGAAAGAGATTTACGAGCGTATCTTCACCTCGTCTGCGTCCTTCCAGAGCCTCTCCTTCCACTCGCCAGCCCGGAGACCCTGCGTACCGTCAAGACACGCGAAGTTCACAATAGCTTCGGTATACGCTCCCTCGAAGACGAGGGTTCGGAGTTTTTCGGGTTCGGGGTGTGGCCGTCTGCCAGTTACTTCAATCACAGTTGCAATCCCAATGTTACTAAGAATAGGGTTGGGAGAACATGGGTATTCACAGCCACGGCGGACGTGTCTGCTGGCGACGAGCTGAGTATCTCATATCTAGGTGGAGACGAGTCGCTCGCCCGCCCAGATAGGCAGGAGAGGTTGAAGAAGGTCTGGGGTTTTGATTGTGCTTGTCCACGCTGCAACGCTGGCCAGTAGAAGCCTCCTTTACATAATAGAGATGCGGGTCTGCGGAGTCTTCTGGTGGGTTTCCAAGTCGAGACTACCATTGCGATATATAGACAGGGCTTTATTACATACTCGGACCTAAATTGTTTCGAAAGTGCCATCTCCAGCAAGTATTCTGATAGGTATGCATCGGGGTTGTCGCAGCTCATAAAGACAGCCTTTCATACATACACCTGAGTTCATCCTTGAATTTCAAGCCATAGTTTCCCGGAACTGCAGCGTTCCCCTTCGTGACATGAATGCAGGACCGGAAGCTTACAGGGAACATGCAACTGCAAGAAGGCCTGTCTCGCAGTCTGTAACCATGTAGGAACCATTGGGCCGCGGTAGGGAGATATCACGCACATACTATGTACATCATATGTAACGGTACTGAGCCAAGCCGGAATGTTACCGGACTTCCGACTTGCAGTCTTTTACGGTAGCGAAAGTGGGTACAAGACAATCCATAATGACCGCAGACAAGGGCATGTGCATGCATTAAACTTTATGTTCGCCGCGCATATAACAGACGTTGCCTGTGGACCTTTGCTATCAACCGTTCTCTCTCGCATTCACTTCTTTTGCTGAGGATATTCTATCCAGTCGGCCGTCTCAAATTTTGACAACCCTGAAGCACTACGTGAGCAACATGATGGATTCATTCATGATGCAATCCGGCTACGCCGAGCTGGCCAAGACTGTCCACTCGATATTTGCCTCTCTGACCACAGTGTTTCTATTTACCAGACTATGGGCCAGATCAACGCAGTATAAGGGCCTTTGGTGGGACGACTACCTCCGTAAGCCAGTCTTCCTCCGGGTGACAAGGCCAACATGTCTTGAAACCTGTACTCTTGCTCTCGACTTGAAGAACCAAGTATTATCACAGACCTAGATCAACACGACTTGCACGACTTCTTCAGCCGCTAACTGGCCCTATTAGTGATCGCAGCCTGGGCTCTTCAGCTGTGTGGAAATGGGCTATCCGCCGCTTCGCCTGCCTACGGCTTCAACATACTCGACGGCACTACACACGGCTGGACACTTACTTTCACGGCTGTCAGCTCCTTCTACCTCGCCACGGCGTTCGCGAAGTCGGCTTTTGCCGTTACTCTTATTCGCATTTCCGGAGCAAAGACCAGGTCACTCCTCTGGTTCATCGTGCTGCTCGTCTGGGCCACCTCAATATCGTTGGCCGTGGTGACATGGCTGGATATTTGTGAGAAGCCCATTGATTACAGCCTATCGGCCACATGCCTGCCCATGTCCTCAATCATTTGGTTCCACATGGGATACTGCATCTTGATGGTCTGCACGGATACAATCCTAGCGTATTTACCATGGAGAATTATCGACACCGTCTATATTCCCAGGAAGGAGAAATGGGGTGTTGCGTTGTCTTTGAGCCTTGTATGCCTGTCAGCGATACTCTACCTGGTCAGGTAAGTACATCCCCCAGTGTGTGCTGTCGCCGAAGAATTGATCTAACTCCGTCACACTCATTCACAGGGCCATCATTGGAGGTCACACTCAGGGACTGGAGGGTAGGCAGGGCAAGGTGGACTGGACTTGTAAGCGATGCTGTCTCTCTGGAAGCTTTGATGCTTTGCTAATACTGCACAGATGGCGCTGTGATGATATACTGTCTTCAGCAGGCCGAGGTTGCCACTTTCATTATTGCCCAAACTGTTCCTGTGCTTCGTGTGTTGCTTCTTCGGGAGCCGAGAAGTAGTGAGGAAAGACTGTCGGGACCGGTTGCAAGTGAACCCCTCGGTAGCAAAAGTGATAAAGGGAAGTCACCAGCGATAGACGCCGTGAGGGGGACCAGCATCGAATTGGTCCAGCTTTCGAGCGGGAAGATCGTTGCGGCTGACTCGGAAGAAGGCAAGGCATTCAAGGCATCTGCAGAAGAGAAGGCCACGGGGCGAACTCGTGCTGTCGCTTCTGTGTCTGCACCAGAGCAACCAGTAAGTGTGACCAGTGACGATGAAGTTCACAGGATCTGGGCGGACATGGGCTTGTCTCGAAAAGCGTGGTCGCAGTCCCCATCACCACCGCCGAAAACTCGGCAGAAAACACTCAATCCTTCGGGCCCTGTTTAAGCTAGAAAGTTTCAGTGGAAACGGGGGGCCTGGAGGGGTTGGATCATCTTGAGACGGAACATGGTATCGTGATTTGTATATTTCTTGGGAATCAATGAGGCGGTGTTTTATCCGTATGATACAGAATCTTTATCATCTTACTCAATACATACATCCGCTGCCGAAGGACGATCAGTGAAGATGTGGGTGAACAGCTTGAGAGCATCAGAAAGTAGTCTATGGAAAAGAAAAATATCTGATAGATCTAGATCGTTCACAATGTACTCTTCTAGTAGCAATTCGTCGCCGGCCTGTGTCTTCCAAGCAAGCTCCTGCCTGTTTTAACTTCGTGTCCATGCACGACCAGAAGCGTTGAGTGACTGATGCTGCAAATCCTCCGGTGGCGGCGAAGGTGATTTGGACCAGGCTCTCCGTGACAATCCCATGTCTGCCCAGATCCTATGAGTCTCATCATCCGGAGACACTCCTGTGCCACCTTGTGACAGTTGTGGTTGCGATATAGCCGTTTCAGTCGCTGGAGTTGCTCGTCCTGTGTTCTCACCCGCTTGAGATGACTTGAACGCTTGACCCTCTTCAGAGTCTGCGGAGACGATTTTGCCGGTTGGGAGTTGCACCAGTTCGATGCTTGGGCGCACCTCCTGAATCGAGTCGATGCCGGCTGGCGGCCTTCCTTTTTCTGATCTGTTGGGCGATGTTCGTCCGGCGGCGGATCCTGGAGATTTGCTGTCCCTGCTCGAGTCACTGAGGAGCAAAACACGCAGCAGAGGTATGGTCTGAGCGACAACGTAGATTGTCACTTCGGCTTGAAGAAGACCCCAAATCGTCACGGCTCCGTCTAGAAGTTGTTAGCAGGTGGTAAGTTGAAGGGGCTCGGGGTCTCGCATCTTACAGCTCCAGTCCACCTTGCCGTGCTTATTCTCTAGCTCTTGAGTCATTCCTGCTATGGCAACTCTGCGTACCAAATGGTTAGATTCACGAAGAATAAGTGCACAAAGACTTCGTGGATTGTCCCTAGGTCACTCACCTTGCCAAACACACTGGGCCGGCCAGTCCCACAAGGCTCATAGTGAGAGCAACTGTCCATTTCTCCTTCTTGGGGAGGTAGACATTGGTGATGATCTTCCACGGCAAGAATGCCAGTGTCATATCAGAGCAGACCGTCACTACAGCGTTTCCGATATGGATCCCCAGGAGCGTATTCATTGGAACACATCGTTCCGAGATGCTGGCTTCCGCGGCGGCCGTCCCGCATATGTTCAGCCAGGTTACGATGGTCACCGCAGTCTGGAAGGCACAGACGATGGCCACAACGAACCAGAGAAGCACTCGAGTTCCCCCACCTGAAAGACGCAGCAAGGTAGTAGCGAAGGCCGTTTTGCCTAGGCCCATCGCGATGTAGAAGCAGCTCACGGCTGAGAAGACGAACACCCAGCCATGAGCACTACCTGTGACAATGTTGAAGCCATAGAGGGGTGCCGCGGCGGCCAGGCCGTTACCTGCCAGTTGGAAAGCCCATGTCGCGATGACTGCCGAGAACTGTAAGTACTTCGTTGGTTCATTCCGATGGGCTCGGAAAATAATGTTTCTGCCATGCAGGGGGGGGGGCAAGCTTACGAAGAAAGTCATCCCACCAGAGACCCTTGTATTGGGTCCTTCTAGCCCAAAGTCGTGTGAAAAGGAAGACTGTCGTAATCGAGGCGCAAATCGAATTAACCGTCTTGGCCAACTCGGCGTAGCCTGGCCGCATGAGGAAAGCATCCATCCTGTCAACATCCATCTTGTCGATACTTCGAATCACCAATACGAAGAGAGGATAAATATCAGAGCGAGAGCGAAGAGGTCTCGGAACCAGAGCTTTCTTTGAGTTGTAAAATAAAACAACATCGTGCCAAATCCCGGCCCGAGATGTTGCATTGCGGGCCACTAGAGACCCAGCCCCTGCAGTATCAAGATGGGAACCAACATGTCGGAGAAGTGGGTTGTCGGATAGTTTCCTGTTTGTCAATCTATGTGATGTGGAAATGTGATATGTATGTGATATCTCGGCTCAGCTTCTTCATGGAGATGCTCGGCTAGTTTCAACGGTCCTTTTGTGGGACTGCCTCCATATTTCCATGCACGAAGAGATTGCCTAGAACGGTCATGCGATCGTTGAAAACCTTGAAGATGCAAGCCCGGAAGGCGATTTGACAGCAGGAAGGGTTGAAATGATGGTGACTTTGACACTTTGCGATCTAGCTCTCGAAAAACAACTATTCGAATATTGCCGCAAAAACTATATCCTTCTGTATTTAGAGAAGCGGCCTGTTGATTCTGTCGAGCTGAGTTGCCTCAAAGGTATTGGGTTTGAATGCACCTGATGTCTGGCGTGTCGGCATCAATGGTCTGGGGCGGAGAGAGGAGCATCAATAATCCAATTCCTTCTACGTAATCGTGAGAAGCCGGTCAAAGGGATGATCCAGCCTATCTCATGATTTTCTGCCAGCCTGCGGGCGCAAAGGGGGACGAGCATGTCTTAGTGGACTCTATAATTCCTATGTGGAGTTTATTGCTTTGTCTGACAAGAACTGGTGTAACCCGAGCAGTGCATCATGAGCAATGCTTCGTGAACCTCATGCATAATGTCTATCTACCTAGTCAGGTACATGCAATTGAAGGAGATGCACCTGGTAGATGCCATCCCCGTTGTCCTTCTACATTGGCTACCCTAGGGTACCTTCAATGATAACCTTGGTCGAGTTTTGCCGAATTGATACCCAATAATCAATGAGAGGGTATGATCGGTCATGGACCACTTAATCTCAGTGGGCGAATCGAAAATCCAGCCTCCTGCTTCCCTGCAAACTCGTACTGGTGATGTACTCCTTTCTCTCTTGCTCACTCAAAGAACTCCAGATACGGTCTTTCTGTTTGTTTCTCCAGACGTAATATACCTTGGTTAACAAGAAAAGTATGATGACAACAATGTTTATAGCGATGAGTGTAGAGTTCCCGCGGTGGTAATAGGGAGCGTCGTCCGCTCTGTAGATAAAGCTACCGATGATGTTGCCTGTCTGGACAGCCATCTGTGATCGACAGGAGCATTAGCCAAGATAGTTTTGATATGGGAGAACACGTCCGGCTTTCATCGAGGTGCACTTACGTTGTAAAGAGCCGCCGAGACGCCTCTCGCGCCGACATTATTCGAGTTCTTGGATGTCCATGCCACGAGAAGCGCATCTAAAACAACGTGAGCTCATGACATAGTAGGCTTGTTCTTGTCAGGACTTACGACAATAGGGATACGCGAGCAAAACCGCGGTCACAGCGTATGTGCCCCACGCATTATGGATGACACCAGGCCAGTAACGGAGCGCGAATAGACATGGAAGCGTCCAGAACGGCTGTATCATTGCTACAAAGGTCCGTTCATTGAGATACTCGGATAGACGGGTGATACTGAGCAAAGTGATGATATGAGCCACAGACTGTGACACACGATTAGGTCATACCCCAAATCCAAAAAGGTCACAAAATCGAACAGGAGAGTGGAACAACTTACAATCGGAATTTGTAGCAAGTTCGTATTGAACGTGCTAAAGCCCATATTTGTTAGAGTTAAGGTAATATAGTAGGACACAGGCGTAGGTGGAACAAAAACGAGGAGTCCGAGGAGGTAGATCGGCCAGAGATCATAGTCCTTGAGGGCTTCCCACAACCGAGATGGAGTAATTGCTTGACGGTTATGCATATCGCCCTTGGACGGATCGTCTCGAAGCACTCGGTTGACAACGATAGTGGTTTCTTTATCCGTAAACCAGCCATTGGGCCGGTACCAGGCCTTGGTCTGGACGGCCGAGGCGGGCATTAGGAAGTATGAGGCTAGTCCGACGACGAATGTGATGACGCCCTCGATAACTGGTCATTTTGTCTCTTGTCAGCAATAATACATAGCTCGTGGAAGTGGCAGAATAACCCACTATATAGACCGTTAGTTCATGATGCGTATGTTCTTGGCGGGTAGCAAATTGGAGTTGTCTTTGACGTACCGGAAAAGGTATCTCCATCCTGCCCAACCGGACACCCCACGTAAATGAAGAATAGCAAAAGCAAGTAGCGAGGCCGCAATTTGAGTCACGGAAAGAGCGGTCCAGAAATAGCTGCATGATGGGTCAGTCAGCTTCCCGGTGACAACTCACAGCTTAGAGCTGGATTTCATTATACCTGAGACGAATCGGTAGCTCATTGCCCTTGTAGAAATATGACAGCCACAACACCAGGTCAGGAATGAAGCCTCCCTGCAGATCGAGTCCAAGAGTCAATACACAGTGCCTGACAAGGGTTGTGAATAGTATCTGACTCACCTCAAGAGCCCCCAATAAACATCTAGTAGCCAGGAAGCTGGATCGACCAGACAGAGCACATTGGCAACTGGCAACGACGGACCATAAAACCATCTGTGTTGGGACCCAAATATCTGGCCCTAGCTTTTTCGAAATGAGCTGAGACGGTAGTTCGGCGATCAGGAAGCAGACCAGGAAGAGCGCATTGCCGAGATTGTAGTCTGTGATAGTTAGAAACAGATTTCCTGGCTATGAAAATTGGGACGGCTCGAAACAGACCATTAGTAGACATGCCAAGATCATTCAACAAATGGTCCGACAAAGCTTGAGAGAGGTTGCCACGGTCAAGTTGAAGGGCAAAGAACATGATACACTATTCAAAAAACGGTCAGTTCACAGTCTACTACTACTCCAGACGGATCAAAAAGTCGGACAGGTCATGGGAGAATACGACGAACCGCCCATAAGCAAACACGCCAGTCCAATTTCCGGATGATCTTTTTCTCCTCATCTTCTGACCAAGTGATGGTGGGATCGAAGACATGTCGGCATTCGTACTTCGCTTCCTCATATTTTGCAATCCAACGCTCCGCAACCTGAGGATCAAGGAAAGGATTCTTGTCCAGGTTCAGGTCATCGTCATCTGACCCTGAGCTGTGTTGGCTATTGTAGGCAACATTCGCTTCGCTCTTCGTGATGCTTTGCTGCTTGGACCTCGAGCTTTCTGACTGACCCTTCGAGAGCTGAACGGCGTCTGCATCCCCTAAGGTATCCATCATGCTTGTTGACTACGGGAACTGGTGGAAGCAAGGATATGAGAAGTCACTGTCACAGTCACAGAGATGACACTTCCAAACACAATCTTCTGCTCGCAACAGAAAGCAAAACGAACCCAGGTAGCTCATTTATATGTTTACGCATTCTTTCAGGAGGAATGGTGGCGGTCTTATCGAAGATGAGACTTCATGAGGGGATGGCGCAATATGCTCCTCTGGGAATAGCTGTCGCCAACAACCAGAAAAATAACCGGGAGGAAATCACGCGATATGTTGATAGGACTAAGTCTTCTGAATGCAGATGTACTCGCCGGAAGCTTATAACCCTACTGTGATATATGTACCATATGCACCTCGGTCGTCATCTCTTGATTATGCAGTCTCCCTACGTGTCTATGTGGCCATTCGATGTTGAACATGTCTAATGGGGTATGCTGCATTTGCTCTGCCTCCCAAGGTCCCATCCTTCGCACCTACGGATCTTATATTTTTCTCCGTGTTTAGTTTATCTCTGCAGCTTTGCCTTGCTACCCCAGTTGCCTCCCCCCTACCACTGTTTCTTGTCCTCGTTTTCTTTCATCATTTCACCTCGGAGAACGGGAATTTGCAGCGAAAAGTCGGATGGTAACAATTGTGATGTAGTGGATATTTGGATGCAGCCTACGTCCTGAGTTCCTCGCGGACCAACACATGTAGGTACCATCTCAATAACCTTGGCCCAAACCATTCCGTCCCAGCCGCGGAGACTCTTGTTGACATTGGAACTAATCATGTATGGATTATCTTTGCAGATGAGCTAGTCTGTGCCCTAATCTGTCGAACCCAACATTGAAAAAGAGTGAGAACTGGCAATATAGCTTTCGAGATAGCCTTGGGAGGCCTTTAATTTAGTAACTTTTTTTTCGCTGCGAATATCCGCTCTATTGGTTTCTTTTTTTCCTGGGGGCGGGGTTCCCTTTCTGTTCCTTTCCTTTCCCCTGTTTTTCTGTACTCGATTGTTGACATTTTGGTGTCTTTTTGTGTTGCCTAATTATTTATAGACCGAGCCGTACAGATTGATGAGTTTACCCCTAAAAACAAGATTACTAGCAATTGTTTAAAATGGGATTCGGTTACTACTAGCATCAGACTCACGGAACATCCGTGGTCATCTTCACCCTCACCACCACCCCACTTCAGGATAGAAACGTGTAGACACCTTGTGTAACATCCCCCCTCTTACTCCTCAGATCTGAAGCCGCTGTTTCTTCTTGAATTGAAACGAGCCGATCAGTCAGTCGGAGATGGCATTGGATCAAATCATATAACGACACCTATCTAACATTAAGCATCCTGCTGCAGCGCCTGCCTGCCTGCATCGCGTATTCCTTAAATGCACTGCCCCCTGATGGATTATGGAGTCGGTGAGTGTTCTGGCATCTCGTTTCCGTGGCCGCCAAGGCGCAGCAAGCACCCTGGTCCACTTTTGCGACGTGTTCAAAAACACCCACTCCTGTCACCAGCTGTCTTGAAAACAAAACCTCACGCCCATCTTGCCAAGTGCTCACCAAACACCCTTGACTACTTCCACTTGCCCCTACCAACACGCCTCGCAAAGAAAACATCATTTCTGCATCATAACAGCTTGTTTTTATAACATCCCCACTACGAAACCAACACTCTTTTCCCACCACAACAACCAACCCCCTTCATTACCGCCATCATGGGCCTGATCCCCAACTTCCTCTTCCTGGTCGTTATCACGTCCACCCTGTTCGCAGGCCTGCGTCGTGGCACTGGCCTGACCTTCCAGTCCCAGAAGATCCAGAACGCCACGGGCTCCAAGGTCATGTCGGTCTACCTGGCCGTCGGGGAGTGGTTCTACGACCGCATGGCTGGTTTCGCACGGGGCAACCGTTACTTCAAGTACGACCCCAATGCCACGGTGGATGGTGTCAAGGGACAGGTCAACGAGTTCACGGATGGTATCAAGGCCGCCGCAGAACGGTTCACGAAATCCGAATAAGGGATCTCTCGATGGCTTCGTACGGTCGTGCGGGCTGAATCTGGGCGGACTGTGTCTCGATTCTCGATGGTTGTTGGATGGCTGGATGGAATTTCGGGTCATATAGTCTAACACGGCATGCCAAAATCCGGCGGGGTGTCGTACATCCACGGCTTTCTGAGGAGGGAGGTGATGGGGTCCGGAGTCAAGGTCAGACGAACTGCATGTGAACCAGCCGCAAGCAGGGACAGGGAAGACTGAGTGGCACACGTGTGTGCGTGGCTATGTGCTGAGGTTGTCGTTACGACTTTCACCATCCTCGGGTCACACGGTAAGCATACCGGTGGCCGGCGAGCTTTGGTGTTGTTTTTTGCAATTAGGTATGGTTGAGCAGGGATATATGGAATCGAGTGGGGAACTCAAAAGGGCCCAGACTGTATTAAATCAAGGGTACAAGGTCTGGAATTGATCCTCGGCCAAAATCTGCAAACATCTTCTACAACGGCGCCATCGCGGTGATCAGAAAATTGACTTCGAAGGCCGTGGTTCTCGTAAGCGCCAACCAAACGCCCTCCATGCCGAGTGCCGAGCACCTGGGCAGCACCACCTTGTATCGTCGTGGCAAAATCTTAGGCCTCAGCATGCGCTTTCATGATCCAACCCTCCCACTCCTGTATCGACGGGGATTCATATCAATACGTCAAATTCCCATAAAAACTTGAACCATCATCATACTAGCAAAGCGCTACAATGACAACCTCCGATCCACCACCACAGGGGATACTACCTCCCGGATACACCATCCAGCCAGGCACCCCCTCGCTTTCGGAATACCGCAACCTTCGCCAGTCAGCCGGCCTCACCCCCGTCACTGAAGCGCAGGCGGCCTGCGTGGCATCTGGCAGCTGGTATGGTTGCCATATCACATACCATCAGTCTCAGGATGCAGTAGGCCAGCCTCAAGCCGTGGCAATGGGCCGCATCATTGGTGACGGCGGATGGTACTTCCACATCGCAGACATGGCCACCCTGCCGGAACATCAGAGGAAAGGGCTTGGGAGTATCATCTTGAAGCATCTGCTGGAGTACATCAAGGAGAACAGCCCTGAGGACGGGAAGCCGTATATTAGCTTGTTTGCTGATCCTCCGGGACGAAGATTGTACGAGAAGCATGGATTTGTGGCAGGTGAAAAGTTTGATGAGCTTGGGATGGTACAAGTCATGGAGAAGTAGCAACTTGGCCTCAGCGGAAGTCAATGAGACCTTCACAATCCCCGTTGTAGTAAAAAGACACGGCAGAACGTTAGAGCCAGCATCATGCTATATCCCCTGATGACCCAGATACCAGAAGCTCTTTTGCCTTTGAGCATACTATGTCTATAGACGTGAGACATTGTCCCAGCCCAGAATGAAACCACTGGGCAATCTATTGCCCGCAAAGTCCGTCCAAAAGAATTGTATGAATTGTTCGGAGTGCCCACCAAAAGGTACAGATAGAACCGTGACTATGCATTATCTCCTAAACTTCACCAGGCTTCAGCCGTAGCTCGGGCGCCTAAATACCCATTAGAACCCATGAACAAATCATGCAGGCCTCAGTTGACTCTCGTAGGCTGCGAGTTCCATATCGTCCTAAGATAAAACAAACGTTCCAAAATGTCGTTCAAATCGTGCCGGTAAATATGAAAGGGTTGGTTCACGGCTTGAACAGTGGAATTGACTCCCCAAAGACATTCCAGTTGTCTTTCCAGAGCGCGACGTCAGTGCCATTGTGGGTCATCATACTGATGCTGCCAATCGTGTTCAGATCGTAGAGGACGACGTTCTCAGAAGCGTCGGTGTCTTCGATCCATACGATCCGAGACTGGCACTTCATAGTCCCGCCGTACGGCCCGTCGCTGCACGTCGTATTGTAGTTGTTGAAGAAGCTGTAGTGGCCTGCTCCATAGATAGCCACGTCGCTGCTGTTGATGATACGAAGTCCCCATGCCATTTCGCAAGGCGCGGTAATGTTAGCACCGGTTATGGGACTGTGGTCCAGGGTTGCGCAATCGGACGAGAAATCAGGGTCGTGCAATGTGGCATTGATATCGTTGAAGGGGTAGGGAGCTGGTGGGTTAGGCTGATAGTATGGTGTCTCCGTCTGAATCTGTCCCATCCAGACGTTCTGGGTGTTGATGAGCTGGTACTGGTAGAGAGTCCAGTGTTCGACACCAGAGCCAACAGTCCAGATGCGGCCAGCCTCAGACTCGATAAGCAGTCCACGTCCGCCATAGACCGTGATTTGAGTGCTGTTGATATCCTCAATGTCATGGCTGGTGAAGTCAGTATGGAAGGACACACAAGAGGTAGAAGATGGAGAAAAGAGCCGAACAACTTACTCGGCAACCCAGAACCAGTGATTCTCAATGTACAGGTTGTTGGCAGGTCGAGTAATGTGCATGCCCATGTAAGCGGCGATGCAATTGGGGTTTATGACATTGTTTTGATGGGGCGTTGTCGGACAGTCTGCCACTTGCAGCTGAGAACCAGCAAATCCACCGACACGGATATGAACATCCCACATGCCTGAGGGTTCCTCACAATCCGAGCAGGCACCAAGGTTGTACTCAATGAGCACAGCTCCGGAGGTCGCACCCTGGGTCGAAACCATCATGTCACTCCATTCGATGTATCCTGTTTCACCGGGTCTACCAACCTGAACCACGGGTCGTGGATTCTTCATATCCGAAAATTTGGGGCCAGAGCCCATAATGACAGAGGACAGAGCCTCGCCAAAGATACGGGTGTTCGGCGGGATATAAACGGTGTCCGTGACTTTGTAATATCCAGCATCGACAAGTCCGGCGACACCCTGGCTGAAATATTGGGAGACATACTGGAAGAAGACTGTGAGAGCTGCCGTATCGTCGTTTATGCCGTCCCCTCGGGCGCCGAATACACGGGGGGATAGGATCAGGCTGGCAGGGGTATCTGCGTACTGCGGTTTGGGTCGCGCGTAGTATTTGCTGTTCTTCTTCAGGGATGTCGGCGAAGGGAACCAGTCATTAGGTCCATCGAAGGTGAACTCGGGTCCGTCGGGTGTGTACACATTGCCCTATCAACCTGTCAGCCATGCTCATCCCCCAAAACGTCAGTTGGAACACTTACGAGGATCTTGCCAGTGATGAAGGTGCCGTTAGAACCTTGAGCCCCAGACAGAGTCGCATTCGATCCTTGATAGATCAAGTCGACTTTGCTGAATCCGACATTCTCCATGACTAGGGTTCCCTCGCCTGGCATTGTTCCTGGATCGCTGAGGCTTCTCTCATTGACAATGCCCAAGGAGGTGTTGAAAAAGAAACTATCGAGAAGGACTGCAGAGCCTGTTGTCGGAGCTGTCATGTTGATTCCGACGTCACAGTTCACAATGGTGATGTCCTTGTAAACCCAGAACCAGTCCCAAGACTGCAAGATAGCAGTCTCACAGTTGATGAAGGTCAGGTTACGTGTCGTGTACTGCTGGTTACCAAACTGGGCACCATACTGGCCGCCGTAAAACACCAGATCTCCAAGGAAGCCTCCACTGCCCTCCTCCATGAAGACTCCGGTGTGCTTGTTGCCAGGCTTTTCTGACAACTTGAAGACCACGTTTTGCATGGTTGTGGCTTGGGACGATGGCCAGTGGATACCGTAGACCTCGCCAGGGACGTCAGTGGTGTCAATAACCAGGTTTCGAATTTGATGAAAGAAGACATTGGTGGCGCCATAGGAGAGAGAACCGTCGGTGCCATATTTGTCTGCATCGATGATCATGCTTGTTCCGCTGACGGCTGTGAAGTTGGCGGAGCCCTTGATGGTGGGCATAGAGGTGGGATCGCCGACCAGCTGGGTGTAGTAGTAATCCAGAATAGAAGAAGTTACGAGGTAGGTACTGTGAGGCTGTCAATGTGATGGCCCTCAAGGGTACTCGTCAGGGCAGAGCACTCACCCAGCAGGAAAGTAGACGGTAGCCGGAGTGGTTGTGGTCGCAACGCACTTGCCATCGAAACCGCATCGATTGCCACTGCTGATGGCGGCATTGATTGCCTCAGTGTCATCGGTGATTCCATCGCCCCTTGCACCAAAGTCTCTTACGCTTCGAAAGACCTGGTAGGTTGGGTCTGAATTGAAGGAAGCCTTGCCTTGATGAGGGAGCAGTTCCATCCAATATATCGCAGCCGCCGCCCGAAGGAGGTAGGCCCAAAGTAGGCCATGTACCCAGGCTCGCATGGTCACTACTCGGGATGACCGTCGACTGAGAAAAGACACGGAGAGCAGATGATATCAGGGGCAGAGGTTTGAGCGAAACGCGACCTGTGCAGCTCAGAAGAAGGAAGTGGCGAGGCCGGACCAAAACTCGGAAAGCGGACGCAAAAGGTTGTGTCGGCCAAGAAGCTCCAAGGCTTGCAATGCAAGTCTCTACCCGAGTACCTAGACAGACAAAGTTTAGAATCTGTCAAGAGAAACGGAGGAAGGGACTTGCACACATACAGTTGTACTGTACGCCCAAAGGAGCGACGTTGGTGAATAGGACCAGGGGGAAAGAATGACACGAGGTCGGAAGGAACGAGCGGTTTTGACACCTTGTTGACGCTTTGGTGGCGAACACAGTTTGAGGAAGGAGGAGGAGAGCAAGGTAAAGTAGAAAGATCAAGGGACACAAAGAGATGGCAGTAAGGTGGTTAATGGTGAATGGTGACTGGCGTCCGGTCGTGATTTGCAAGACGTGGACAATGCTGTGATACGGTAGAGCTGAAGTGGGAGATGACGATTACCTCGTGGATCTGCGGGCATATCAATTTCTTCAATCGAACATCAAATGAACCGTGCAGACCAATAGTGAGTCTTCAAGCCCATTCCATTGCTCGATCAGGATCAAGATCAGCAACCGCCGACATGTCAACATCGAACTCGGCTCAATCCGACTTGGATGTAACACGGGCGATGTCATACATCCTCCAAGCCACCACCCAAACAAAGGTCGCAATTTCCAACATTCTCACTTCATCATGTGGTGCACCTGGGTACTTAGGCATTTAGCACTGGTGTAGCACCTGCCGTTACAATTGGGGAGGCTCACCGACCGGCATGCACACTTGAGCAGCTGGGCAGCAAGTATGTTGGTTGGCAGGTTGGTTGGTTGAAGTCTCCATTTTTGCGGCAACTGAGCTGGCATGAAGTGGAAATCGCCCCTGCATCGACGGTCGACAGACCCCAGAAAAACATGGCATTCAACGAGAGTGTGGGGAAAAGAGGCTTTTTGACGACCCTGGTGACCCTACATACTGTGTAGGTATTTATGATTTTAACAATAAAGCAAAGCCGTTGCTGCTGGCCATGTCGGCTGTCTTGAGGCCCAGTGCTGTTGGTGTGTTGTTAGTGCTCCACGAACCACTTGGTTTGATCTTCAGGGACCCGAGATTGAGCTGGAGTCCCAGCTACGGCACAGCAGCAGCCACAATCTTAGTAGTATCCGAGCAACCCTATGACCGTGAGTGTCACCCGCGACATGAATGTAACTACCGAGCGACCTCGGAATACAAATGATAACTGACGCGAAGGAATCAGCGTTCTGGGACTTGGAAAGCTGGATCAACTGGTACTAACGATCAGCCCTAACCCTCAGTTACACATGATGATGGCGAATGGGGGGTTGACCCAGATCCTCAACCTGTACATTTGCAAATGAGACAGTAGGCAGATGATCTGGCCACTAGACAACTTGGCTTTATCCATCAAGACGGGGAATAACCTCGAGGCAGTCAAGGGGGGAAGTATCGTCATCGGGGTGAGTCGGGGGTATTGGGGGACATCGACTGCACATGTGTGATTAGTGTTGGGGAGATCCACTGTTTGCATGTCGAAGAAGGCTGACGGTATCTCTTGTTTGTGACCAGTGCCTGATCTTTACAATCCTTCAAAGGTTGGCCCATTGGACTTAGATGCATTGAGGGTTCCGGTACTGTCTCTAGGGCTCTGTTGTTACACCTGGAACAGAGAAGGATAATGTATTTATAGATAGGAATGCTAACCTTAGCAAGAGGTCAGAATGTGTATCCAAATGTTTCAGTCTAGGAGATCCTATAAGACCCTGTACCTACCTACCTATGTATTGCTTTGCTATGTGCAGGCTAGCTTTATTTAATATGAGCAAGTAGACACTCAAATTCCTACTTTGTCTATAAGTTTCTGTCTTGTAGCACTGCGACTTCAGTGAATATACTTTATTGTTTGATACTTGCGGACAGCATCCCCCATTTAAAAAAAAAAAATGAATTTGGATTGTTGGGTTGCTTCATTATGCAGTTTCTAGTCAAACCCCGTAGCAATTCATATTTTGCAAGTGTTGTCTGTCTTCTATTGACAAAAAGGTTGGGTGGATGGGAACCTTGGAGGCATGGTCGTGCTAATTAATCCGTCCAGATGTCCTTATATATCTAAGTACTTAAGCATGTAACAAGACACATGGTTAAGAAAAGAGGAAATGAGAGTCAGAGTCCCTTAGCAGAAATCAAGGCATGACCTACCTACCTAGGGTATGAAAGAAGATCCTACGTATATGGACTGATATTGGTAAAGGCAAACGACTGGCCTATGCATAACCTTGGAACTACCTAGGTATGCCTTCCTGACTCGCCAGGTTCACCCATGTGGAGCCTGAAAGGATATAAAAACAGCAAAAATAACATGCAACACCGGGTATTCGCTGGTCGTCACCGACCCAACTACTAATCCAGCCCTCAGCGGCTTGTCTAGGGCAGAGCGGACGGGATGCCGAATTTTCCACTGGGTATGGTCGCATGTACTGAAATTGATGTTTGTGGAGCCTATATTGTGTGAACAATACTTGACGAAGTCTGTCTTTTGTTTTTCTTCTCTCCATTGTCAACCAAATTTGTTAGAAAGATTCCGGATGTAATACCATTTTCATAGCTTGGGAGACTTTGAGTGGTATTTGCGATATCAGAGGTAGAAGAAGTCTGGGGGGTCGTTGATGGTTGAGCTTGGGGGTTTCACGTGCTACTGAGAAAGGCAGGGATATCCCTGACAGCCATTAGCGGCCGTCGACAGGCTCAGCGCTCGAACTTGGCAACGCTCGGACCACATGCAAGCTAGCTCCACCTGCACTCAAAAAACGGCTGTGTGACATCGTCGCGACCTTCTCGCGTCCCATTGACCCAAGCTTGCGACAGCAGTGTCTAGATCTCTTGCGCCTGCTGCTCTAGTCTGCCAACATCACATCCATTCCATCCTATTTCTCACACATCTTGCCCACAATGCCTTCTAGATCTAGGTCGCCCGAAGATTACCAGTCGCGCAGTCGCGGCAGATCCCAAGATTCCAGGCCCAGAACCAAGTCTCGCTCCATTTCGCGACGCCGCACACCTTCTAGGGACTCACGGTCACCCGTTCCCCGTCGCAACGGCCGATACCGCGACAGCCGCAGCAGGAGCTTGACAAGGAGCCGAAGCAGAAGCAGAGATGATAGAGTGCGCAGTCCCAGCCGAGGCCCAAGCCGAGGCCGCAGTCGTTCTCGCAGCGAGAGTCCTCTGAGAAGCACCAAGGTCCGTCACCAGCCCGATCTGAGCGCGTCTGTGCCTAAACTAACCTGACCTCAGATTGTTGTCGAGCGCCTAACAAAGAACGTTACCGAGGAGCATTTGCGCGAGATCTTTGGCGCGTACGGCCCAATCCACGACATGGACGTTCCACTGAGCCGTCAATGTGAGCTTGCTCTTCTCCCTCAATCCCACAGCTTCGTATTAATGCTAATTTTCTTCCTCAAAACAGTCGGCACCAACCGTGGAGCAGCATACATCCTTTACGCGAACGAAGCCGATGCGGAATCAGCCATCGCCCACATGCACGAAGCCCAGCTCGACGGCGCTACTATCAGCGTGTCAATAGTCCTTCAACGCCGAAAGCTCTCGCCCCCGCCCCCGACTGCCAACCGCGGCGCCAACTTTGATCCTCGACTTCCTCCCCCCGGACGCGGCGGTCGAGGCCCTCCTGGTGGTGGTATGGGTGGTCCACGCGGTAGAGGCCCACGAGGCGGAGGACGTTTCGGCCGAGGAGGACCGCCTCCGCCGTCAGATACATACCGTCCTCGGTCGATCTCAAGATCCAGGTCTAGGTCACCCGCTGTGTCAGCACGAGCAGGAAAGTACCGTACAAGGTCGCCATCTCTTTCTCGTAGCAGATCGAGGAGCCCACCGCCATCAAGGGGTCGCAGAGGCAGGGGAAGGTACGACGATGATTATGACCGGAGACGCAGCCCGAGCCGTGGTGGCAGTCCCGATAGCTACGGTGGCCATCGTGGTGGAAGAAGTCGCTCGAGGGATCGAAGAAGCTACCGCTGAGAAAGTATGTCAAGGGCGTAGTTCTTGAAACGGGCTACCCAGGTTTGGGTGTGGGGCGGATTCGAGATCACTTTTTACACCAGACAACCACTGCCATTTTTGCTTCATCGGAGCTCCAGAAGGTCGATCTATTCCGGGGTCGGGATCAGTTTAAGAATAGCTGCCCCCGAGGCCGATGTGTCGTGGTCGGTCCCGGAATTTGCCTTCGGGACAGAAAGAAACCAACCCTTGTCGAATTGAGGTTTTTCTACCATTACAATAAAGTGTGTGGAGGGGGAAAAGCGTCGGTCATCAGCAGAGGCTCTTACGTGCGTCTGTCGCTGACCACCACTTGTGGTCAGCCCTGTGAGAGTCCAGCTCCTTTGCTGATGGCCCCATGGAATTTTTAGGAGTCGACCTCATCTAATCATCGCATTGAAACGAGTTCGAGAACGTCAACGTCCGAAGAGATGCGCGAGAAAATTCAAGATAGGAAGGAATGCAACAGTATCACAATTCAAAGTTCACTGACATCACTTTGGCCGGAATTCCTCGATGGAAGAGACATGTCTAGCCACAGCTCAGCCATGACTTCAGGTCTGTTGGTTTCATGTTCACGATGTCTTGCTCACTCTCTTCTTGTTTTAGGCTTCGACTTTCTCCTGTCGTGTGAGCTGAGGTAGTAACCTCCAGAGAGTCCTGTTCGGCTTCACCAGTGAATCCACCCTGAAGTTTCCATTGCGCTGAACCAGTCCCCTGTAGTTACTCTGCCCCAGAACGGGGTAAACGACGGGATGCGACAGAAGTCCGTACTTCAGGCTCGCTTGTGTGTGCTTACACTACTAGACCTTCTAGTCCACGAGTTCCGATGGTCGTGCTGTGGTCCTTCACAAGATGTCGCCGGGACAACCTGGCAGGGCTTAGGCCTCGTCATATTCACTGCCATGTGTCTTGGTCGCGGCCATCTTCGCCAGGCACCCTGCAAAAGTCCATGTACTCATCGGACTACATCGGGACTCGTGCACAAAATTGTCGATGCTATCCAGTCATTCCCATGCTGTTTCGCTTTTGAAAAGAGGAACAAAGAAAAAACACCTGCCTAGTCACATCTCAAGCGCTCGGGCTTGCCGATTGCAGACCCGAGAATTTATTTCAGACACAATTGCTTGGAGCAAGGCATGGCACTGTCCGCTAATGGCTATGCTACTCCTTGTGGGACTCACAAGTCCGATATAGCTGGAGGAGGACAGGAGAAATCCGGGTTCACCGGATATCACTAGAGAGACACCACGATAAAGACAGTCACAGCATCTTGGACGCTTCGGCATTTCCTGCAGACGTGCGCGATGTGGTGTCTCCGGAGCACGTAGTCCATCAAACAACAACTCGGTACTTCTTGATGCCTTGAAAACATGTCATCAGCTGACCAAAACGGAAGAGTGCCACCGTTACTCCACCAGAGGCATCTGCAATGCAGCACAATAGCATAGACTAACTTCCACGAGGATGGGCCAGACTGCCGAAGACGAGCTCGTAGTACTATTCAGCCTTGCAGTCTGCCGACAGTCCAGACCAATCGGCTTTCAATTCACCAGGCTACCAGTTCCTGCCCTCGTTTAATCCTCCGATGCCTAGCCACGGTCTTGATTCCGACGTCTTCTTATTGCCGGTAGAGAGTGCAGCACCCACGTGTAGTCATGCACTCTGCAGGCAAGCGTGGCATGTCGCCCCGTAGTGCAACCTCTCAGAAAACCAGGAACATTGTTTTTTGACAAGGAAAAAGATCCTTCGCCAAACCGCCACACAACAGATCCTCCAATCCTCGATGGCCCCCACGCTTGTCCTGCCGGAGGATTTGAGATGTCTGCTCGGCTGGGTTTCCGATCAGGGGCCCACTACCACCTCTTCAGCCCTATTGCACTACCACACAGTAGGCCATATGCCAACATGGCTGACTGCGCGCAGTAGCGGTTATCTTTCAATTTTGCGATTAACCAGCAACTGACACGAATTCTATAACGTACATTGGGTCCCACAGTGAAGACTGTGTAGGCTGTTTTTACTGATGCCGTTTTGCTTTGGTCTATCTATGCCTCGCCATCTGTGAGCGTCACAACTATGTTCGGAGCTTCACCACTCATCGAACTTCATCCTATAACGAGGTATATGGCTACCGCTATGGAATCGCATTGAGCACACAAATTCCTAGTCAACTTTTCTGGCACTATGGCATGTTTTGTTCCATTAATTTGGGAAGGATACTCCTTGTTACATCGGCAATGACACGCCGCGTTGCACCAGATCCAACATGAGGCAATGCGCGCCTGTTCCCCCCTGCAAAACCCCACCCGGCGGTAACGTCCAACGCTGGACTTACTTCGACGGGCAAAGTGTGCGGCAGTTGGACATCCATCGGCCCATAGCACACGTGCCAGAAGGACTACTTGAGTACCTGAGTACCCACTTAGGTGAGCAAACGACTCACCTTACCGGTAGGCAACAGATTACAGAGCTGGTTGAGCCCCCCTCTAAGCCTCACGGATGCTACGGGGGGCCATCCCGGATTTGGTACCTTACCACCTTGATCCCAGTGAGCTGGGTCCAACGTCTCACAGCCGGAAGACTAATGCAGGTTCAGGATGCAGGTCCTCATTGCAGAGCCGCAGCCGCCGCACACATACTTTCATTGAACTCAATGTTGAGCTCACCTTGCCGCAAACATACATCGCATGGACTGGAGCTTGTCTTCCTGTTTGAGAAGGTCTGTGGGGGTGCGTATCGTCAACGCCTGGATCTGGAAATGCAACTTAGCTACGGACCCTAATTCTATTTTCAGCCCCCAAGACGGTCTAATCCTTCTAGGCGACTCTTAAACATGGGGCCCGGCAGTGCCATGGAGAAATATCATCGATCGCTTCCCTTTTCCATGCCTACGTTTGTACCTATGGTCAATCCTCCAGGATGGCCATCCCGTCAGTGGAAACTTCTCCAGCCTTATGATTAGTCCCTAGAGAGGAGTCGGGCAGCAAGAAGATGGCCGGTACCCTGGCCTCAAAAGAAGGTGAGGTACTTGGAGCACCCCGGAGGTCGAAGTGTTCCCATGGGTAAACACCCTCAAGGAAGCGATGTTTCTGTGCGATCTCAGGGCCATCTAGCATGGCATTGCTAGGTAACCATTTTACGGGCGCTCGAGGCGAGTGGGATGAGGTATAAGACGCGGTTGAGTTCTCGTTCTTGGAGTCTGAACGATGGGTTTATCATCGAGATATTTGTCAAGAACTTCATCAGTTGCTTAAGAGAGAGGATTTGACGAATTTCAAGATATAACGACTCAATTGCCTGGGAAACGCCCAAGTTGATTCTGCACAATTCCAAGGCACGACATTTCTCCGCGCAGACGACTTCAAGCGCATCCAGCTGCTTCACCCATTTGTCTTTCACTCGGCCCACAAGATTCAGCAATACCACCAGGGTAATGCATTATAGCACAGATCTCCAGCCTCTGGGCACCAAAGGCTCCCACAGTGCCCGCCAACCTGTGTCCAAGCAGGCCATCGGCGCCCTTCACCAACCAACCCATGGGCAGCAAAACATTCATGAATTCACCGAGATCCGCGTCCTCAAAGGAGGAAAGCCAAACATCATCACCATCCCCAGACCGCAACCACCCCCGAGCCCGCGTCCCCGCCCGCGTCCCGGTCCCATCGCCCCTGGCCCACCACCAGGAAACCCGACTCCACCGCCTACGCCTCGGAGACCTGCTCACTGCGGCGGCGGCGAGGTTTCTGCGGGGCCCGCCCTTGTAACATTTCCGCGACCCCAGCCTCCGCCCAGCCCTCGCCCTCGACCCCGTCCTGGGCCCGTTGCTCCTGGGCCGCCGCCGGGAGTGCCAACCCCGCCGCCTACGCCCCGGCGTCCTGCTGCAGCGGCTGGAATGGCAGACTCTCCTACGCTGGGGGGTACTGCTTGGACTGGGTGGCTTCTTGGGTTTGTGCCGGGGTGGTCTTAAGCCTGGTCTACTTTTCTGGCGGGCGCATTTGTCTACGTGGTATGGATGGGTTTTAGACGTCTCCACGGACGACAACCGCCACCAGGTCAGGCAACTCTGATTTGACATAATTGGGCACACAGCAACCAATTAGGCTTGGGACAAAGGCGCGAGTTCCCTGTTTTTTGCTTGGGTTGAGGGCGTTCATTTTCATGTTTCCATGGGAACTTTTCACTCGTTGATGGCCACTCCGCCATTCCAATTTCTTTCCTTTTGTTTTGATTACATTGGATAGCGTTTTCGGTATTTGGGTCTCTTTCTTTCAGTCTCCTGGTTTCAGATTTCCTTTTTTACTCTCCTTTGATATGTGTGGAGGCTCTGGGAAAATGGTAGGTGGACATCACGATGGCAACAAGATGATGGACGGGGAAAAGCAAGGCTGCTTGGGCATCATTGATTTATGGGGCGCATGTTACGGAACGGATGGTCATTCCTTTTTTCTGCGATTTTAGATATCTTAGGTATAGACACGGCACACGCCAAATTACAGCGAAATTTGTTTATAGATGGCTATGAAGACAAAATCAGGCTTCAGTTCTAGTCTGTCCAACTGATCGACCTCGCGCCTATTGCCTCAAGTATCGGAGTCGGCCGTTGCATGGCCTGATGTTTCATTCTTGGTTAGCGATATTCCACAGGCAAAGAACAGGAAGGAATGAAAGAATGACTAACAGGATTCATGGCTACGTCGAGTAAGCCGCTGATGCTGGCTCCATCGATGCCTGTCTTCTGAATTTGAGAAGCTTGCCATCTGATCCATATGAACATGCGAGTGATATCTGGAGAGTTGGTATTGTTCTTACACAGGCAATATTGCCTCACGTCGTCTAGTCGTAATAATGATATCGTTTTCTACACAACCACACACACAGTCCTAGAATCCCCACCGTTCTTACACTTTGTACAAACACAGCTTCGAGCTTCGAGCTTGGAGGTACAATCCCATATCGGCAATCTCATGTTTAGTCCAACTCATCCTCACCCTCCTTGAACACGTTCCTCTCTCTCGGCGGCTTTCTCCCACCCTTCGTCCTCCTCTCAGGCCTCTGCCCCACCAGGCCCTTACGCCTACCCGAGAGCACACCCTTCTCATCATAGTTCATCTCCACAACCTTAGGCCGCCCCTTCTTCCCGCTCATAGAAGCCCTCGTGGCCCGGACTCCTCCGTCCTGGGGCACCGGGACGCCCTCGACGACGCCCTTGCCGAGCCGGACCGTCCGCCGCACGCGCGTCTTGGCGCCCAGGGCCCAGAGGTCGCCCCACCGCGCCTTGCGCGCGTCGTGGTACGCCTGGATGCTGAAGCTGCGCGGGATCGTCCACCGCTCGATGGAGCCGGCCGGCGTGCACAGGTCGAGTGTGACGTGGCCCTTGCGCTTGAGCGGCGGCATGATATTGCGCGGGAGCGAGAGCGGGTGGGGGCGGTCCGGGCTGTCGGGGGAGACGTCTTCGTAGCCGGCGAAGGCCTGGTCCGTGGCCTCCCGGCCTTGGCGGATGGACTTGATGTCGAGAACGTCCGAGCCGTCCGAGGTGGTGGGCGAGGCAGGCTCGGCTGTCGCAGAAGATGAGGATGGCATGCCGCGACGGGCGGCGATGTAGCTGAAGTTGATGTCCTCGTGGTTGCGGTGCTTTGCTTCAAGGATCCTTTGTAGGAATGGAGGTCGGATGAAGCGTTGGCTGAAGTGGCAGAAGTCCTTGCGCCCGGGACTGAGTCCTGGAGTCAAGTACATGGGGCATTTGGAGTGGTTGGTGCATGGCGCAACGATCATGCCTGGCTCACGAACCCTCCCAGTCTCCTTTTCGGTGGTCTCTGCTGCAGGCTCTGCAGTTGGCGGAATGATAAATTGGTTGAGTAGTCTGTCCCGAACATCTGCGACAGCCTCAAATCCTCTTGGGTGTCCCTTTTCCAGCACAATTAGAACGCCACCATTGGGAGACAACATGGACCAGAGGTTGTCGAGAATCTCCCTCCTCCGCCATTCTTTGTCAAGAGGCACAAGGAGGTGAGTCGCGATGATGACATCGTAGACCTTTCGTTTCTGCGGAACCTCGGGAGCATCGAGTTGCTTGTCTGTGTTGTCGAGGGAGTGCACGTAGTTGGGCAGCCGAGGAAGGAACTGCGTGTTCTCCAGGAAGTCGGATAGCCTGTGACGCAGCTGGTTCGAGCCCACGACGACCGACCTTTTACCAGCCGGTAGGTAGCCTTTGACTTCGTTGTTGTCGACCAAGATATCCCACTCCGCCTGAGCCACGCTCTGCCACGCTGAAAGACCGGCTCCACCTGCGCCGTGATCAAGGACACGAGCGCCTTCGCCGTCTGCGTCCTTCCGCTTGAGTAGTCCGCGCAGCCACTCCGGACCGAGGCGTTTCCGTACCTCGACCAAGGTGCTCATGACCGAAGCATAGATTCCGGGGAGAGCAGTGGCTATGAATGCATCCGCGTCGATCTCGGACATTTTGTGGTGTCCCGCTTCCAAGCCAAGGCCTTTCTGTGGAATATTCCTGCTAGATTGAGGAGTGGCTGGGGAGTGCGGGAGGCCCGGACCACCAAAGTGCTTCTCAGCGGCAGCCCGAATATGTTTCGTATCGGTTCTTCTCAGTAAAGTCGTGATGGGCTCGACAAATTCTGCCCGTGGCAGGTGTAACGTGCTTGGTGATGTCCTGAACTGGCCCTCCGTCGTATATTTGTGTAGCCTGGGGCCTTCATACCCTGGGTACCAGCTTGCAAACTCAGCATCCACCTCTTTTTCCTCCTCGTCTGGCTCTTCTTCCTCGTTTTCCTCTGGTTCTTCCTCCTCTTGATATTCGTCCTCCTCTGGTAGCAATGCCTCCTCTGCTGCCGCATCTGCCGCGTCCGCCGCTTCTACCGCTGCTAGTGCTGCTTCCTCTAACGCCGCTATCCTAGCAGCTTCGAAGTCCTGCTGAAGTCGTAGCAAAGCGTCGTACTCCCGCGGGTTACTGGCATTCGCCTCGATGTAGCCCATTTGTGCATCGCTCGGCGGCCGCGCTACCAGTAGATCCTCTTCTGTGGATAGTATCTCGCCGTCTCCAACTATAGTCGACATGGCGGGCGCTGTGTACTCCACCTCTTCCAGCGCGCCTTCCTGATTCTCCCGGAGCAGTACGTTTCTCAGGGTATTGCCAATATCTGCCTCCTCTGTCTCTCCGAAAGACCCAAAGCCAACATCTTCAGGCCTCGTTGGTCGTAATGGCGCTCCGTAGAGTCTCTCATATACTTTGTATTCTTGCTCGGAGAGGTAGCCTAGTGGAAGTGTATCGCCGAACATGCGCTTTGCCTGTCGAACAATTGTTTCGGGATCGTCATTCGGTGGCGTTTCGTTCTCTACAACTTCCACCAGCTCGTCTGGGAGCTGGCCTGTCTGTGCCTCGTCTATTGTATTCTCGGTCTGTTCCTCTCGCAATTTCCTGGGACTCGTCGACATGAAGCGCGCATCGTTCGTCCTTGGGCGCAATCGTGTTCTGGAGATGGAGTCGCGGGTGGATCGAGCTGTCGCAGGGCTGATCTCAGCGATGGAATGCACATAAAGCTTGAGGATCTGCGCCGTGCATTGCGGGCAAGCATTCTGCAATCTCCTCCTAGCAGCAAGCATGGCGAAATGATTGTGGTGTTTTGAGGTTGTACTGGCACAAGTCTTGGGTGACCAACCGGGAGCTCCAAATTTCAAATTGGCCGTGGTCGAGCTTTTATCGCGGGAGAACGTGAGCGACTGACACTGACACTGACTACAAGTAACTTTAGGCTCCTCCAAAAGTGGCAATTAATTCCTACGTTTTGACTGAAAGCCGAGGATCAAATAGAATTTGATTTTCGATCAAGGTAAAGCATCTAGAATCACCTGCAAAAATAATGATGAATAATTGCAAAGATGACCATTTCCCCAATAACAATTCGCTACTCATTGTTCCCAAAACGCCGTACCTCCAGAATCATGCTCCACTTGTATGCATCTAATCGCCACCCAGGTCCGCCAGGGTCCGGAATGTCGCCTTCGGGATTGGTTTCTTCACGCCTGCACCTGCACCACCATCTGGACGTGCCGCAGGAGCAACGGGGTTGTGGATGTTGAATCTCGAATTTTCGGCAGCTTTGTAAGGATCCAACTGAAGGCGCCAGAGAAGTTAGTTGGGGGTTGAAATAGAGGGGAATCGAGCGTCCTAGAGAAGCTGGGAGTACTCACCGAGAAGAGCGACACCAAGTACAATCCAATGAAGTTGATTATCGCATTGAGGAAGTTGTTCAGATCCCACTTCAATGGCCTCCGCAGCGACTGTCTAGGTTGCCCACCAGCGCCCAGCGTCCTCCCGGGTGCACTGAATCCAGCCCCGGTTGTAGGACCAGCCAGCTTGACGGCCTTCTCCACAGCGGCACTCAGAGCCTGAGGGTTGGCGCCCTGGATGGTCTCGATGGCAGAGCCGTTCTTGAAGATCATGAAGGTGGGCATCGCCCGGACGCCGTATTGCGACGCGACATCGCGCTGGTTGTCGACGTTGATCTTGGCGAATGCGATGCGCTTCGGCTTGGTGTACTTGGTCGCGAGGGATTCAAAGGTAGGTGCGATCATCTTGCAGGGGCCGCACCAGTCGGCGTAGAAGTCAGCCACGACGATGGTGGATTGGAGGATTTGTCGCCATTCGGACGACGAGCCGACGTGCACTGCCATGTTCGGGGATGACTTCACGAACAGTGTGGTGTAGAAGTTGGTATGAAATCTGGACGCGTTCGTGCGGTCCTGTAGGATAATCAAAGAGTACGATTCAAGGTACTTGATGAGAGTTGAATTGATGGATTCTTGAAGGAGGGGGTCGATGGTTTGTGTAATCTGGGTAATCTTGGTAATCTGGCCGGATGATGCGCCTCAGTAACATCCATCCTCGGCATACCATAATACCGGCCGGTACAGTAACAAGTACTATGTACATCCGCAACAGTGACAGTGAAGCTCCCGAGGTCCCTTCTGGAGCTGTTGAACTGGGAAGGCGGTGGGTTACTGATAAGACGGCAGTATTTCTTATCGGTCGCTCTCTTTCAGGTTTTCAAGGTACCGAGTTCAATGATTTTCATACATCAACTGGAACCACACTGCTGAAGTTCTTGATATATCAGTACAATATGGCTTATTCAGATCATAGGGCAAAGGTAAGTCTCGATCCCTGGTTTTCTTCCTTTTGTGGTTCGGATCTGCCAAGTGAGGCCGATCTTGGGCTTTACTCTGTTCACTCAGCCATCAAAGTGAAGGCAAAACTTCACCTGGACTTTTCAGACCCGAATCGAACCGCTCCATACAATATTTCCACATCTGCTGAACTTATGCTAATGTCAAATAGAGGAGGAGAACCGATGATGAGGGTGAGGATGGCGGTGTGAACACTTTCAAACCCGCCGCCAGGTTCCATGCCACCGGTGGCCGTGATTTCACAATCTCAATTGCTGTGCCTGGCAGTATCATTACCGAGTAGGCCAATCCGCCCTCTCTAAACATGAATGGCGAGAGAAAAACTAACCCGTCCCAGCCTGAAGACCGCAGACCAAAGGATTACTGCTCCTGGCCGTATCGCCAGAGCCCTGGCCGTCTTCGGCGTAGACGAAGTCGTTGTCTACGATGATAGTCCCCAGGAGACCCGTCCCCGCGCTGTCGACAAGGAGAGGTACACGGGTGATATCGACCCGTGCCACTTCATTGCCCATGTTCTCGGCTACTTGGAGACACCACCCTTCATGCGCAAGGCTCTTTTCCCCCTGCACGACAATCTGGCCAAGGCAGGCTTGCTTCCCAGTCTCGACATGCCTCATCACCCTCATAAGGATGAGTGGTTGCCTTTCCGGGAGGGATTCACAGTGAGAGGGCGTCCGGAAAGCGGAAAAGGGTGAGTGCGAAACATTATCTCATATCTTGAGCCTTGTCTGACTAACATAAATCTAGAACACTGGTGGAAATCGGCATGCCGCGGCCGGTGACAATCTCAGAAGAGATTCCTCCCAACACACGGTTGACTCTGCAGTTCCCCGATCAGTCTCTCAGGAATCCTGAGCCAGTGCACCCCGAAACTCCTCGTACGGAAGCAGGATACTACTGGGGCTACACCGTCCGGAATGCCACTTCCCTGTCAGCTGTCTTCACCGAGAGTCAGTTCGAGGGTGGATACGACATCAGCATCGGTACTTCAGAGCGAGGTACGCCAGCATCCAAGGCGTTCCCGGCATACAAGAAGCCCAGCTTCAAGCATCTCCTCATCGTGTTCGGTGGGCCGCGAGGTCTGGAGTACGCATCCATGAACGACCCGGATCTGGGCGGCATGGGAATCAGCGGGTCGCGGACCAAGGAGCTGTTTGATCACTGGGTCAATGTCCTGCCAAACCAGGGCAGTAGGACCATCCGGACGGATGAGGCGATCCTCATTGCTATGACGAGCCTGCGGAGACTCTGGGACGACAATTAAGAGACAGATAGGTCTGGACCGAGGACGTGAATCCATCGATCACTCGAGATACCCGATTAATACACGCATATTTTACTTGCACCAAGTCGGTTCAATTGAGGGAAGCAAGTGATGCCGAAGGAACTGTTGGGATCATCGCCTGGGTGCGACCTTAGCCTGGGCCAGCCAGGCTTTGGGCTCCAAAATTGGGGAACCTACAGAGACATAATTCGGGTTGATCCCCAGACGTCGCACTTTGGAACCTCTGCACGCCCACATTGAGTGGCACCATTACTTTGCTTGATGAATCAAACTTCGGGTCATGGTTAAATTGCCTCATCTCAACAACGACACTCGCGTTCCCACGTACAGCCGAATGCAAAATCATGATGACATGACACGTCCTGCACTTTGAGGAAAGGGTGAGGAGTGGTCCAAATAAAGAACGAACGCCGTGTCCCCAAGAAGTTAATGCTACCAGAGGCCATGTTGCCTGGTGCTGAAACCCATTTTCGTCATGTCTACCTGCTCAAGCAGACATCCAACACATCTGTTGTGAAGGCCGTTATTGCTAGATGCACGAGAAGGGGAAGACGTATCGTGCTCAACAGAACGAGTGTATTCGCTCAGGGGAAATGAAACCAAAGCAAATCAGTCCAAGTTCCGTCAACAAATGAAACCAAATCAATCCAATTCAAGTTTCGTCAAATCATGCCCATAGGTGCCTTCGGATGGCCAATCCGAGAGACTCAATAGGCACGGCCAGCAGCGTTGCACGGACGCTTCTCAGCATCAAGGATTTCTGAAGTTCGTATCGTTGGCTCGCCCATCTCCAGGTGGCCAACACGACGGATCATCGTACGATTCATCTGTCCAGGAAGTGTGGAAATATCCATCACCATGGTTGGAAGTCGTGTTGGTCCCGGTTCCAAGAGGAGGCCCTTGTTGCGGTAGCTGGGGATAACCGGCAAGGTTGGCGGTGCCAGCCTGGAAGTCCACGGTGGGAGGAGACATCTGATGTCCCGACTCCTCATGATAAAGGCTTGTTTGCGTCGTAGGGATCGGCATGCCCTCGCTCCATACGGCTGGGTGTGGCGGCATCTGTGAACGGGACGCCAGGGGCGAATAGCGTGGGTCTCTTCGAGGCTCTTCGCGTACCAGGCCTCGAGGTCGGTCACCTTCGTGTCTGCTTGTGGTTGGTTTTTGCCGGTGGTGAGATGGGCGAGGGGCATCCACATTACTGTGGTGGCGGCGTTGGGGTCGTTTGTCTCCGACATAATCGTCACGGGACCTGAGAGATCATTTTGTCAGTGTCAAAGACGCACGGCATGATGGTGGGTGTCAAACGGAGGTACCTACCCCTGTGCTGAGCCAGGGTTGACCGCCAGTGACGCCAACGAAGAGGCCAAGCTTGTGGCGTCGGGAGAGCGACTCAGGAATTGTAAATCTGCAAAGTCGGACCCCCCATAAATACTCGGATCGCCCTGTACCACACGAGTGTCGGGGTCGTACAATCGGTCGTCTATATGACCCCCGACTCCAACCAGAAAGTCGGCGTTACTACCCGGGCGCCCATGAGCATATTGATATGTTGGTGGAAGGTCCGATGGGATCGGCGGGTTGCGGTGTCCCTCCAGTGGCACTTCTTCGTCATCCTGAACCACGGAGGAACCTCGATGCCTCCTTGATCTGCTTCCACTTGGGTATCCGATGGATCCATGATGGTCGCCTCTATGGTCGGACCTTCTTCCCGTCGGAGGCAAAGGCGCATTGCTTCTCGTAGAGGGTCGACGCTCTCTGCCCATGGCATCCTGATGGGACTCGTAGCTGTCGATGCTGCAGGTTGTGCCTCTCACGTATGGACTTTGAGGAGATTGTTGAGCGTACCCATAGTCACCAGGCGCATCGCAGCCAGTCGCAGCGCTGGACAGAGTGGTGTCGGTAGTGTTATTCGACAAGTAGGAGTCACTGGGGGAGAATAAAGGGGATGGGCGCTGGGAAGAAAACTGCGTCGATGTCTGATGGGAGCCAAGCCTGCTGAGATGTGGCAATTGGGAGATCTGAGGAGTGCCGTAGCTCTCAGCCTGCATGTAATTTTGCTGGTCATACGGCTGAGGCGAACAAGACTCATGTTGGAGGTCAGCTTCATCCGGGGCTGATGTAATGGAGCGACGGCTCCGACCAGAGTAATCGTGTGGGTGAGACATGGCGTCTTGAGGGGTTCATTGGCAGCTGAAAACACTGGCGTAATAATGGACGACGCGGCCCAATGTGGTTATGATGGAATATATATATCTATATATATATATCTTCCAGAGGACCAAATCTCTATTGATAAAGGCCTGGTCTGCTTTCACATCAGAAGATAAGAGGACTCTTGGATACGAGCCGAGAGTGGGGAGATACAGGAGGGACGGGCTGGCTGTTCGGGTCGTTAGAAAGAGGAGAGTCGAGGGTGCTGCCATCGACCAGATGGCATAATGCGGCTCTGCTCCCCACTTCAGTTGTTTTCGCTGAAGAAGAGTCACAAACCCAACGGGGCACACTCTCCCACCACTCGGAGATGCCGAGCAGCCCAACAGCTCGGTCAACATCACTATCATTGGATCACTGCATCTCCGGATAGCCACAGCATAAATGGGGTACCTCACGTGGTGCAGATCTGACGATGGGTTGTAGTATTAGGCAATCTCTCCGTGTCCTGGTAAAGGAAAAGCTGTCACACGAATCCTAACGCGCGTCTACCGCGTGAGATGGGAGCCGGACGACCTCTCTGCTGTAAGCGATGCTCGTTCAGGAGCCAATCACTTCAATGTTGAGTCCTCGGGTAATCATTCCAATTCAAACCAACCTCTTGTTTGTATCCTAGTCGGGGTGTTTGTAGGTTCCGCATTGCGAGCTGGAGTGCGTGCACATGTGCTTTGTGTCATTACGCATCCGTACTCCTGAGGTTCAGGGGGACGGGGGACAGGGGACGGGGGACTCAAGACCACTCAAGTATAGAATGAGGACTTTCTGAGAGGATATTTAGGGATCGATATGTCAAGTATATGAACTCATCTGGCTTCACTTTCGTATATGCGAGCTTTATCACCATTCGGCTGGTGCAGCTTCCCCCAATGTCAGGAAGTGGAAGGTTACATCAACATTGAAACACACCCACGACGGCACCCACACCATCCGACCGCAGTAGGCACGCTGCAGTGGGACCTCATATGTAGCTATCCGGGGCTGCAAATGGAACCAAATGTCTGGAATCAACTTCATATACACACAATCTCGGCCTATGTTAAGTACTGTGGGTGGATGTGAATTTACCTTCTTCTCATTGTTATTCCAGATCGGATAGCTCATAGGCCAGTGGATGATCACATATAAGTGCTATTTTTGAGTGACAAGATGGCTGTCGAGTTACCATGCGGTTGTATTGTTACCAGACGTGGCTCCCATCCGTCGTCTACATACCGAGGTGACCAATGTTTCGCAGGCTTATAACTTGCTCAGCTGTAGGGGGTTGTGTGCCACACTGCTTCATTCAACCCTATCAGTGATCCTCCGAGCAGTAGTGAGACCCTTTCTTCCGTTGTTTCGGGGTCTGAGAATGTGCTCTTATGCAGGGAGCTATTGACTGTTGACAGATGGGTAAGAGCACCTTCGACTTGAGGTGAGACCTACATCCTCCTAGGGAATGTGGGTCAGCATGATGGACATGCAGGTGGCTACAGCGTAGCTACGGCGAATGTTTCCGTTCCTGAAGAGGCAACATTCAAAGGGCTTGGAACCTATCCACTGTCTCTTAAGCTTGATGTGCTTGAAAATGGCTTACGTCCACGGGTCTTCAAGTGTTCTGATAGTGCCTCCTATCTACGCATAAGACATGTCATATTTTCATGAATCAGTCAATGGCAAGGACAGAGCTGACAGAACGAATTGGACATACACAGGTACTGTGAGAGTGTTTTCTCCATGTAAATTTTGCCTAACCTATCCCTGTTCACCCAACGCCACGTTGAGGAGCAACAGCCACACAAATGTCACAAGAGCTAACATCCATGGATTGGAACTCACCGGCTCCTCCCTTGCGATTGCTTCTTCCTATCTCTTTGGTGACAGACTTTGGAGCTGTGACGTGAAGAGTCTTGCCTGGAAATGAAAGCAAGAGTTGCACTCATTCTTGTGTAATGGGATATAGACGATTTGATGAACTGGTTCACGTCCACTTCATCAGTGTTTCCTCTGTTTAAACCTTCAAAGCATCAAATGGGTGGAACTCAGCTCTGAAGTGAACATCTTAATCGCAGAAATCAGAAGGGATTCAACGATGAGAAGAGGGGTCAACGAGAAGGAGCATTGGTGAGAGAAGGAGGCGAAAAAGAAGGCAATCTGATACCCACAGGCCGATTCTCTTTGCCGTGTCCAGCGGCTAACCACGCCTTACACCGGAGGGCGGGATCATGGCGTTTCCAGCTAAGACATGGCTTGCATAAAATCCTAGTACGATTAACTGCAGTCTGGGATTATCTTTCGGTTGGATAGTGATATTGGCTGCATATCTAGGATCAGGGAACTAAAGAAGACAACACTCGTGATAAAATCAACCACAAACTGTTGTACCTATATAGATAAGGACGACCAGGACCAGGAAGCAGGCGGTCGACCTCCCCAAGCCATACTGCTAGGTCTCCCCCTGTTGTCAAGTCCCAGTTTACTGACGACCTTCCCTTTTCAGAGGCCATCTAGGCAATTATTGGCCAAGCTACGATCAATTGAACCCATACTGTGTAGTGTAGCAAAAAACAGTATTGCTCAAAAGCATTCCTCAACAGCACTGATCGTTACCTCATGATGGGTTCTTCGGGACCATTAGTCTAGGCTCACAATTCTGTAGATTGGACCATGCACAGGTATATACCTAGGTACGGTAAACTCTTGAGGTCCATGGAGGCAACGATATTGGTCTATTTGGTTCACTGTTGCCGTCTCTGTCATTGTACCTCTCCGCTTGCCTCTAAATTAAAAAAACAAAAATTCAATACTCCGGCTCCAGCAACGTTGAAGGTTATTCAATGTTTCCTTCACTTAAGCCCAATATTCACAGCTGTAACGCCTTGTATTTTGAACATAGTGGAATCATCGATGATATGCGCACTAGAGCTTTTGGTCATTATTATGCCATCCAAGATATTCCCCCTAAACAGTGAGGTATCTAAAGGGGTGCTATACAAGGTAATGACGCACAATACCTTCATTGTCGCAATCATGAAATTCAGTCCTCATGTCACGACTGTTTTCTGTATCATCCACCCAGAGTCTTTGAACTGATTTAGAGATATAATTAAGGGAACTATCACATTTTACTAATAAACCTGGTGAAGCCTGTAGAAATATAGTAAGATGAATGAAATACTATACCTCGAGGAAGTGTATATGTATTGGGTGGCAAGAAAACGTATACCATTAAGGTAACTGAGGTCTACCTAGGTACCTAGTCTTGTGAAATCAAAGAGTATTAGGGGAAAAGCGTGGAGTCAACCTTGGAAGCCCAAAGGACTCGCGGGTTCGAGCTCATGATGTGCCTGGAGCGGTCCTTCATTTTGGAGTGCTGTGAATGACCGTATACCTAGGTAGGTACCTTGAGCCTTGCTCCTGCCCAGGTCTTGTAAAGTGCACGTGGGTGGTCTGGAAAGGTAACTTCAAGTTGCTTATCGAGCAAGCCCAACAAGCCTTTTCGTTTGCATCAAGGAGACTTGTATGTTGGTGTGGGCGCTGCTGTTGTGGCTGTTCTATGCTGATAATTCTCATCGTCTGATCTTTTCATTTGTTCGGGGCCGTGGACTGCAGCTTCCTTTCACACCTCTACCTACATTTTGTCCACCCACCACCATTCTTTTCATAGCCAACCCCACTTGGTTTCGTCGACTCAATCAGTCTTCTCAGTCGAGCCGACTGTGATCAGTCTCTTCACCTCTTCGTTCCATCAAGGAGTAACGAGCTGGTCACCACCCAAGATGTCTAGACGATTGACTCCGCTGTACGTCTTTAACGACGCGACAGAATACCACCGTCGCCACGCGCAGGGCACCCTAGTTGAATTCCAGAACGAAAGCAAAGAGGTCAACAACTTCAACGCGAAAGAGACACCATTCAAGACATGGGTAGTTGCGAAGGTTGGGCAGGGAAAGGAAAACTCGTATTGGTTGTTCCTGGTGCGACCAGGTGATTCAGCCGACTGGTGTTTCCCCAAGGAAGGCGAGTCCTGTGAGTTCAAGCTCCTGAACAAAGGTGGACAAGCGAAGTCGACAAAGTGGTGTGATGCTGAACGCGTCGATAACCCCGCGGCTTCCATGGGTCTTCCTGAGGAGGCACTTCGTCTTGCTGCCTTTGAGGTCAAGGTGCCAAACAACATCCCTGAAGGCCTTCTGCGACCCCTACAAGATGATCCCGACGACTTCAACTACGAACCCAAGTCCAAAACAAACCAGAAGTATTTGCTGGGTGACAAGAGAGCTGTCAAGGTCAACATCAAGCTGAACATCTCGGCCGCGACAAAGGATGCTGAGTTGGGGGCGATAACCAAACTGTTCAGCAACCCCAAGAAGGATCGTACTGTGAAGCAGCATTCTGCCTTCCAGTACCTATTGGACTTCAAGAATCCGCAGTTCACGGTCAATGTCTTCAACCACTTTCCCCACCTTCGAGACCCAATGAATAATCCTGGAGGGATGCCACAGAAGGTCGTCAAAATGCTTCAGGGGTTCAATGAGCACCAGATAGTTGCTTACAGAAATGTTCTGGCCAATCTTCCCTGTGGGATTTGCATTCTTCCTGGTGGCCCTGGCGCCGGAAAAACTCACTGGAACCTTGTTTTGACTGCCGCCATTCAGTCCAAAGATGAGTTCTGGTATGGTCCAGAAACCAAGAGCAGACGATCGGCCAAAGTCTTGTACATCCTGGACATCAACAAGCCACTCGATGATACATCCAACAAGATTGTAAGGCTCTATAAGAGCCTTGGTTTGAAGAAGTTTGCTGTCCGACTCTATGGATGGCATTACAAGGGAACTGGAACAGACACTGTTGACTTCACGAGCAAGTTCTTGTTCATCGCCCGTCTGAACCGTTACCGCCGACAAACGTTGAACCAGACCTGCCTCGCCCCCACATTGGACGAACTCGCATGGGACTTCTATGATGCCAACAAGACGACCAGATATGCACAGCTCTACAGCCTCTTGGCGAAAGCGCTTAACCACGGAGGTGACGCAAAGTCAGAAGAGTTCAAGAGCTGTGTCAATCAACTTTACCGTGACGTTCTGGCTCGTGTCGACTTCATCGCAACCACGCCAGTACCTGCGGCGACTGCCTTCGACGGGCTGTTTAAGCCCGATATTGTCATATTTGACGAGTCTCCTCATGCCAGAGAAGCATCAACAATGGTCGCAATCGCCCAATTCGAGCCTATTGCTTGGATCTTCAGCGGAGTGAGTCTCATCAAAGCATCTTGGGGGAGGGTGCAGATCATTAGTCTTGGCATGGTACTAACTCAAGCTTCCACAGGACCACCGACAAACCCGCCCTTTTGTTGCCTCAGATGACTTTCGCGATAATCCATGGGCACCGCAGATGTTGGTCAGCATGATGGAGAGGGCAGACCGAGCAGGAGCTGTCAGCCATTCCCTTCTTATCAACCATCGTGCCTATGGTGGCCTCGAGCGTCTGGCTTCTTCCATGTTCTACAAGGAGAAGATGGTGAGCGGCCATTCAGATGACGAGCGTTTCCCGCCACCCGTTCAGCATCTCCAACGTTTTTTGGAGCGCTTCATGGAACCGGGTTCCAGGTGCCATGAGCCCCGTATGATTGCCTTCAGCTCTAATCGTGGCGAAGTTCGGGTCGGAACGAGCTGGTACAATGAGGATCATGGGAGCTGGGTCATGGAACGAGTCGGCGAGCTGCTTTCCGATCCTATGTTCCGCCAGGTTGGGAAGACCGACCGTGGGACGATTCTTATCATCGCACCGTACAAGGAGGCTTATATGAAGTACAAGAAGTCGATCCAGAACCTGCCAAAGGCATGGGCGGCGCGCTTGGGTGTCGAGAGACGCCTTGAGGCACGTACGATCGATACAGTTCAGGGGGGCGAAGCTGATTTTGTCTTCCTGGATTTGGTCCGTTCTGTAGCCACAGACTTTACAGATGACCCCAACAGGCTTTGTGTTGCGCTCACTCGAGCTCGCCAGGCAGAGGTGGTTTTGATGCACCCTGGCAGTAAGTGATTTCCATGTTATCACTCTCATGAAGCTTGACTGAAGTCTGACACACGTGAACAGTGCGAAGGGGAACCCAACATCTCTCCAGTATCTTCGCCCACTGTGAACGGATGAGACAGGTGGTGACCACCGATCGGGAACCTCGCCCGATAGCCCCGATGCCCAGAGAACAGGAGGGACTCGAGCAAAACGCCGCTCGGGAGCCACAAACAGAGCGCAAGCGCGCAGAGATCGGATTGGAACCTGGCAATGTAGATGACAAGGTTCACGGCATTGGTGGGCTGTCTTTGGTGGATCGACAAGAGCCCGAGTCTATCTTCGCGACTCAATTCGCCGATATTGCTGCATTCATGGAGGGTATTTTGGCGGAGAAAAAGAAGAAGAAGACCTCACAAGGCAGCATCTACAACGCAGCCCCACCCAGCGGCGGCCATAACGGCGTTTCCCTAGAGACGAGAGCCGCCTCTGCTGGGCAGAACCCCGAGCTCGCGAGTTCCCGCTGCAAACCCGATGGAGAAGGACCACCTTCAACGACGGAGCCCGTGGTGAATCAAGCTCAGCACATTGGTATGGTCCAAGCGAGGCCTACTACACAGACCATGGGTGCTCCCGCTCAGGACTTGTCTCGCACTCATGTCATGACTACAACTTGGCAAATGGCTTCGTCTCAGGGCCAACCTCCTCAACGCAGTGTCCAGCCCCGCCTTTCTGGAACAGATGCCAACAGAGGGATCAAGGGCATGGGTGCTAGGAAGGAGGAGGCTAGTCCTCTCCCAGCCGGCCAGTCATGGTGGTAATTTCCCACAAATTGACCAACGGGAAGGTGGGAGTCGGGAGACTCCGGCAGTTGGTACACGGGATGGTCACCTCGTAGATGTTACAGCAGTAGGGATTGTTA
>LKEA01000003.1:888739-924425 GCA_003795315.1 Cytospora schulzeri
GGGGGGTTCATAAAATGATGTTACATCGTCAGCGTGAAGCTGTGTTTCATGGATTTGTTTCCAAACACCATTAGCAAGGCCACCTGGACATACCCAGGTGTTACTCGAAGTTATCACACTTCATCTCTCCACGTGTAGAAGCCCTGGCCAATACCAGGAATTCATGCATGTTATACATATAATGTAAATATGCTGCTGATATGGCCAATAGACTCATTCTCTTAGCGCCTTGGAACGGGAGGATATATATCCATTGGGCTCGACCATCTGTCAGCTCGGGCCTGCATTGCAAGCCCTGGAAGCCTTACCCAGTCGTTTGAGCTTCTAGAGCGCTAAATTAGATAGGGCCGACTGGGCTTCAAGAGTTATTAGCCTGTAAATATTGCCCACACGGAATATCTATGCCCAGTACTTGCTGTTGCCTTGAGATCGATATGTTCTTCGCTTCGAATACTTTTGTCCGCCCTCAGTACTGTCTGAGTATGATTATCCAGCAAAATAAGGCAAGCTTCACATGTGACTGAACTCCCGTTGCTGCGAAGAAATTGGGAGGTGTTCACAGTTCCTGGTCTCTAGACAACAGGGAGAGACTGACTATGGTCCTATCATATCACTCACGAAGACCTAGGCAATCAGTAGCCGTCGACTTGTTGCTTGCTTTAATGTTATCGGAAGTCTTCAGTGGTACCTCAAGTTATATTACAGTACAGAAGCCATCTGTCACTTCTGAGGATGTCAGGCAATCTGTCCTCCCGAGGTCGCCATGAAACTAACTCTAGAGCTCTCTGCAGTCATAGAAGAGCAACAATACTTATAACATGATGATAATGACTTCACATACTTCGCTGACCTCCCATGACTGCCGATCACGATCTGGGGCAAGCTGCGTTCATCATGAATGAGACCATGCTCCTGAGTAACCCAAAGCCCTTAGTGGAGCGCCTCATGTAGATATAGGCTTGTGATATCCTTGAAGTCTCAATTAGGATGGAACTTCCGCCTCAAGCCATTACCAAGAGCTTCTTGCCACACATGACTAACTAATTGCAGCAACCTTGAAGGCCAGTGCCTTCACATTGCATATATTGTAACCATTTTTTTATCCAGGTTATCACGCACTCGCCGCCGCCCAACGCCTTGTTCATGCCCGAGAGCCACGTAACGGGTCTTGAGAGGATAGCTTGAGAAAGCAATATACACTTTAGGCACCACAATGCTGATACGTTCCCACCTTGAAGCCTCTTAGGCCCTCCCATGCTGTCCTTGACTTTAGCGTGTATCGGTACTGGTCAAGCATGAAGAGGCAACTGACTAAGGTTGTGGGGCGTAGAAACTCGTCAAGGCTTTTCGAGGCTTGGAAAGTGTGAATTTGACAGCTGAATGTAAGCATCACAATATAAACGGGGCTATTGACTCACATATTTAAGCATCAACATGCTCACTTGCTGGACGCCGCCCAATAAGAGACCCCACTCAATCCTTGAAAGCTGGCTGGCTGGCTGGCTGGCTGCTCATCTCACACTGCAATAGTAGCAATACGACATTGTGTCGCCCTGGTCGACTCAAAATTGCAGCTTTGAAGGCGTAAACTCCGCCCTCGGGCGACCAGGATCATGTGGCTCAATGTAACCAGAAATGTCGAGGAGGTCTTCGTTTATGTGAGAGTCCTTAGGCAACAGGCTGAGAGTAGGCACTCAAAGCCTCTGCTGTCCGTGGGTATGACTAGGCTGAAAGATGGTGCCGAATAGGCTTCACCGGTGCAAGGTTGCAGCTCTGGCTCCGAGAGGCACTTGAAAAGCCCTGGAAGCTTTCCCTCCAGTTGCCACAACCAGGCAGATAGGTAGATGACGAGCCGGGATGTCATTCATTATGCACTGTTGACCGATCCGGAAAAAGGGGTGACTCTCAAAGACACAGCTCCCCCAGCCCAGTGCCCACGATACCACACAAAGAAGGCGATGCCTTGGGGCGAAACTCGTAGACCGAGCATAATTGCCACCCGCGACCCAGGCAGCCAGGAAAGGACTCGGTCCCGATCTGTTCTTGAAGCCACGAATGGTTTTGTCTTGGTGGGGGTTAGCAGACGGCCTCCCGCCCAGATGTTGAGCACGTATTGGCCTCGCCACTCCACGGAGAAGTCTGAATTGTGGAACGAGGACGAGGTGGGTAAAATTTCGATCCTGTTATCGTCAGGGAATGCCTCGGTTTTATTACGCCTTTTGCAATCCGTTGGTGTGATCGATGATGAGTGTGTGGTCGGTCGCAGTGTGCGGTAGTCGGCGCAACCGTTCGCCACACACGCAAACAGACACACAGCCACACTGAACCTTCGGGGGCTCCGATTGGAATGGGAACGTGGCGAGTCGATGGATTCTTCGGCGTGAATTTCTTTATCCCCTATGTGTCTTGTTAGTTAACCACCACAGTGAAGGGAGGGAAGGGGGAAGGAAATAGGATGTCGTTGGCTTGCTGTGTCGTTAAATGGGGGCGAACTGGGCTCGGGGGCGAATGCCCCGGATTTAGCGAGTCTGGGCCCCCCAAACTGGAGTTCTGCCGGGTCGGCCCAAGACCCCCGGCCGGAAGATTCTCGGTCATGTGATTATCAGACACATGATGTTGGAACAGCAACAAAAGATGAACATACCATGAAGAGCATGGGAAAGGGTTTGGCCAGATTCAGCGAACATGAAGGGCGGAGGAAGGGCGCTTACTTGTGTCCTCGTCGTGTTTTGCTTCCATGCAACCGTGTCTGGACCACACTTCCAACAACGAGGGTGATGAACAGCTCTCCTCGGGCAGAAACATCCTGACAAGACCTCCGTCTCCACCTGCTCTTCCCAAAACCCTCAACCCAAGGGCCATACCCCTTCGCCTTTCCCTTGTCTTCTTTTCCCCCCATCAGAATCGATGGGAATAACGATGGATATGACCCCACTTGCATGTGTGTCATCAAGCTCTCAGCAATGAGATACGGTCGTCGCTGGGACGAGGGCATGGCTCGAGTGCATCTTCACTACCGATGATTTACGTGGAAAAAGACAGAGTGAATGCTTTACCTACCCTGAGTAGGTATTGACTGAGGTAGTTGCTGCGCCGCTGTGTAACTGCCAGAGGCGTCGAATCATCCAGTAAGAAAGGGGCTGTCACACACTCGAGAGAGCTCTGCTTGCAAGTAGTGTAATACATTCGAGTCAAATTCATGGGCCTCTCTGCCCCAAATGTACGTATTGGACTTGGTACCAAGGAGGAAAGCTCGTCAATATGTTTGCTGCACAATTGAAGAATACATTGGGATTCCTATAGCCAGGTTAGTTCACCGGATATAACTCTCCTCTTGCACCTTCCAATATTATAAAAGGACCGATCAATGGCACTGCGTCCAGGCTCCGATGACTGAAGCCACCTGTCCCAAAACCACTTGCACTTCTTCATCTGCAGCTGCATTTCATTCGCCTTTTTGTTTGTTCTTGTGAATCAAACACACACTATGCCACTGCATTGTCTTTCTCCCCCCCCCCCTAACGTTATTGCGCTCGCATTGCCCTAGACTTTGACGTGCGCATAAAGCACATACGAAGCGTTGCGCAGGTTCTACCACGTTCAGACGGTTGCAGAAGCCACACCTTTTCTCAAAGGAGACGCGAATGAAGGATTCCAGCGGAGTCTGTAAAAAGTCGAAAATATGCTGTTGCGGGTAGAGGGCTGATGAGAGAAGGAATGAACACAAGTGAACGGGATTTCATGCTCGGGGGTGGCCACATGTGTCGTTCAATGCGGCTCTGCGTTCGGGCGACCCATGGGGCGCCCCGTAAGGCAATCAATGGTTCGCCCACCGGCGATGCCAGATAGTTTGCATGCAACCCTGTTGTTTGAGTGAATGTAGACTCGCTTTACGTGACTTAGCATATGTACCTATACAACAGCCTGATCAGTGCAGGACTAGGTGACGAGGACAAAAGGACAGCGCTTCTCTTTCTGTTTTACAAATTGGAATCAGGGACTTCGCATTTTATTTAATCATTGAGCAAATTCTCAGGCCCTTATATGTTTATGTTGCCCACTTAGCGCGTTCACACTACGTTCAACCAAGAATTTCATTGGCCTCACCCGCGCTCGCTACCTGCACCAAGACCCACCCAGTCAACTGAACCGCTGTCCTGGGACGTCGTTCGGGAATTGACGTCCTTGATTGTATCCTTGAAAGACAACACCATTTGTTGTCTGTTACTATTTTCTACAATTATCCTTTTCTGGTTTCCGTTGTCGTTTTCGTACAATGGCAGGTTTGACACAAGGATGGACCAATTATTTGAGACGAGCAGCAAAGGGGTGCGTAAAAAGACGGAACTACCTGCTCGCGAAAACCTACGAACTTCAAGTGACTGACTGGCCTTCACAGCGAACAAGGAGTACAGGGCAACACCACAGGGCATCCTGTCTCGCCCGTAGACGGGTCACAAGAAGCCAACAATAATAGAGCTACTGATGCCGACCAACGACGGCCTGCTGCTCCCACAGCCAGTGTTGACGCTGCTGCGGACACTGAAAATGTTGCGCGGGCGAGAAAGAAGCTCAGAAGCCCCACCACCTCAGTCGACGCTGGTGATCGCAATCGCTCCCCTTCTCCAATGCGACGCTCAAAAGAAAAAAACAAATCAAAAGAAATAACATCCGATTCCGTGGCGCGACCAGCCCCCAAAGGTCGACTTTGGCGCGAGGGAGATCCGCCCATAACAACTCGGCCTGCGGGTGCCCCTTCCGCCCAACAACCCCCCCGAACCTCCCGGAGACATACGAACAAGTCAATAAGTCAAGAAGTCGAGCAAGAGGACCCTTCAGTTACACATATGATCAAACAACCCGAGACGCGGCCCATCAGCCAGGAGCAGTTGGTTGCGGAAGTCAAGGGCATTTATGCTGGCTTGGTAATGTACGCTTGTCTGGCATATCAATGTTCTCGTTGGCGCAGCTACTAATCATACACGGTACAGGGTTGAATCGAAATGTATCGAGGTCGATAGTGCCCAGAGTGCCCAGAATGAAAACGGCCCCAAACTGAATAACGAGCAGTGGCAAGCAATCATCGCACTGCATCGAACTCTGCTTCATGAACACCATGATTTCTTCCTTGCATCCCAACATCCATCTGCAAGCCCTGCGCTTCGGAGGCTTGCCAGCAAGTATGCGATGCCTGCTAGGATGTGGAGGCACGGTATCCACTCCTTTTTGGAACTGCTAAGGCATCGCCTACCAGCCTCTCTGGAGCATATGTTGACCTTTATTTACCTGGCTTACTCGATGATGGCCTTGCTTTACGAGACCGTGCCCGCCTTTGAAGATACCTGGATTGAATGCCTTGGTGATCTCGGCCGTTACCGCATGGCGATCGAGGATGAAGACATTCGTGATCGGGAAATTTGGACAGCAGTATCGCGGCATTGGTACTCGAAGGCCAGTGATAAGGCACCGACTACGGGAAGGCTTCATCACCATCTAGCTATCCTCGCCAGACCGAATGTCGTCCAGCAGCTCTTTTTTTACACCAAGAGTCTTTGTGTGGCAATCCCCTTCAAGTCGGCAAGAGACAGTATCCTAACCCTGTTCGACCCTATCCTCGATGGTTCTCCAAATAGGCTCCAGCAAATCGACGTAGCTTTCGTCAAGGCCCACGGCATTCTCTTCATTGTGAGCAATACGGACGAAAAGGAGAAACCATTCCCCAAGCCTGTTGCTACTTTCTTGGCCGAGTTCAGGCAGGCAATGATTGAGTTCTTATCCCTGATTGATAACCATATTGCACGGACAACAAGAGGCTGGCTGGAGTCCGGTGCTTTCGTTGCTATCTCCAACTGCAACTCTCTTCTTGAGTACGGCAAGACCGAAGCGAATGCTCAAGGTAAACCCAATCTTGCAATGACGGCTATTCTGCCTGAGCCGGACGGCGACACATTCATGGAGGGATCTAACGAGGACAAGCCGGTTCCATCTAAGGTCTTCGGTGAGGCTGCCGAGTTGAACAAAGAATGCGATGCTATTGTGTTCCGCCGGTATGGGGATCCGAATATTCTGCCTTACCTCCATGTTCGTCTTGCATTTATGCTTTTCATGGCGGACAAAGTGACTGCCATGAAACACCTCGAATGCAGCTTTCCCTGGGCTCTACTAGTGCTTATGCTCAACTCCCTGTCAACGCACTTCAAACACCACGATCGCATTGAATCAAAGGAGTTCCCGCGGTTTTCCGACAGGCCTCTTCCCGACGACTGGTACCTCCGTGGTCTCTTGTGGACAGAGAAGCTCTACCCACCAGATTGGTTCCACAACGACAAAGTTGACGATGACGAGAAGACATTTGAGCTTCCATCAATGACGGAAGATCGGAAGGAGAGGGTCCTCTGGCTAGGATACAGATTGGCTTCCTACGGCAAGTGGCTGACCTACGATGAAAAGACAAAACAGTTCTCTGTGGCGAGTCAATATGATGATCCCGAGGTGTACAAACACATATACGCCCCGAGTGAGGACCTTAGTCTTACGGAGAAGGTTAGCACACTGTCACGCTCTTCAACACTTGGCAGTACTACTACTCTGGATCAGACCAGCATCAAGGGGGACTTTGAGAAGAGCGATGGAGATATGCCGGATGATGATCAAGAGGGCACGACAATCGCCCGAACTTGACGATACGTTGCATGTCCGGTGAAGTACTGCAGTGAATGGTCCCCGACAGCAATGCAGGCTCTGAAAAAGCACTATTGCAAGATTGTTGTTCTCATAGTGTGTGATCCCCACCTCCCTGGACATTACTTTGTGTTGTGTTGCTGACACGAATAGTCATCCGAGGCAGTTACTACCGGACAAATAGTCTATTGGACAAATATCACATCACCTCTGACATAAGCCCCATTGTGTCATCAACCCACCGGGTTTGACACTTGGGTGGTCAGCCTAGAAGCTGACCGCGGCCGCTCGCATAACACCTCATCTGATCCCGGAGGCTGGACTCATGCCTGCTGCTTACTTAAGTATGTAGCACTTGAGCTGAGTCACCCCTGGACTCTTCGGTGCTCCTTGCCGACGTCCTCTTGGCGGGTTGGCCCAACTAGATTGTCTTGTCTGTCGCAAGCCCCAGTCTAAATGTGCTTTCCCAGCTGCCTGGTCTTGCTTTCCATGCGATGCCACGGCGAGGCTTTGGACCCTTGTATGACTTCAGCGTCACCTGTCCCTTCTCGGATCCCATGGAATGTTTAGATGCAGGAGCCTGTCCAGGCCATATTACTACGATGAAACTCCAGGCATTGGGCCCTACTTAGGTACTTCTTTTCTGCATGATACTATCCCACGGGGTCTTCCTCAGTGTATCACTTGATCTGACACCCCTTTGTGTAGGATCCTACGTCGCGTTGCCTCTCAGGCTACGATTCACAGAATGTTTTACAGTAACTATATGTTTTACCAGGTCCTTACCTCCTCCCGGCGTTCGGCGTTTAGAATGAATGGAGAGCAAATCACAAGGTGTATCTGGCTGTATTTCAATTCATTTCTGCATACCGGCCATGGAGTATGTTGGTCTGATTGGGTTCAAATGTTTGCTGTCTTTTGCTAGGCCATCCAGCATATTCTGAAAATTGGGCGTTGAAGGGTGGCTACTATGGAGGGTACTTAAATCTAGGTATGTTTATATTGCTGAAAGTACGCTGGCAATATTGGTTGTGTGTACGCGTTGTTTGTCTATTCTATACCCAGTGCAAGCAATACCTTCCACCAAGCCCAATACGGTGTGCGTGTTCCACTTCCCAATGTTTGTATTGTGGTCTTGTGTTCTTGGGCGCACACAGGACACAAGACGTATATGTCACTGGAGTCGCCTTCAAGGCTTTTTTCCTCAGACTCGTCTACTATGAACATACATAAAATAGTCTTACATCAGCAAGACCGCCCCCAATATTGATATGAGAGAGAACCCCTGGTCCCCAATTTCGGACAGCCTGCTGATTAGTCTGGTCTGCTTGCGATAGGGCTAACTGGGAGAGACTCACCGAAAAGTTTCTACCGTCTTCCATGCGGCTTGCTCAATAGAGCCGGGGATACGAACCGATGATCTGCAAGGACACCCACCGTCAGAAGCGTTCGATTTGGTTTCTATAACGCTTCGAGAACAAGGCCAGAAGACACCATGCCACCTGCTGCCGGCTCACGCGGGAACTTGCACCACCACTGGGCATATCTGAAATGCATTTCACCCCCGCATGCCCAGCCTTCTTCTCCTTATCGCCGGGGGATCAACACTGGAAAGTGTAGTGGACTTTCTTGATATATTGCACTTTCAAAAAAAAAAAGGCATCTTCCTGCGATAAGGCAACTTGGTTACTGTTGACTTGCACCAGTTGCTAATCAAAGACGTCAGTACGCCCAAGACATGTACGTCCCTCACCTCCACCATCATCATCAATGCTAACGGGGCAATCCTGATATAAGACACGGCTTTACACATGCATTTTTCGGAGCGATGATGAGATAATGCGGGGAGATTTGTTAGCCTGCGATGCTGCTGCAGCATCACAACATTGAAGTAGCAGGCGATGTGGGGCACCCTCAAGAGTGGTAAGCGGTAGTACAAGGCGGAAGAACCTCACAGCAGGCTTCGAGTCCCTCCATCCGCAAGAGCATGTACTAGGCCCATACACAACATGAGCTTTTCGGTCTGAGTATCATGGATCATCACCCCATATCACGTTGTCTCGTTCCTCGATTGGCTTGTCCTCCTCGATACAGACTTCTAGGTCATGATTGTCAGGTGTGAGAAATAGAGTAGCCAAGTCTCATGGTTGGCAGAGATGAGCTAGCGAGTTGCTACACCCCTCTTTCTTAGAAGCGGCCATGCATCTTGGAGCTGCAGGTGATTACACAGTATTGGAGCCAACCGGTTAGTCGCGCTGCGATGAACCAATCAGCCCAGCAGTCATCAATGTCGAGCACACAAGCAAAAGCGCGGGGGGGGGGGCTGAAATTCTCAGCAAGGCCCTTCCCTTGCTGGTGATATTCTTCAGGCCTGGACAAGTTTGTTCGTTCATGAACATTAAATCATAGTATCGCCATGATGGTGCCGGTATCAAAAGACAGTAGGCTAAATACAAGAAAAGGACAGGATCGCGTGGACGGCTTTTCGTCATTGATCCGAATTTGCCTGAACAGCCTGACGGGTGAAATTGAAGGCTCGTGGCAAAGGCTGAAAGGGTGTGCGGGGTGGGGTGCCTTACTGAACGCAGATATATATGCCTGTCGTCGGTGTGTTGGCGCGAACTTGAAGCGACTGAAAAGAAAGGGAAACATGCATATATGCAGGAGGCAGCTAAACAGAAAGCAGGCAATAAGAATGTGAATCCAGACACCCTACTCCTCGTGGTGGTCGCTATTGATAAACCGAAACAAGCCTGCCAGCCTCATAGAGGTGGGGATCTCAATCATTGTCGACGACGCCCAGTACTTGTCTGTTAAGCCGCGAACAAACGAAAGTGTAGTAGTATAGCAGCCATGATACTCCTTGCGGATTGAAGGAACAATGGGCTTCCCTTTTGGGGGCGCAGGATGTCATGTCGCCAGGAGTGGAATATTGCCCGAAAATGCGAGGTGGCATCCGAGGAATCCGATTTCACCGGTGAAACTTGAATTTTCCTTTGCCTTCAACATTAACATGGGCCTGAAATCAACGCTTCAACCCCTAGTGAACGCCTGCTGAGTCGAGATGCATACCGATGGACGCCTGATTCGGACTAACAGAATATAGGAAGGTGCCATTTGCACTGAACAGAAAAGGTAAATCAGAAGCGTGAACACAATCTCGGTCGCACCATCTTCTGGCTAATCCCGTTGTGTGTATGATCTCCGAAACAACCATGCGCGCAATAACAGGAACAATGACGGAAGTACACTTGCGCCCATCGGCAAGTCCCGTTGCTGATTCTGACACTTCGTGCCGAATAGCCACGGCTTTCCGAAACAAGAGACCGAAACTTCTCGGAGCAAGCGGTGTAAAAACGATGAGGAGGCTGCCACTTGGGAGCCGGTTGCCCGAGGCTTATTAAGACGACAGCCTCTTAGCCTCGGTAAGCCTCGGTAAGCCTTCTTCACCTTCCTGCCCCCTTCACGGGTGATATGCTCTAATCGATGAATTAGTGGTCATATAAAAACGGTAAATTTGCCCGTCGTGAGAAGGCAGAACGAAGGCAGCCAGGCACAGGCTGGCTACCCCATGGAACTGCATTTGCCTCGCATGGTTTGAGCCTCAGTTGTACTGTACATTGTCAACACAATCGCCGGTATCGCTGGACTTCGGTGCCTTTGCTGATGCGGCTAGAAGGAGGCAGGATGTAGGCAGCCATGAGGTGACCATGAGCTATTTTTGGGTGGAGATTATGGTCTTGATGTAGGTTGAGTCTGGTGGAGTGATGTTGACGTGAGACTGCGACATTTTCACAATTGTTTCCTGAAGAGCGGGGTGGGCGGGTTCGATGGATGGCTGAGCAAGTCATAGACCCCACGATGAAGAGGGCCCTGGAATCCAGACCAGTTGACTCACGATGCTTGCCGGTCAGCTAATGTGCAGGGCAACTCCCTGGTTGTTCCAATCCTGGATAAGAGGTGTGATGGGGGCGGGCACAGAACGAAACACTGCCCAAACGCTCCCCAGACATCAAGGAGGGAGTAAGCGCCGCCTTCGAGGGTAGCTTTGTGAAGGGTGGTGAAGTCGTGGTCGGTCAAGAGCAAACCGGTGAGACTGTGCCTCCTCCCTACCTAGATCCTAGATAAGTCAGCGGGCCCCTTGCATTCCAAGTCAGACATATTTCCCGATAAAGCGTTCTGCAAACATCTCCATGCAGGCAACCCCAAGGCGTCCGTCATGTAATAGAATGTTCTGGGTGGCAGCCTGGGCAGCCTGGGCGTCTCGGCCTGGCATCCGAAGTATCAGTATCGTAATACAAACAAAAGCGACCTGCTTGCCTGGCCATTTTGCCGATATGATATATCTCCTTCCTGGGGGGCCAATTGCGTTTGGGGGAAGGGGGGGGGGCAGATGCCCAGAATGCCGGCCTGCCCAGGAACGAAAAGATTGGCAAGACTCTGTCGTTATCCCAAAACGTTCTTGGGTAGCAATTCTTCTCAGTTGCCAACGATGAACTGGGAACCGCCAAGTAGGCTGGTGGTTGCATTTTGGGTTTTGCCTTCCTTCCTAAGCCCTTGTATTGAAGATTCGCAATTGACGCCGAAGTTGTTGGAGGTGATCCATAGCTAAGTTTACCATCCGTGATGCCCTTGATTGCTCGTGGATGCTGACGACGTAGGATCGTAAGACGTGTGCAAGTTGCGTTGATTGCTCCATGACAACAACGGGAGCGAGCACGGCCTGCACATGGCCTTAGACAGCACAGGCATGTGGACGGAAGACGATCGGGCTGTCGACAGCATTCGAGAACGGATGTCGTTGTTTCGGACTCTGGCTTCCGGACGCGAAGGCCGGGACGGGGTCGAAAGTGCTACGCTTCCGGACCGTTGACAGGTGCGTGTCATTCGGCCGAGCGGTTCTCTTGCGAACGAAGGTCGGCGACGCGATCCCGTGCTGGAAACGAAACACTCTGGGGTATGGGAAATTGATCCGGAGGATCGGCATTCAGTGCCCTAAACCCGCTTGTCTGGTCCGGAAGTACAGAGTGCACGCCGCGGCACGGATGTCATGAACAGACAATGTCGATGGAAGAAAGGAACCCCTTGGTCATCTGGGCAGCTCTTCACCGGTCTTCGTCGGGTTGGCCCACTTCCGTCGACAGGGTTGGCCAGCGGAATGCTGCCGAGAATCGTGCCGATGAACTGCTGTCGAGAGGGTAGCAGTAGCTAGGATACGTGACGGCGTGGCAGCAGAAAGAAAAAACGCTATTCGTCTGCTAATAATGCATCGGTTGTTGGTTGCAATTTTTGCCATCACGGGGTGACAGCTGGGTGATGAGGTGAAGTCAATCGAGGACCCAGCGGTCCCATTCTAATGGCGGCCCCCTGATAACACCCCTAACGCAATTGGCCGACAGTGTGTGACAGCGGGAGCTTCACCACCCGGATCCACTAAAGTCAGTTTCGACCTGGCGCCAAAGTCGGGAGGACGTGCGCTACGCGATCGCCGGGTCAGGGTTCTCGTGTGAGCCGCATACTAAGTACATAGTAAAGTATCAGAGTACCCAGTCGAAGTCAGAATGAACTAGGGAAGTATGTACCTAGGTACTTGATTACTCACATATCCTACTATTGCAACACAACACCCAACATATCATGAACAACATGAGCACCTTTCGTGGGTATAGCGCGTTTCGATGTGTGGCTGGATGATCTCACCGAGTCTGCAGTGGTTAGATTATCCTATCTCACCAACACCATATCTTGCAGGCGCCTCTTCTCCCAAAGGAGGTTAACTTGTGATGGCTGACTGGCTGACTCGATTTATCGACAACATCAATATGCAAGCAGTTCTGCTTTGGGACGACGTCCTGCCACTTCAGTTAAGCAGTCCCGGGTAAATGGATGAAGGGATGAAGTGATGAAGGGATGAAGGGGAGGGAGGAATGAAGGGGGATTGGGGGGATAGACTTTTCGGGGGGCACAGAGGAGGTTGTCACATCTGACGCCATCTGGAGTCTATTGAATGTAACGCTTGTGTCGTGGCTCCTCTCCGAACATTACCGTTCTGTGCTGGCTTTGTTATCGGGTCCCGTCTTTGCTTGTTGATCTGTGTTGTTGTGAGATCCATGGATGTGCGTTCCGGGTTACCCCTGGGTTGCAGTGGATATGTGGCGTTCAACAGTACTCGTTGGTTGGTTGTCTGAATTGTCGAAGCGATACGGAAATAGTGGTGTGATGGAGTGAAGACACGACGACCCCCTGAGAGAAGCATGGGAGTAAAGTCTGCTCGACTCGAGACCGTGCGGTTCTTTCTCTCGGGCGCGCGCTGTTGTGTCGGTCCAAAATTGATTACCCTGGGCATTCCTTCTCCAAGACGTCTCTTGTGTTCTGCGGCACTCGCTCTTCATCCGTGACTTTCTTCTTTGATTGAGCCCGAGGAGAGTCTCTGTGTATATAAACAGACCTCAACCAGGAGGTTTGTAGATCCAGGACGGAGCTTTTGCTTCAAGGTAGGTTGTGGATATGCTGACTTGGCTTGCTGAAACTTGTAGACACCGGAACTCCAGAAGTATGAGCCCAGCATCGTCGATCATAATTTTGCAGCGTCCCCTCCCACGTCGACCACACAGTTCCGCCGCTCGTTCGCAGTCCGACTTCCCCTTGATCGAATCTCTGTCCTGTCCTAGTTGGCAGTACGAACACTTTGTTGTTTTGTTTGGGTTTGAGAGGCCGAGCGGATAAGGATATTCGTTGTTCGTGCACAAATCGATACCAGTCGCTCTTGGTTTTTCTTCGGTTCGGTATGACAACTATCTTGGAACTTGTCGCGATGCTTGGCTTTGATGAATGCTCTCCGACAAGCGGCCGACGACTTGAGTCTTCGTAGTCTAACAGTCAGATCGTTGCCCGTGGGCTACTGCAAACTGTCTCCGCTGTAGGGCGCAGGGCCAACAGGTCGCCGTGTTCGTGTTCCTCTTGTTGAGTTCGGTTGTTGTACCCATCTTTTGTTTGTATTACTCCCTCGGAAGCTTGTGGTGTGCGACGGCAATTTTACGCCGGAACATACAATTCCGACAAAATATTCATTCTAGAACAGCTTGTTATCTGCCCAGGTTGTCTTCGAAGAGACCTACCTCACGCGCAAGCCCCTCTTTCACCATGATGCAGTAAGTTGGTATTGACGATCGACATGGTAATGCACAGAGGCCCTTGATCCTGTCCTCAGCTGGGGTTAGTCAAAAATAGTCATTAGCCTCAACGAAGTCAGTGTTCTGCCTTGGATGACGAGACAGTCAAGATGTAGACAGGTAAAAGTAAGACTCACCTTTTTGGACCACATTAATCTTGCCATGGCGTTCTTGGAACGGGCCACATTTCTAGATGTGCTGGCAAGGAACCATGTTTGCTTTTGACTCTTGTCGGAGACGTAGGTGGAGATCTGCCTCGCGAGGCTGACGATTCCCCTTAGAAGTGGCTAATGCCTGTGACGTGAACAGAAACATTGATGAAAGCAGCAACAAATATTGTAGCGGAGGATGACTCTGCGGGGGTGGCAAGGTCAAGCCTAGCTGTTGTTTGGGTTAGCTGTTGTGTCCGGACTGGACAACATTGGAAGCAACCAGATTGGAGAAAGGGAAGGCGGGATTACAAGAATCCCAGATTCAGGAGGCTCAAGCAGCGGTGAGTGAAGAGACTCGATTAACAGTGTCAGCAGGCTGTGGCTCATGACCTTATCCCTGGTCCTCCCCCTCCTCCCCAATGGGCATATTTGCATGTGGCTGTGCATAAGGGTATACTCCAGGAGATAAGATGCACACAACTGTCACAGTAGACGTGTAGGCTCCCAGATTGCTCCCTTGTGGCGGAGTTGCGGTCCTGGATGGATTCGACGTCACGACGGAGAAGCTATTTGAACGGCGGCGGCGGTGATGGGGAAGAGGGCCAGGAGACACCGGCCCGATCTAACTATCCTCTGCTTCACTTCTGTGCCCCCCATGGCATATGACTGCGTGTCTATTTGTTGACACGACTTCCACTTAACGGGAGGACCGACCAGACACATCCTACCCATACTTCAAGTATAGCTGCTATGGTGTTCCGGGCGTGCTCAGTACACCAACACCGAACCACCGGAACGAAATCTGCCGCCATGAGCTCCCCGGATCGATTATGATTCTACTCTCCGCAGTCTTGCGCATAGGGCCCTGGCCAACTGGATTAGGCGCAACTATCACTGGGTCGCCTGCTGTAAATGCCACCTCGGTTCCAGTGCTGCTCCACGCACCTGTCCCCATGCCGGATCCTTGATCATCCAAGTGTCGCCCAGGTGCCCTGCCACAGCGCGGGTATCATACCTGGAGGATGATGTGTGCCACCAGGTATACTTCTCATGATCGGTCTCAACTGTTTGGCAAGTATTCTGGACCTCACGCGCATCCTTCTGAGCATAGACCTACCTAAAACCCTCGCAAAGAGCCCAATCTCCCCTGATGGCTCCGGCATAGACAAGATTCTGTGTTTCGCCTGCACACGGGCCGCATAGGAATCGTCAGGTTGCCTAAGTAGAGGTTTGCCCATCACAGCTCATCAGAGATACTGGAGCCACGTGTCTCGAGTTCACTCATGGGACGAGGAAGTGGATCCGATTCTGGTGAGATCCGCGTAAGTAATAGGTGTGCCTCTAGAACATGAAACATTGGTTTATGTCGCCTGGTTCCGCTAACACTCTTCAGGAGACTGACAAGCAGCTAGCGTCGACAATGTAGTTGATTATGAGGCGAAGCCATCGAACGCACGCAACTACCCGTTTTCCAAGCCACGGCTCAATGTATGCTCCTGGTTGAGGAACTGGTCTCCCTCCGACCATTGTTAAAGCCGCGAGGATCCTCTTATCGGTGTCCACTTCCTGACGACTTCCTCTCTCCTTGACAACCCATGAGACCGGTGCCAGCTCAATAGGAAAAAAGCAAAGCACTCAATGTTTCAGAAGCCTAAGACATCTGAATTAAACGTCAAAAAAAGCTCCGATGCCGAAGACGGAAAGGTCAGCGCGTAGAGCGCCAAACGACAGCCACACACCGGTCAAGAATGGGTAGGTCAGATCTGCATGGTGGTCCCCTCCCCTTCCGAGATGTTACCATACAGGTACATACATGGGCCCCCTCCCCCTACTGACAGCTTGTTATCTTGTCAGGTCTGCATCGTCTTCCCATTGTTCTTCTCTCTTAAAAGACTTGAATCGTGTCAATATTGAACGCAAGACTACTCGCGCTAATGTCACACGGAACGAGCTGCTTGGACGGAGTGAAATAAACTTCCTCGTCGCCGCTCCCTGGACGCAAGATGGATGGCCCACAGGCTTCGAAGAAAATCTTTCTCTCAGCCACTCGGTAAATTCTCAGGCTGGGTCCTTCAGGTACATTCCTTGATGTAACAGTATTATGGGACATTCGAACGCTGGCTGATTCGAGCAAAGTTCTCCCCACCCAGTCCCAAACCATGACCACCGCCAGGTCCAGAGAATTCCAAGACGGCAACAACAGGTAAGGACCAACAACGTTCTCTCAGCATAGAGGTCTTCCTTCTAATTGGCACCTGCGGGTCGAATCTCAGACTCCATCGCATGGTCTTCCTCGACAAGAGAACCAGGAACGCAAACCACACCACACCCACCTAGTGCCTGGTAGCCGGATCTCCCCAACCCTAGCTGCCGTCGGAACGAACGAGACGTTGACCAACACCGACTTCTTCGGTCACCCGACTGACACTGTAACAACGATGTTATACCCCGAAATAATCGACGAGGAGATGGATATGTTGCTGTCGGATGAAAACAACCTCCGACTCTCGCCTTGTGGGACAACGCCGTGGCGCTGAAAGACACTGTCACTCGACAAGTCCAATCCTCAAACGTTGCTCTATATCCAGAACACTTTGCAATGACTAGGATTACAGAGAAAGAAAGACGGCATTTGAATATGCCCAACAGCAGACACCCTTGATGATGAAATCGAGTTCCACAAGAGATGGAAGGTGCCAACAGCAGTAAGGTCTCTAGTCCTAGATAATACCACCAAGCCACTAGTATTGACTGCGGACTAGAGCGCTTTGCCATTTCCCCATCAAGGGAAACTGGAAAGATGAGACAATGGTGTGGGCCGATGCCGACACCAAGACTGGACTAGGTCATGGACTTTCATGTACCTGGTGACCTGTTGTCCGCCTAGCGTTAACTATCAACAACAATGCTGATGGAAAGTACAGTTCTATCGGACTCACATATTGTGGTACGGGGCCTTCCTTGACTCCTCCGCCTTGGAGCACCAAGTGCTGGTGTCCTATTCTCACTCTTCTGGTCGCCACTCTGACCGCCACGGCAGGCTTCGGTTGCTGTCAAGGATGGAATCTTCGGGAGAGATAAGCTTCTCGCGCCAAGTTTGTTTCCTCCATTGTAAAATGGGGGCAAGGAGTGTGAGCGTTCAAGTTTGGTAGTTGCCAGCAGAGTGAGGTCCAAGGAGGCAAAAGGAAGTGGACATCGTCGTATTGGAAGATGGAGTTGGGTTCTGGATATGCAATCTCATGTTGGTTCCATGGAGTTTCCTTGAGTTGGTGAAGTTATGACGAAGGTTCTGGGCAGGGCAAGGTGGTGTTACCAGTGGAATTCTCTTGTATAATAGATCCTTTACTCTACGCGTCATCTAGTGTGCTTTGAAATGCGAAAAGTCTGCTTGCTCTGAGCCACATCCACGTACTATTTAGACGTGGCGAGCGGCAAGCCCGGGAACTTGCAGTGACGTGGAGGACAGAAGTAGGTGGCGGATGTCACCTAGAAAAGCTGCACCGGGGCAAGCGTCACCTACATGTGCAACTATCCAGATACATACTGTCAGCGCCCTATTACAAACGACAAGACAGACACCATCAAGCATCCCCTCAGCCTTATTGAGCCTTCAGAATAATATATAGTAAGCACCATCATATGGCTTTCGAGGCGAGAACAAAGGGAGAAGGGGGATGCTCGTTGGCGTGTCGGCTTCTCTACAAAGGAAGCCGGTTGATCCCTGCAGCAAGCGTATAAGTCTATTGGTCGATACCGCCCCATGTCCACATCCAGCTAACACCCTGACGGCCCGAGAAGATTGTATATGTCCAGGTGGGCATTCAAAGACCATGATGGGTTACACCCAATTATCAAAGATTGTTGGATGTAATACATATCAACATGGTTATTTTTCTGCGTGGTACGAGGCGGCCCGCTGGACCGGCCCCAGCCCTGGAGCAATATAATTACCTACCAACATTATGTCATTATGTAGGTACTTTGATCTGGCTAGAGCAACGATTGTGTCCTCGCCATCGGAATCGATGGCCTAGATGACCTCGGGATGCATGTGAAAGGTTGAGTTGATGTCAATTGAAGTCCAGTTGCAGTGCTTTCCTCATGTATTATTCCCCGCAACAAATATAGATAATCAGTGCCCCAAAAAGCATTGGAATCACCACAACCAGAATTAGGTATCAGTAAATGGTCATACGGAACTAGTTGGTTCCAAGGTTGTTAGGCTGCCTTACCCTAGGGTACATAATCTGCATGCTGTCGATTACCTATATGTATTCTGTAGGATTCAACTCCATATCCGACTCTCCTCTGACATATTACACGAAGAATTTTGGGAGGAACTTGATCTACACTCAAGTGCTGCACAAGGGGATGGTAAGTGCATATCTAACTTCGTGATTTATTTTAATGTGTTCCCAGAAATGTGAATTATCAACGATCCTGCTACTCTAATACTGGTCCGGTTACGATGCTAGTCCTTCAAATCTATGTGAGCCACTAGATGTCTACCGCCTTCTGTGGTGGCCACTCAATCCTTACCAATGTTTCCCTCCCTCGTGGAAGTTTCCGGGTCTTAGGATCTGGGAAAGAAGTATGAACAGTTGAGTCTTTTTCTCTTACGCACAATACACCAATATTACGGGTGATCAGGTGAACCGGAGGAGTACAGCCTGCCGCTGATCTTGTTCATAGGGACCCTAATGTACTTCCAGGATACCTAGGTAGGTAGCCGCGTAAACACTGCCATTGTGACGCATAAATTTCTAACACACTTCTTAGGCTCCAGGAATTTCGGAACCGCAAGCACTCGTGTCAGGTGAGTTCCCTACTTTCTATCCTGAATATATTGCTTGAAACTGCCGCGCGATCTATACCTTACTTGGGTATTCAATGCACATCTATGAGGGCCGGGTTTGCCTTCGACAACGCTTATTCACTGATTTTAAGAGTTTCACTCGTATCAACTCGAGTTTCGAGTTTCGAGACTAGCAAGTTATGTATTACAGGAGTCAGGACTCAGTATTAGAATCTGTCATCTGACGAGTTCAGAAGTGAGTTAAAAGTTCTCCATCTGTTCAAGTCTGGTCGGAACATATTCTTCCACTTCCTCTCATACGCCTTCGTATCTTGTATCTTGGCCCTAGCATGAAAGTTTGTGGTTTTCGAAGGCCCCATATCCACTGCTGTCCGGCACATTGAAGGCCTCCCGCCATCACTTATGTGGAATCACAATTCTTCGCGTCTATGCCAGTCCAATAAAGCGTAATAAGTAGCTTTCAACCTACTCAGAACACTTTAATCGAGCTTCTTGAATTTATTTTCGCCTTTTTCAGTATCATCCCGAAAAAGGCAGTCACTTCCGTCTTACAAAGTACCCTGGCTTTCTAGAGATCCATTAGTCTTGCGCCGATCCAGGGACATATAGCTCGAGGAGGGATAGAGCGACAATATAACAGAGTCATAGTTGGAACAAGGAAGTTCATGCAAATGCAACTGCATAACAATGAATCTCTGTCATGGTGGGGGGGGGGCTGGGCCCCGGGTGGCATTGTGATTTGTAGGTCAGCTAGACAAGCATCTATGATGAATCAGCAAAGTTATATCTAGAAACATGATAACATCTAGGCTGTGTTCTTTCTTACCCGGCCTCAGGATCCCTTTGCTTTCTCAACTCCGTCACACAGCAAGCAATAGCCAACTGATTCTGGACACGGCCTATATTGACTTTTATTACCCGACACAAGGATCAACAGAGGCATCACAAATGACTAAGGATACGGGGATCGAGGTGTCCATGGACGCCATCTCACCCGAGGGAAGCATTTTCCTCCAATCCTCGTCAATCTTCCAGAGAAATCCTCAAGGCACCATGTTTCCCAGTCCAAAAGAGGTGCGATCCGCTCATCAGAAGTCCATGCATGATAACAAGGCATTGGATTCCCAGGCACCACATATAGTCCGGTATCCCTCACTGGGACTCCACGTCAGATACAGCCAGAGGGTACGGCTAAACGAGGCCCAAGCTCTGTGGCTCGCCAACCATCATTTGGGGACATCATTCGTGGCCCCGGAGATCTACGGTTGGCGGAAGGACGGGGCTGATACTTTCCTCTTCATGGAGCTCATTGAAGGACAGCCACTGGACGAGGTCTGGGGCTCACTCCCGGAGGCTGACAGACAAGAGATCTGCAAGGAGCTACGTGTTGCCACTTCGAAGCTCGGCACTCTGCGCCAAGCTAAGGGATATACATTTCTTGGTGATTGAACTCCATTTCGGTCGCTCGACCGAACATGTAAGCCCAAAACTGACAGTGGAACAGGCAACCTTACCAAAGGGTCGATCCCAGAGCGCGTATTCAACGGAATCAAGCCCTCTGCCGGCCCTTTCACAACGGTGACGGCCTTTCACGAATGACTCACCGGACTCAAAGGCGGCGGCTGGGATGATTTGCGCGGACCAGGCAGGCTGTCCGATGACTACAGCATTCGACTTGCCCATGGCGACTTGCACCGGTCCAACATTATCGTCCAGAGAGACTCAAACCGCAAATGGAAGCTCTCGGGCATTGTGGACTGGGAGATGTGCTCCTGGATGCCCGAGAATTGGGATTATTGCCGGGCCCGGTGGCCCCTGAGCCCTGAGGATAATGTTGCATTTGGCGAGGTCTATATGCCTTACGTCTTCAACGGGCGATCTGCAGATTACACGAATATGTACAAGTACTGGCATTTTTTCATGGACCGTTTGGATGTATAATACGAACGGGTCTGCATTTGATAACTCGTTGGGGGAACTTCGGTCGTAAGCTCTATACTTTTGTGACAGTGCCCTCGTACGCACCGTTCTGATATGGTGTTATCCTCCCCTCTAGTGGCTAGCTGATGTATGTGTAGTTCTTCGATAGAATATCCAGGATCAAGCATGGTATTAACGAGAACTGGCCTTGCGAAGTGGGCACATCATTGATGCATTGGGCAGCCACAATTAAACCGCAGACCACATTCTGTTTACTTATCTACACCAAGGAGTATATTATATATATACTGCAGATCAAAAGTACTTGATATATATTACTCAGTGGGACATTTGCTGTTTTGTGTCTGTAGTGGTCATGCTCAGGCAGAATGCTCCTGAGGTCGAGACCAGCAGATCGGACAGGCTTCAAGTGGGGAGTGTAACATCGATATAATTGGCCGCATTACGTCCATGTCCACCTGGGCAGATTGGCATGACTTACTCGGACGGGGATCGAACCTCTAGCTTCTGGATTAGTATAGTTTCATCCCGTCACAAGAATGAATACCCTACTGGAACGGCGTGATGATACGAGGCAAAAACATATGGCCATGTCCCTTGCAAGGATCGAACTTGCGACTTCTGCATTCCTTACCATTCTCTACGCATGAGGATACGTAGATATAAGAGCAGCACGCTAACCACTGCGTTAAAGGGACGTTGGCACAGAGTTGTACTGGCGCGCGGAAACGGCCAGTATACCCATATAAGGGAGCCACATACATCGGAGGCGGTATGATGCAGCACTTTCACCAAGGGAATAGATATTCGCGCAGTATACTTAATCCTGTCCCACAAATGATGAAATGTTGCCTTGAGATGTCTAAGGTACTCGTGCAGTTGTCAGTCCTTGAAGCCAGAAAGGTTCTCGGCCCCCACAACTTTTCTCGTTTATATTGACCAACACCAGCCACCTGATATCAGATCACCTACATGGCAACACTGAACCGAGACAGACAACAATCTCTTGCAGGAAAATAAAGGCAATTTTTGGCTTGATATTATGCTGGCCCACCTCAGAGTGCTGGTTGCCTTACACTAAACCTTGATCAACAGTCGATAGTGGCCCGCGAGATTGGGCGTTGCTTGGAAGACTGCATATGTAGCCATGCGTGGTCATGCATCGTCATCGGAAGCGGTCCCAAACCATCTTGAGTCGCACAAGATTCACTTGGTAAGCACACCATGTTCTTCAGCTTGTCGGGCTCTCGTAGCTTGACTACGGGGGCGCCTCCCCGTTTTCGTGTTTAGCGGATGGCAATCAATTTCCTTAGGTGTCTTCGTACATATGCAATTTTCCCATTGCAGACTCGATGACTACTTGAATTACTATGGCAGGCACCCCCCCCCCCATTATTGCCTAGGTGTTTGCTGCTATTGATGTGATGTAGTATTCACATCGAAAAACTGCCAATAGAATTAATCTGTGCCGTTTGGCCTTCGGGGGGGCTTGCATCGAAACTGGGGGTACTATCGAATGATCTACTCAGCTGAAGTATGTTCCGCCTCACTATACCAACGTGTACTAGCTCCACCAGACATCAATGGGGCATGCTCCGAAGATTCATCCAATCAACGCGTTGTTTATGACGCGGGTATCTTAACAGCAAAGTACAGATGCAGCGCAATCAAAGATGCAGAACCAACGTATCAACTGGACCTCGATGAACAGGCTATGCAACACCCCCACGATACATGGGATGGCCTCACAACAGAACGAAATCCTGGGTATCTTCGTCGCTATCCACGCACTCGGAATCACTTGGTGCGTTCAAGGCTGTTTTCAGTAAGATCTCCCTGAGCCTCTCCTTTCTGGCTCGCAACTCGGCGAGCGTCTCAGTCCTCTGGTTCGTGATAGAGGGCGTGACTTGTTTCCCGCTCGAGTACAGATAAGATGTATCACCCATTCCGGAATCTTTGACAACGAGGCCCTTCCCAAGCCGCCCGTCCCCAAGGTGCCATTTCACCGACTCCAAGTGGAGAGTCCGGAGATGTACATCCAGATCGTCAATAGATGCGAATATGCTCAGCACACCAGTGCTGTCGTCCCTTCCGCACTTTCCCCAACTACAACATAGAGTATCCCGAGCCTCTTGGCCATGGACGATGCCAACATGTTTCCGAAGGTTTGCTACATTGTTCAGTACGGCCTTGCAGCCCGTCCACTCGCACTTGAATTGGAGGAATCGAGGCTGAGTATGGTCGTAAAAGGTTCGAGGCGTAGGCGAAGGTGGTTTAGGTGGCAGCTCCGAGTGTCTCTCGCGGATGCGTCGTATTCTATAGTCAGGTCTTGTCTCCACCCGTCTTGGCCTCGGTCGGTCTATGAGACTTGACGAAGCAGCCTTGTCGTTTTTTGAACCCCTCGGCCGACCCCGATGGAGGTGTTGAGAGTCCGTTTTAGACGTTGCCGTTAACTCTGGAGGCTGATGTTGATCTGTCGCATCGGATGGGACAATATCAGGTTCTGTTGGGTCAGGCTCAGAGGATTGAGGCATTGGAAGTGGAATTCGGTTGCCGGGCGCGTGCTCATTCGGCCTCTCGTCGACTTGATCTTCTTGTACAACTAGGCCTTTTCTCAGGTCTGTGGCCATTACTGGCCGTGGCTCAACGGCTGCCATGCCCATTTCCTTTGGCCCATTGGCTTTGTCCCTATCATGACCGATGAGTTGCTCATTGCTTCTTGAGGCAGTCATGCTACTCCCTTCGGCAGCACCAGCAGCAGCTTCCATGCTGATAGCACCCACGGGCAGTGGCAGACCCTTAGTAATGAGCCTACGCTCGGCTTGGAACCGGCGCCACAACTCTTCAACCCTCCCCTCCTCTTCTGCCTCGCACTTGGCGCGGACATAACCCTTCCAACCGCGACCCAGGCGGTTGAGTTCTTGTGCGATGGAAAAATTACTAAAGCCGACGTAAGTTGGACCTTTGCGTTGTTTCCTCCTGAACATGGCGAGCTCTTCATCGGTGAGTCTGAAGAAGGGAAGATTGTTGTCCATCAAGTTGACATGGTTTGAAAGGTCCAAATTGACGGATGGTTGATGGGTCCTCTTGCCATATAAACGGCGGGCATCTTTGCTTGTGTTTGACTGGTGACTTGGAGAAATTTGCATTTGCTCGTTTTGCCGCCTGGAAGACTCTTCTGGTATGTTTCGTGATTCTTTGGCAAATGATTGACTAGCAGCTAACCCTGTAGAAGATGACCCGTAATGCAAGGTTGCATCTTGCATCTTGGCCGGTACATGCTGCTGAGGTTCCTTCAACGTGACGGGTTTAGATGATGCCGTCCTCCATGTATTCGACGGGCTCTGAGCCCCAGGAGCACTGCTATTTTGGGTCAAGTTCGTGGCACTGTGGCCGAATTGGGACGACGCTTGGGATGGTATAGCCTTTGCCCTTGACGATATAGCGGGTGAGGATTGCCCAGGTCTCAGTGAGGGCAAGGAAGCCGCGTGGGGTGGCGACCAGTTCATGGTTTATGGCCGTCACACCAAGGCCTTACCTAGGTAGGCATGACTTACACTTGCGCCTCGAATTGTAGTACTCCTCTCAGTCAGTCCTTATGGTTCACTGGGTCATAAGTAAACCCCGGCTGGCCCCTTGCAAAATCCAGTATCACTTGAAGGGTGCGGTAGACAGTCGCCGACTGAGTCTAGAAAGATTCGGTTGAGTAGGGTTTGAAGTCTAATTGGTCGCCGTTACTTTTAGCGTCGGCGTTGAAGTTGACGACAATAACGGTCGGCCGTGACGTGACGTGACGCGTTTGAAGGCGCGTTTACCCCTTTACTCCATTAGACGCACGGACCACCCACTTTACACCAGTTGACTTGGAGACCCCGGGAAACTCCACCAAGATCTCGGGAGAAGTCATCCGAAACAGGCAAAAGACAGCTGAAGTCGAAAGCCAACCAGTTGGTCTACAACAACAACAACAACACCTTGCCCCCAGACAACTCGAAGATAAGCGGTGAACAATTCGATATATTGGAATTGCGCTCAAGCAGCATGTGGTGAGATTGCTCGTATTCTCGACCATTGGCATCAGCTTACAAAATCAGTCCCCCCTTACCCCCAAAATCCGCCTTCAGTTCAGCTCAAGGACTACCTCGATAGTTCTTACCTCGACGCCAGTTTCGGTAAAGTTTCGTTGCCTTCTGCTGCTTGTATCGGTACATGCAACTGAGATTCGTTACGACACGAATCACTCGAGCATAATTGAGGATCAAAGGCAAAAAGTAGTTGCATATAGGATCAGCGGTGGCCCTGCATGTGTCAGCCGAGAGGCTCCTTGAGGAGCGCCAAGCGAGCAGATTTTGATGCTGCTGAGCCTCAAACTGACGCGTTCACGTGCAATCGGCATATCACATCCCGTGAAGTGGTAAATGAAATTATCTCCGACGAGAAGTCCGGATGGTCTCGGGGTCCTAATTCGATCCGTTGATTATTCTGACTAGAGTTCCAGCTTGCCCAGGAACCGCAGTGATGCCGATGCAGCTCCTGAAAAGGGGCTCAGCGGACCAGGCACCTGGATGCCTCGAATATTCTCACCAATATGCATCAAGATGGGCCTCATCTTCCCGAGGTCCATTATGCAGTTTCCTGCCTAGAATACTGGCTCCATGCTTAAGCGGCAACACAGGATGCCTTTGACAGCGATGGTGAGACCGGGTAGTCCGGTCGGAAGGAATCGCCATGGTTTCGACGTTGTCTTGAAGGAAGATGACCCTAGCCACAGGATTTGCCAAGTCATCTGCATAATCATCACTCGAAACACTGCATCTCGACGCCTTCCCGCTGTCCCGGGTATCCCGGTTCAGTCCTGCTCTCAGAGTTACTTCATCCCGAGGTCGTTCTATGGTCACGCTTACCACGAGCTGTCTTAATTGTTCTCTTGTTACACTGAACCGAGCAAAACTTGGACTCGGGTGACCTTTGAGCAGAATGTATCAGGCCCGCCCCTGCAGGCATCTAGTTGTCTCTCAATCGAGTGGGTAAAGTGCAAATACACGAGAGTTGCAATCAGAAATGAATCAATACCATTCTCAGGATGTTACTTGATAGTATAGATAATACACAATTTCAACGCGTCCTCGCACATGCATGACAGCCAAGCATTCATAACTGAGTGCCTGCACGAGCTCCGAACGTAACGCTCTTTTCAGGATGAGAAAACAAGTGGCGTAAGTAAAAGTGGACAAGATACAGGCAAAGCAAACCGCAGTATGAGGTAGAATGTCAGATAGTCCCCCCAAGTCCAAAACAGAACCGTCCTCCTTCCTCATAACTCCACAAACCGCCTCCCCGGAAGCGCATCAGCACTTCTGGCTGAAATACTCCTGCCCATCGGCGTCCACGACGGCAAAGCTGGGCAGCGCGAACCAGTCCTGGTACGTGAACCAGAAGGTGTTCATCTTGTTGAAGGACGGACAGGCCACCTGCTGGAAGTAGCTCGCGGCATTGGACACGCTCGGGACGGCATCGCCGTTGGTGCCGCCGTTGACCGGCCACCCCGTCTCCGTGACCCAGACGCTCGGCATGCGGCCCGAGCTGGAGCCCTCGAGCGCGTTGGTGACGGTGGACTTGGCCTGCGTGATGGCGTCGTCGAAGAGCACGCGCGCGTTGTCGATGTGGTTGTCGTCCTCGTCCTGGAAGTACGGGTACACGTCCACGCCGATGAAGTCGCACGCCCGGATCACCGCCTTGTTGGCGTCGTCGAACCAGGCATTGGTCGTGTCGACGTGCCCGACCTCGATGAACTTCTTGCTCGCGTCGTAGCCGTCGATACCCTGCACCATGGCGCGGACGTCGTTGATCTTCTTGGTCAGGCTGTTAGGTCCGATGTTGCCGCGGTACAGGGACTCGCTGCCGATGGAGATTCCGACCATCCAGTTGAAGCCGTACTGCTCTATCGCGTCCAGCAGGGCGCCCTTCTCATCCTCAAAGTCCGAGTCTGAATCGTCGATGCCGACAAGGATGTGGGTGCCCGTTGCAATGGCCTCGGGCACCGCGTTTGCGAGACTGTTGCACTTGTGCGAGTAGAACAGCCGTGCTGCGTTGATCCCGTTAGGGAAGGTCTGGATGGCCTGGAACACATCTTTCCAGTCGTCCTTGGTCTTGCACGTCACCCCATCCGCCGTATTGGACTTGACATTGAAGCCTCTCCAATAGGCCGCCGTTGGCGTGACAACTAACGCAATAAGCGGAAGCAGGGAGTGTGAGATCTTCATCTTGGCGACGACAGGAAGGGAGATTGTAAACGACAACAACAACAGCCCAGGAAGACGGGACGGGTGGTGATGGCTGAAATGGAAGGGCTGAACTGAAACGAAACGAGAGACTGAGTGGAATGAGAGACCTGGGAAATGAATATGGAATGGAGGGGGCAAACACCATTAAAACAACTTCGCGAGAAAGGTCGCCTAGGGAGGTGGCAAGGCCGCTCGAGCCGAGACTGGTTGCTTCAAGTAGCGAGAGGTCCACGAATCATCGCTGAGGCTGAAACACATGCTATCACGATTCCCAGAAAGTGAACGGTCACAACAGAGCCGCAGCCCGCATGACTTTAGTCACTTTTTCCGGGACAGCAAGGACGCTGGCGTCATGCTATTTGTTATACCTCACACACGATCTATCAGCAAAGTCTTAGTAGCCCTGTGACTTATGGGCAGGGGTTCGTGCAGAAAAGAGTCAACAGACGGCAAAGCTCGAGGCGCTATCATGAAGCCATTGTCAGAGAATGAAAACCCGGGAAAGGGAAAAGGTCCGACACCGACTTGCTCCGGGCCGTCGTGGTATCCCACCATCCCAAGAACGGGTCAATCGCAACACCGCGAGACATAACATCTATGCGGCGGGGCAATTCGCGGTGGCTGCTTCTGGCCGGGGACGCCCAGCAGATATAAATGAAGTCTTATCACAACAAGCAACGCCCAATTCCAGATTCCCACGCCTTCGAGATGGCCGATAAAATTACAGGGGCGCAATGGTGGCGCTCTGTGTCACTCAAGTCGATGACCTATTGCGCAGGTAGCCGCATCTTATCACTGTCGACCTGCATTGAGGCGAGGGGAGGTTCCCTGGGAGGCAGGGGATGTTTAGATGTCAGAAGGGATGCTAAGGTGATCGGCAATAAAATTTTCTGACCTTCTTTGTTTTTTTTCCCTGTCCGTTTGCGGTCAAGCCTTGAGACCGAGATGCCATGACACGTTGGCATATTACTACATTGACGATTATATGAATCAACTATTACATTTTGAACTCGTTCAATTTCTCACGAGGCAGAATTCATCATCAAAGACGTGTTGTTGAGCAATATTTTGTCTGTCAGGACTTGAGTCTGTCTCGGCAGCGAGCGCCATCACGGGAACAAGCGTCCGTGGCGTTTTTGAGGCGCCAGTGAGCGTCTCCCTGCCCCTTGCCATTTGCTCCTTTGGCTCGGTTCGTTGGTATGTTGCCGTCTACTGGTCTGTGTAACCTGTCTAATAAGATCTCGGTCCATGCAAGTAGCACGGACCCGGGTAGATCTGCCATCCGATTTACTGGTACTAATTACATATATGCATGTATCTCTGTACTTGTGTATGTTCCGTACTTATGTATGTTGAGCCTCCCATGTAACCATTTTGGTTACTCCAGATCAAGAGCATTAACCATGTCTCTGATCGGAATCGTCATATCAGGAAATACTGATTCAGAGAATATGGCAGGTGACCATACAAACGTGTAGCACTGATTTGTTCTTATCTCAACAGCGTCTATGGCTGCCAAGTTGCCATGAGGTTATACATGGGACGGTACTAATGTCAGACCATGACATATCACATCATATCAGTCACTTTCTACAAGCCTTAGTCTAAGTAAGCAAAGTCCTTGACGGAGAGCATTTCCGTGGAATACGGTAATTAATTAGGGCACATAACTTCCAAACCAAAGTTAGCACACGGAGAAGCAATATATTAGTCCTTGGTCGTTCCAGGTATACTTCCATCCTTTTTTTTCTTTTCCGGACCATTTTTTATGTCATCAAAAAAAGAAGCAATTCCTAAAACAATTTGATCGTGCTCATTCTGCACAATCCTATAGAAGTTAGAGCCGTCTCAGCGTATGCAAATTCTTCCAGGGGTGAACCATCGACATCGGACACGTGTTAATCAGAATCAACCCCAAAGGGGGTTTGTAAATCCCCGCGCCAGACAGTAACAATTTGCGGAGTAAAAGACTGCTTGCTTGTTTACTCGAGGCTGAGTCTTGCTTACAAATTTGCTGACAAACTACATCCATAGTAACATACACGACAAGTCTACTTGCAATGTAAATCCTCCACAATCGATTGATATCTAGTAAGTTTCTCAATGATCTGAAGTCATTTTGAAGGTACATGACTGCGTCTCTGCCTGATGATAGGGGTAGGTCACCTTCAGTATCCCATACGCTTAAAGAAGGTTTGGTTTGTTGGAGGTCGAAAACCGGAAAATGTCCTTCAATCTTGAAGTGGAGTCAATAATGCGAGGGACTCCAATCTCATGGTCATGTGATGACTACAACGTTACAACTTGACCAGGTGACCGTCATCAGGAATGACTTTGTCCCTGGAGTCGTTCAGTCACGCTAGAAGAAGCTGCTGACATGTGACCCGAGGTGTGTGATACAGAGACAATTCGGCTCAACCGGCTCAGGCTGTACTCACCAGGGAGCGATCGATGGGATATCACAGAAGCCCAGTAATGATTGACAGATGGGGGGTCCCATCGCAGTAATACCGTCCCAGGTGTGAAAACCATTGTTATCCTTGATTTTCTCAATCTTAGCGTTATGTGAAACTTGAACATTCTTCGTGTCAATGGGCAGCTGATCATTATACGTATGAACGATATAATAGTATATTGTTCGTTCTTCTCGGGCTCAGTCGAACTATAAGGGGTTTGTTGGGGGCTAAAGCACCAGGGAAAGATGGAGTTGAATAGCATGCCCAGGTGGCGTGAGTTTTCGGCGTGACATACCCACCCTTGCCAGGTTGGGTATCCTAGGGTACAGTTGTGCATTGGTACAGGTTGCTCGACGTCTTTCTACAGACACTTTATAGGCACGTTTACTGAGGGTTGTGTTTGTAGCCGCTGTTGGCGAGGGATTAACTCGTGTGCTACACACACTTGCTAATGATTTGCCTGTCTTCTCTATCTGCTTAGCCGACTTTGGGATATACCCTCGCTAACAACTCTTTCTTCTTTCTTTCAGTGAGGTCTCTGACGTCTTACCCCAGGGTAATCTTGACGGGTGTCTCCCGGCCTTTGGGTTTCCTCGGCTATGAATAGACCATGGGAGTGCATTTACAAACAGCTACGCAAGTCATGTTCGATAGGGACTGGTGGACACGGTAATTGAGAGCCATATTATGTACTTAACGAGAGCATGGAGTAACTCATATGACTATCATGGGAAGAGATGCTTGAAATTGCCCTGTGTACAGACACAAAACAATGTGCGCGTTCACTGGCACCGTACCTCTTTCAGCAGACAACTCTGATCAGTTCTACTTGGACTTTGATGGAGTACACTCTTCATTAGTCAGGATGTCTTTCAAAATACTGAGTTTGTTTATTCCCATATCCTAGCTAAGAGGCGTTTCGGTCCACCAGGTCAGTTCCATAGGGATCAACTTCGAGTATGTTGTCAGAGTGAGATTGATCAGGTTGTTGCCAAGCTTCAACTTGGTTCCATTGACTCAGCCTTATGCCCTACCTCCTTTGCTAATGGCCAAAAATAAGTGAGCTTTCCATGCATCAACCGCCGAAGCCTCGGGGTATATCGACGCAAGTACACACCTGCTGCCATCACTATCCTCTGTAAGGTCGACTACGCGACGCTCGGCCTAAGTTGATCGCCATGGGCTCTCCGTCGTAGTCTTCACCTCCAGGCGGTAGACGTGGGCAGGGTGTTTGCTTGGCTTTTTTGACCGACTCGTTGGAACTGCTTGATGGGAGCTGGATGGTGAGTCTGGGTGGAGAAGGTTGCTCCCGGATATCCTGCTGACTATCATCCCGACCATAGTCCAGAATATCCCCCCAACTATCCTCCCGACTATCCTCCCGACTATCCTCCCGACTGGCCTCCCGACTGGCCTCCCGACTATTCTCCTGTCTATATGACAAGCAGCAGCCCATAGTTACGATAAGTCTCCGGGTTTCGGTGTGTTGGAGTTGTCTATCCAGAAGGCGTTTTTGGTTTTATGATTGCAGATGAGTTTGTGTCTGGAATATATCAGCGCGAGCTTCTGTACTGATTGTGCGAGAACTTTCTCTGCGAGACTGAAGGCGTCTTTGGTGCTTGGAAAGCAGTCTAGGTATGGAAGGCAAGTTATGGACGGGTTTTATAGTAATGGGCAGGTAGGCTCTGAGGCTCATAATTAACAAACTCGAGTGACAAGGTTGGCTTGTCAGCATCGGGAAACATTCAGGCGAAAGGATCACTCGTACCTCGACTATGGTCATGATATATTTGAGATCACAACTTGCAACGCGGTGAGGACACTATGTGTTGAGTATGTGTTTGCCACTATCAACAGACCGACATACGAAGACCAGACAAATCTTCTAAAGTTCTGATTCAGAACTCGCCTTGCGGTGAAAGATGACACGCCAAGTCCTTACTTCCTATCCTCCTCACAGGATCCGCTTCCAACATCTCAACAAGTAGAACCTTGTCTCCTCCCGCCAACTTCCCCCTCCATCCCTCCACCTCATCCAACCACTCCACCATCTCCCTTCTTACTTCCTCCCTCTCAAAGACCTCCGGCAAGATCCACGCCCCGTCCGGCAGCGGCAGACACCCAAACGCGAAAAGCATCGTCACGCCCAGCGCCCACACATCGCCTTCCATCCCCTTCCTCCTCTTTAGGTACTCGGGTGGCGCATAAGGTGGCGTCCCCGAGGGATTGAAGAAACCATCCGGTAGGAGCTTGCGGTCCAGCGCCGCGCCGAAGTCTATCAGGACCCTGTTTCGTCAGAGGGGGTCCCACATGATGTTTTCGGGCTTCACGTCGTCGTGTATTAGGAAGCAAGTATAGTGCAGATGTGCTAGCACGCCGGACATCTGGGTCCATAAGATGGCGCAGTCGGACGGTGTGAGGGTGGACTTCATGTCAGAGTCGACGTATTTCTCGACGCTCTGCCCCGGCTCAAAGCGCAGTGTAAGGATGACATGCGAGGTGTCGGCATCGAGTAGTTGAGTGATATTTTCCTGACGGGCCCAGTCAACTACATGCACCGTGCGGGTCATATACTAGTCACCAGGAATAAGGAGTGTGGCACACATGTACTCCCACAAGCTTCAAGGCTTCGAGTTCATTGAGGAACCGGCTTGGGGTGCGTGGATCATCTCGGCGTCGACATTTCTTGATGACCGCTTTCGTCTCCTTCCATTGACGGCTTGCTATGACGGAGTGATGAGTCTCTGCAATGAGGACCTCTAGTGAATACTCATCATCGTTGAGCCGGCCCTCTTGCAGGGTGCTATCATTTTTCTCCATCTGGAATCTTTGAAGTTCGAAGAAGCTCGTGCGTAGACCACCAGTACGAGGTTTTGAACAGGTTCTTATTACTCTGTCAACCGAGAACAATCTGATATTCATCAGACTAAACACATGGCTACATTAGCGTTACATATCACAGAAGTGGCCAGTATCAAACCGCCTGCACGATCTTACAGTCTCCTCACTTTCCGCACTCCATTGGTTGAGGCACTATCGGCAGATAATCCTAAATGCTACAACCAAGACGGTGACTCAGGCCGAGACTAATACTGAACCTCAAGACTAACACGCCCGGACCGGATCTCTCGCTTTCATGCTAATATGCACCTAATTTGTCGTTCTCGCACAAGTTGGTTCTCAGTTTTCTGGTGTTCGTTGCATGGTTCTGAACTCTAGAGGACATCGGATCATTTCAATGTTCCTACGATTATGGATCAGAAACCGCACGTCACTTTCGCCCATATAGACCGGGCTACCTGCATGCCTCACAAGAGGAATCTGCGCACGCAACTATCAACCTGTGCTACCCGTCGAGGCACGTGTTGCTCTCCTGCCCAGCGACTGCTTCTTGCAACACACATAGAGTCCCACCAAAGCTGACGCGGGGGATAATATCATGCAGATCATATAGAGCCCCGTATATGCTGTGTGGGTCAATCCTGTGACGAACTCCTTCAACTCTCGCCGGCACGATCGGCGGGTCTAGGCTCCAATCCTCCTGGCGACAAGGACTGCATTGACTGTGGTGTAACTATATATGGATGGTGATTTGGATCTCCTGCCAGCATTCACTGGGTGTTCGTGGTGTTGCGAGACCTGGTGAATAGGCTGTGAAGGTCGTCCACACTTGAAGAGAGCATTGAAGTCATGATCTCATCAGGATCCCCATGTGCTGATCCCTTCGTTGGATTCACCACGTGGCACAATGTCCGATCAAATAGGTAATGACTGCATCCTTCGAAACCCAGGAAATCTTCGAGATCTTCAGGGCCCAGAAGTATGACTGCCCATGTGACCCACGGACTGCATGTTGGGGCAAAAGGTGCGTTCTGCGGAACTGGCCAGACACAAACCTCGATACCATCCATCGTCTATCATCCACCATCACAGCCATTCGAAAGGGCAAAAAAAAGCAAAAAGAGAGGCGAATCGTCGCCGGGAATTGAGCCCGACGTGGGGGTCGAACCCACAACCTTGAGATAATTCAGAACCGGAGGCTCGTAAGAGTCTCACGCTCTACCGATTGAGCTAGCCGGGCGTCTTGAAGATCGCCGGATCCACTTGTGTGTGAAACCCAGCCCGGGAGTGGTACTGATATCCGCATTGCCATGTGACCGATGAGCATCCATTTCTGCACTTGCAGAAGGCCACAAGACAGAACCGTCTAGCTTTGAACAATGCCGACGCCAATGGCTTCGATTGAGTTCCCGACAGCTTCTTCAACCGTCGAGAACGGTGACTAGCGGCCGGAACTCGTGATCATCCTCCATGACCCCGAGTCAGCCGCCAGCCCGGCGCGGATTGTCAGACTTCACCCACCCTAACATGTTAGATTGTCTCAAACAGGCCCACGCCGGTAGTTATGCCTGCGTGCCGAACGCGTGACAATTCCATTTTGATGGAAGCCCGTGAAACCCTGCCGTTGGCCTGCCCATGTCCATAGGTAGGGATCAATGGCATGGCGAAGGGACAACAGCCTCCTTCAACGACAACTGTCATGGCTTGAGCGGTCAGCGTTGCGATTTCCGGGCTTTCCCCAAAAGATAGACGGCCGAAGATCACTGGCACCGTTGATGAATGTGGTGGCTGAAGGAGGGAGGGGTTCAGATCGTTTGATGGGGTCCGGTACTCGTAGAAGCGAGGATATGGAACCTAAGTAATGATAAGATCGTCAAGATCATCATCCTTGATGGCTTGCGATTCAGAGGGCTAAGTCACCTGAACGGCCTAAATGCCACGAGACGCCGAGCGATGAGTGAGACTGTGGAACTCGAGGGCTGGAGCGATGTGGGAATGCATCTATAAGCACTTTAGCCTCACTGTTGCAGGACGAAGCTGGAAGCCAATAGAGACATGTCTCCGCCGATGTGGACGACCGTATCAGTTGCGGCATCAAATTGACCACATGCCCAGATGCCCAGGAACTGTCCAGTGTCGACATACCGTCTGGACGCCACGCAATCGCAGACATACTCCGCACAGTTTAGTTCCTCACACAAGCTGAAAGAAAAGTGCTGTCTGTCTTGGCCGGACTCTGGGCCAGTCGGTGAAAACATCAGGATGTCTCGCCTGCACGTACGGTTTGGAAGTACATAGCAGGCCGCGGTAGCTTCGCGCAAGTACTACTCGAGAAATTGGTTGCATCTTGGCCGCAGACTCATGAGCGGACGCGTTCCCAAGTGGTGATTGTGCTTGTCGTACAAGTACGGATGTCGTCACACTTGTAACATATGCGGCCTTGTATGTAGGTAGGTCTGAGCCAGGCGGCCCAGTCAATATATTGATGAAGCCGAAAAGAAGATCAACGGGTCTGTGAGGCCGAGGTGACGGCCTTGTTCATCACGCGTGCCTTTCTCGAGGTTGAAGGCACAGCAGAAAGGGGGCAGGCGTACTGTGTACGATTGTGGTCGTGACTCGTGTGTTTGGACAGTTCAACAACAGCCAGCTCGCGGCTTAGACTGTCTGCAGGCAGAGCGCCCCGGCGGCAATGGACAATCTGACCGCCTGCAAGCCATGCCAGCCCAGCCATGCCAGACAGCCACGGCAGCCCAAGCTCCGTTGTCCACTCCCCACTCAGGAGGAGCGCCTGGTCATTCGTTCTCGATCGATCAGCAAATCGGCATGACAGACAGACAGACAGACAGACAGAGCTGAACGATACATGCGGTGGACCTCCGAAGATAAGAAAGGGCGGGTCTAGACGGAATGTTTTTCGGCGTGCAGCCGGAGCGGCAAGCCCGCCAAAGGTCGTCCAATCATGGTGCGGCAAAGTGCCTACATATATGTATATCTGTAGGTATGTAGGTGTATAGGTACTGCGACTGTGCTTTTGAAGATGGTGGATCTTGCTTGCATGCTGCATGGATATCGTCTGTTCGACCGGTGGACTCTTTTTCTTTGGTGATGGTGGTGTGGTCTGGATTTTCGTTGCATCGTCGTTGGGGAAAAGCAGCAGCCCCGGAGCTGCTGCATCGCAACTCGCATGTGCGTCTGTCCCATCGAGGCAGGTGATTGGGAGTGGAACTGGACACAGCTTTGATCATCAATTTTTTGTTCCGGTAGATCAGTTCATGACGATGCACGACCAGACTGCCAGAACGACGTGTTCGCAGCAAGGCAAAGGGAAAAAAAAGAAGCGTGG
>LKEA01000003.1:924453-938447 GCA_003795315.1 Cytospora schulzeri
ACAACCCACAACATCAATGTCGGTCTCGGTGAGTCGTGACAGCCCGGTTCCCACGCCGCCGCGAGCTTCCGAACCCCTGGTCCTTGACCTTGGAATACTGGGAACCAGCCAGCAGCAGGTGGGGGATCGGTGAGGGAAACCAGCAGTGTCAATATATTAGGTATGGAGTATGGATCCGTACATACATAATCAAGGCAGCCACAAAGGAGGGGTGCATGGCACTTGGAGGGGGTGACCTTACCCAAAGCAGCATCGACCTCTTGACTTCATCTCCTTCATTGGCTGGGCAAGATTGTAGTCATCGCTAGAAATGGCGATATATACTATCTAAGATATCTCTTCATGGGAACTACTGTTGTGTTACAGCAGGTACTGTTCATGTGGGATGTTGACATTGACCCTTCAAGACATGGCTGCTCACAGTACTACTCCAGGATACGCAAATCAATCCTCTTGAGGCGGTCTGGACAGTTGGGCTCCGTTGAAACTGCTCCTCCCCGACTCGTAGCACGGCAACTAACACCTTAATGATCACCGCAGTCCCCGTCATCACGGATCACGGTAGGCCACGCACGGGAAGCGGTCAAAAACTTGGTACATCACGACAGGAGCGTGAAGGGCTACGTTTCCAGCCCGGAGCGTTGTTGGACCGGCAGTGTGCGTGTCTATTCAACACAATTGCGGGGGAACCAATGGTGAATGCGGGCAGTACATATCTGAAACAGGTGCTTCTCTGGAAACGGTATCGTCCCCCATTGAGCCAAGGTGGCCGGTGAGGAGAAAGGAAGTGGTTGACGAAAACAAGATGGCGTTTATTATTGCAGTACTGCAGGCCGTATGTATGTGTGTGTGTGTGTGTGTGTGTGCTGGTTACATTTCCCAGACGCGTAATGCCCCTAACCTTGTGCTACATCGTGTAGTACCGACCTGCCTACCCTCCATTGCTCCGTGACCACGCATACCTACCTGGCTAGGTACCTGTAGCCTGTAGCCTGTAGCCTTTGAAGCGGGTGTGCTGTGTAGTGTACAAAGATCGGGAAACGCCATCATTGGGTTCGGGTGACATTCGGATGGTACCTCTGTTATCCTCGGATCGAGATATTGGGTATGAGTAGGATTGCAGTGTCACTTTCTCACTCCTGGGGAAACAGCCGCGGTTCTGCGGATCGGGAAATAGTTGCCAATCAGAGTGTCAACCTGGGCTGGTAGCGAAGATTGAAGGCCTGGCTAGAGCTGTTTAGAACTGTTATTACCGTTATTACCACTGATCATAGAGGACGGGCAGCCGTTCCAGTATCACAATAAATCCGAGCATCTACCTAAGTGTGTATGTACAGGCACTGACTGATATTAACAGTACGAATCCGTATTTAGTATGTAGCACCGAGTTTTGAGAAAACCGGATTATCGATATGGCCTTTCATTTTGCCTCCACATCGGAGCTCAACTTCTCCCCGGAGATGGGTCGAAAAAGTGACAGCTGGGAACGGATTGACCATGATTGATCTCCATCTCATAGAAGATCATCCGGTTTGTCCGTAAGGCAGGTCAATGAAAGGAATATTCATGAATCTTTGTTTTGGATCCTTGATCATCATGAACCTCCAGACAGGCCGGGGGGGGGGTGGTTCAATGTTCTTTGAAGGAGGATGGCGCCGTGGGGTTGTGGGGTGGAGGCGCTAAATGGGGCTAAATTGCATGCAGCCACTGATTGACAGGGATTCAGGATACGGCACCACGCCCTGGAGTCCTCCCCTGTCAATTCTTGCCTGTATACTGTACACTACACTACAGTATGCTTGCTGCCCCCGCAGATACCTGGAATACCTTTGCATTTGCATCAAGCACTGGAAAGGTAAATGGCTCATGTTGTATCACGATATGAGATAGAGTGTATGTAATGTACTGTGTATGTAAACATCTACAGTAGGTAAGTAAATATGGGTCCGTAACCTCCCCTTGCGTTCTTTGTCTCCATGTTCCTGCAAATGATCCAAGGTTCTTGTTTCTTGGAAATGCAACCGGTACGGAGGAATCCGTACATCCGCACATTTGACAGTAGCACGACAAGTGGGACCCATGTGTGGAAAAATGGATGATGAGGAGTAACTTGCAAGGAACAGCAATCCACAAAGCTGCAAGCTGCTGCAGCCTGCAACTAACATCCAATTCCCAGTCCAAGCCTGGTCTGGTTTGGTTTCTCCCATCGTTTCCTGTCTTGTCCACTATCCCGCATCGCCAGCACATCCATTTGCCATCCTTTTCAGCTAAACGCCAGTTGAAAGCCAGTCCCGCCTGGGCCTCGCCTGGTCTGTCGACGACGACAAACCTCAAGGGTTCTCCTCCTCCTTGTCAGCGCCTCCAGGGCTTTACCTCCTCGCCTCCTCATCTCGTATCATCTCACTATCTTCCTGTGTTCTGATTGACTGGCGGTTGTTTCGTATTCCACTTAGTCTATTCTACCTATCTCCAATTGTGCGCTCGCTTTGCCTTTCAGGCTCTCTCAGGCCTTCTCAGCCCTCTTTTTTGCAAATTCTTCCATCCTGTTCTTGTGCATGTCTGTCTCTTGTGTGTTTTGTAGTGTATGGTGTATCTTGTCTGTCTCCTTGCTGGGTTCTTCTCAACCTGTTTTTTGACTGCAGCGCGAGCGAGAGTGGCAGATATTGCCTATTTCCTGCAGGTTGCAACTCATTTCTCCCTCGACTGACTGACTGACTGACCACCTGTATTGGTTGTTGCTCCGGGATCAAGGCAGCCCTTCTCATCATCATCATTATTATCATCATCATCATCATTAGCAGCATCTCGGATCCTTGTCCCGGTTGAAACCTGAACTTGGATTGGACTTGGGGGAGATACCGATCGGATCGAATCGCATCTACATACAGTAGTACGGATCCGTGCCACAGTAGCACGGCACATTCTAAAGCACGAGCGCCATCAAAATCGACCCAGCAAAAAGCTCCAGAGCTTTTCCCGACCAAGAACAAGAACTGGTTTTCACCCAGCCCAAAGCAATTCCCTGATCCACTTGGCTTTCCTGAATTGACCTGAATTGTTCCTTCTGCTCAGTTGTAACGGACTGAACGGTTGGACCATATGCTCCCCGGGCTTCCCTCTGCAGGTCTCCGTTACTAATACCCGTGTCCATCCTCATCTCCCCTTCCCACTCACATCCCGACTTCCCTCTTTTTCCACCTTCCCGCCTTGGCCAACTATTCGGCTGCGATTCGGCCACACGGGGTATTAACTGTCAACGAGGCGTTGATCGACAGGACAGCCGGGCAGCCTTACATCACCATCCAATCACCACTAATATCGCCCACGCGCTTGTCTGACGGAATGGCGGTCTCACATTCTGCATGACCGCCTGGACGGCTCTATCCACCCTGTCAGCCTGTCCGATTCCTCGGGCAACGAGCCGCCGACCATGGGCAACACTCCATCCAAGGAAATTCAAGGCCGGCCTTCTCAAAAGCTGGCTAAACCTCGAAATGCCACCCAGGCCACAGCTGGACTGTTGAAGCCCAATGGCCCTTCAACTACCACCACCACCACCACTACTACCACCCAACACTCCCCTGATCCTAGTAATCCGGACCTAATAACCATCCCGTACTCTGAGACCACCACCCCCCACGTGTTAGCCGACGACGACGACGACGATAGAGGCGGCGACTTGGATCCTGACAAGAGAAACTCCTTCCTCGGTTCTTCAAAGCCACAGAGACGCCTCAGTTTGTTCCGATCCAAATCCTCCCAAGAAGCCGCCGAGCGTCGCAAATCCAGGCGAAATACCATCGTTGGTGCGCCTGTAGACTACCTGACACCTGAGAACCCATCTGTTGTGAGGGCGAATTCTGTGAATACCCATAATCTTGAAAGGGGATCGCACAGGTATAGTGGCCTACTCGTTCCAGAGAAGTAAGTCCGTCCGTACCAAGTATCCGGCCCCCTTCTGTACTGACCTGATGTTTCCTCCCTGTAGTCGGTCACCCACCGGATGCCGTGCCTCGTGGACCCATGATCGATCTTATGAGACCCAACGAGTCCTCAACCGCGTCCAAGAACAACCGACAGGCCTCCCCAGAAGCAATACCTTTGATTCGCCATTTGCGCCCACGCCTGAAGAGATGCAAACACCAGCTTGGCGACGACGATCGCTCCCCGTGCAGCCGCGAGAGACACAGCCGCCAGAGAATGCATCAATAAGTCGAACAAACTCCGAGCTATCTATGCACCCTCCAATGCGACGCCGCTCCATGATTCAGACTCCCGGCGTTGCCACGCGAAGCGTTCGACCCGGCCGGACGAACGCAAGATCTAGTGTGCGACATGGTCATACGGTTACACCGACTCTGGCGACACAAGCATCTTTCGAGACGGACGACAGCATCCCATCCCTTCCACCCCTTCCTACTCCCTACCGCCTCGAGATAGACGCGCCTCGCGTGGCGACTCCAAAAGACGGCGAGTATAGTACGACGGGTGCTTTTAAATTAGGGACACTGCGCATTACCAATGGCAGCCCCGACTTGACGCCCGCGGGTTCTACCGAAGCCGAGCCCACTGTCTCACGTCCGGATTATTTTACTGCAATACCACCACGTGCGAAGAGTGAAACAATCGTGGATAATGTACAGACGTCGACGACATCTGCAGAACTGCAAAAGTCGGACGTGGCTTACCGTGCAAATGCAAAGCCTGAATCTGGGCTTAGTAGCAAGGCAGACGTGCCCAGTCTGTCCATCACTGTCCCTCCTGCAGGGCCTGTCAGCCAATACACAACTGGTCTTCAACTGAGTCCAATTGAAATAGATGACACGCCTCTATTCAGACCTTCGCTTGAAATTCAAACCAAGCACACCGCGGTCGAGGACCTACTTTTCGATATGGAGGATGACAGCCAGCCCGAGATCCCAGCTGTTGAGAAGCTGGACGTCAGGTTAGATCCGAGTGCCAAAGGTCTCCCGCCGCAGCCCCTCGTCGAACCAACGCAGCCTGAAGGTGTCAAGAGAACGGACAGCGGTTTCGTCTCGAACTCTGTCTCAGTATCCTCCACGTCTAACAGCTCTCTGACCAAGGCAGACTCTGGTTATAGTTCCAGCGTGTCGCTGCGATCATTTCGCAGCGGCAAGAAAACACCGGCAACTGAGAAGGACACGGGACGGGGTTCAACGGAGAGTGCCAGAAACTCACCTGAAATTGAAGACAAGGAACCGCGCCATGCGCTGGAGCTTCAGTTCCCGAGTCCGTTCTCCGCTGACGATATTATTGCCCCCTGGGCTCCCGAGACCGAGAATGCCCCAACACCTCCCCTCAAGGATCAGCAGGCCGTTTGTGCGCTGCCAAGGAATGCCGATGGAGACGATGCCCGCGCGAAGCCGATGAGTCCAGGCAAAACACGCATCAAGGCAGAGCGACAACAGCTTCCGAATATCGATGTTGGCCAAACCGGAGATCGCCATGGCAGATCGTACGAACCTGCTTCGCCCATTCCAACGAGCGCAAAGTCCGACGCGACAGACCCAATGTCCCCGTTAAGCATTGGAAGCAACTCGCAAAAGCATGGGAGATTGCACAGGCTGTTGAGCATGAGAGGCTCGGGTTTCTCGAGGACTCCTTTAACAGCCCATGTGACACATGCGGTCGATAAGCAAGTTCCATCGGTCCCCAAAGATATCGAGGAAAAGTTGCGAGAGCATACCGGCCGCTTCCCCATGACCACCAAGAGGCTCGCACTGAGATCTCAGATGAGCAAGGAGACATTGAAGACGATCCTTAGTGTTGGAAGTCTGGAACTCGCCATGGAGGACGAGCTACCGTCCACGCCGGTTTTTCTCGATACGGATTCGGAAAGCGAAAATGCTCCCTGTACTTCCGGTGACGCCTCTCTGAGGCAGACCATCAACTCGATGCAGTCCAATTTCAAACAAGCTGCCGTGTCCATGATGCCAAATAGGAAGTCGATCACACGGAAACCGGTTCCGATCCGCAAGGAGCCTCAAGAGTCAGTAGCCAACCAGGTTGCTGAAAACGACGGACTAGAGCTTACGAGTTACAATTCAGTGAACAGTAGTCTGGGTAGCAATGCATACGACGTTGCTGCCAAAGCAATGACGGAGGACTACCAGTCTCAGCGTGGAAGACATGCAAGCCGATCCATGACATTGACAGAGAAGAGCCACCAGCTGCAGCTGAGAACATACAGTCTGAACATGCCATCAAGCCCCAGCAACGGTTATCTGTCGCCTCCAAGCCCCAGCCCCAGCCCACGAGCTGTGTCCCCACCGAAAAAAGAGAGGTCCCAGCCTCCTGTCAGCATGGAAACAAGATCGTTTCGCACCCCTCCACCGCGCTCACCACTGAGCCCTCGAAGTCCAGCTGTGCTCCGCAAAAAGAGTCGGGAGGCTATGCGCAGCCCAACGAGCAACACGTCTGATGTGCCTCCGGTTCCGACACTTATTCGTCGAGGTTCTTTGGACAGTATTGGACGAGTTGCGGCGGTTTCTGCCTCCAACTATCGTGCGGCGGATTGGGACCCTCAGGCCCACCAGAACTCTCTTGGCTCGCAGTTATCTTCCTTGAACAACAGTCGCCACAACTCCCCCTCGTCAGTTCCGAGCGACCGTGTTCACAGACCAGCACGCGCTCATCAGTCTAGTCAACATTCCAACGAGCCAGTGAAGCAACAATTTACCATCGATGGGCTCGTTCGAAACCAGCAACAGGCAGTCGATGTGCCACACGCAGCACATCAGGGCCCAAGGCCACGGTCTCTGTCCCAATCAGACCACTGGCACCATCCCAAACTCGTCGAGGACCACCAGTGGAACCACCACACGCGCTACCCTCCTTATGTGCCTCGTGGCCAGCATCGTCGAAACCAAAGCGCGGGAAACCAACCCCACCATGCCCCGGGCCACCCACCCTACCGGATTCTACACAGCTACAACTCACCGGCGTATCGCAATGCGCCAATCTGGGGTTGAGCCGCTACTTTGAGATGCGATTCCAATTTTTGTTACCAATTTTTCTTTGTGGACTTTTGATACCCCTCGAAATTATTTGATCTGAAGGGAGAGCCTTGCATAACCCTCGCATCAATCCGGCGTTTTACACCACCATATCACTCGATATTCTCGAGTATATTCGAGCCTCAAGATATACCCACGGTCCTTCCAATGCATCAATTCTACTACATTTGACATCGATTGTCCCGATCGCAGGACCATCCCATCTCACCCGACGGCGTCCGGCCGGATTTCGGCGGTTGACCTGCTCTGGACTACCAAGTCCGTTCTTTTTTTCCCTTTTTGTACCCACAGGCGGCGTGCATGTCACATTATTACTTTTTGGGATTTCTCGGTCAATGGCGTTCATCCTCCAGCATACGGCACATGGTAACAGTCGTAAAACGGTCGGGGCCTGTTTCATTCCCACGAGGGTCGTGGTCGGACTATCATTACCGAAGAGACTTGGAGAGAGAAATCGGTCTCCGGAAAGCATTATCCCATTATCTTGGTTCTCATACCCATATTTTCTTTTCTCTGTTATTTTTCTTCTCTCTTTCCTTTTGCGCTTGTGCTTTGGTGCTGGAGATCAACATACAGACATTATACCCGGCGAATCCAAGTCGTCAAAACTTTTGTGTTTTGTTTCTAGTTTCAAGGTGTAGGGGGAGGGGGAGATGATAGGGGAGGTCAGCACAAGGTTGATCGAGGCGAATGGATGGATGAGGGGTCTTGTACTAGCATCCACTGGCTCGGCCAGCTTGAATATGATATGATATGAACAAACATCTTCTCTAGATACGGATAACTGGACTAGTGATGCGGTGATTGTTTTGATGGCATGACTTCCATGCCCGCTGTCAGCTTGCATATGTGACTGCCACGGCTCCGAGGAGCGAGATAAGTGATGGTAGTACCGGAAAGCGGACAGGGGTCTTCTGAACTTGATGAGATTTCACGACCAGGGAGTCATTCGCTTTGTAGAAGCCTCTGCTCAGTATGTGCCCATACACTTATTGGTGCGACTTGTGACAATATCTGGTCCAAGCCTTGGGATCTCGGCACAGTCATGAGGCCGGCTCGCCCCGTACAAGGTTGAAATATTTGAATATACCCCGACAGTCGATCGAGTATTTGCATGGCTATTAAAACGCGTAGATTGATTACAAATATACATATGATGCACTCGCAGTGTTGAACTTCATGACACTTCTCGGTGTCATCCAAAGTACCAGCAAATCAGCATGACACCTTCAAGTGTTACCCATCACCAGCCGGCCACCCACCCGTACATGAACAAAAATACATCAGTGCTCCTCGCTCCCCATCCGGCTAACAACCCTACTCTGCACGCCCGAATGGACCCTACTCACGCGTCCCGCAACGCCGTTGCCCAGGTCCCCGAGCAGGTTCACCAGGCCCTCGACCAGAGGCGGGAGGGGCTCCGACCGCACGGGGTAGTTCCCCCTGAACACGTCCCTCGCGGTCGAGAGGACACTCCCCGGGTCCGACAGCGGCTCCACCGTGCCCCCTTGAAGGGACGGTCGCAAAGCAGGGACGCCACGGTCGAACTGGAGGAAGGCCTTGGTGTCGCGGGTCTCTTCGCCGTCGAGGAGGACAAACTTGGCGGGGCTGCTGCTGCTACCACGGCCGGGTGTCGCCAGCCTACCGGGAATTACTTGGTGGTGTTGTTGTATTTGTTGTTGCTGTTGTTGTGGTCCGCCTGGTTGTAGAAGACTTTGGTCTTGTTCCTCGCAGTTGTCCGGGGGAGACGAGCAGAATAGCCCATAGATCCACAGCGTCAAGCTTGCAAAATAGACAGCATTGGCGTTGAACCCCCTCAGGCTCGTGGGAGGCAGCCTCCGTGCGTTTGCAATGACCTGACCAGCATGCCAGACTGCATGGCGTGACTCGGAGGTATTGGCCCAGTTCTCCTCCAAAGTCACGGCGGCACGACGGGCTTCTTCTTCGCCGGACTTGCCTGCAAACCTCTGGAGCTCGTCAGGGGAGACGTGCAAAATCATCAGGAAGAGCTCGAGCACGATGGTGAGATGAGTGCTATAGGGGCGCGGGTGGTTAGAGCTGTAGATGAATGTGGTGAAGGCACAGAGGTCGCTATAGAGTTCCTGGTGCTGAGACTTGAGCCACAGACGGTGAGACCCTCCGCTCTTGGAGGAGGCGTAGAACCGTACGGCCTCGCGGTAACCCCATATCTGGCCCCAGTAACCATGAAGTATAGCGCTGTAACAGAGTTCTATGTCGATGAACTCCTCGAGCTCATCGAGGGTATCAACACAGTGCATCGTCTCGGAGAGACGCGGGAGTGGTCGGGGCATAGAAGTCTTCGAGTAATAGATCTGGCGCCATGCTTCAGCCGTTGGTGCTCTCCAGAGATCCCGTGCCGCGGGGAGGCTAAATGAGAGCTCGCTGAAGGAGACCAGAGGGGTCGTCTGGAGGCTGACGGATGTTTGCACATTATATGTGAAGAGATGAATGTTCAGCCTAAAGACAGGTTAGATCCGATGCTAGTTGTAGTGCAAGAGCGCATTACCTTTTGTACGATTCTCTTATAATGAATTTCTGCCACTTTGCCTCGAGAACTTCAGTGGAATCAGAGTCGAGCGGTAACAGGGAGGGGGAGTCGGCTGGAGCAGAAAACGTTCCGGCTCGTCGGAGCATCTTCAATGAATCATCAGTGTCCATTTCGACTCCGGGCTGTGTTCTGAAGTACTGACCGTCAAGAGAGGTTGGATGAAGCTCTCCGATATCTCTATTTTGCGTTTGAACCCGCTCCACATCCCAACCTCCAGACAGAGCATAAATGCTTGCAGCGACTTCAAGTTCCGAGTGTTAGCATTTAACTTCTCGAACTGTTCACCTCGTGTCAGCACCATACCACTCTAATTTCAATTGCATGCCAATTAGTGTCTTACCATGTCGTTGATGCCAAGCCTCGCGACCTCGTGCACTGCTAATCCAAATTGCCATATAGCAGGGACCGAGATGAAGCCTGCGCCGCTCGCGATGAGAGATGCTAATAGCTCTGGAGGGGTATCCTCCGGCTTAAAAGAAGCAGCATGTATCCAGCTATCGAACTGATGGTCATCCTGAACAAAATGAGCTTGTAACAGGTAGTTCAACAAATCTAGACTGGGGAAGGACGGCACTTTTAGTGGATCCTTATTTTGAGCCAGGACGATGGAGAATATCTGGTCCCGTTGATGCGTGCCCAATTCCAGTCTATGAGATGGCCTGAGCTTCCCAAAGGCTGGCGTCTGTGAGATGGACTGCTCATCAATGCGAAGGCCTTCCTTTTGCTGTTGTACGTAGTCCTCCTTCTCTGGTTCCCATAGCCAAGGAGACCGTTTGAAGGCACAATGGCCGCGACTGGGGTCTCTGAGAGTCCTTCGAGGTGATGGTTTCCTAGTAGTACTAGTATCCGTGGTGTTTGAAGGTCTTGGGCTCGGTTCCTGGACATCGAAATGCGGGATTGAAAAAGCATCCAGATCCGTATCCCATGCCATGGAAAAATCCATATCCTGCAGGAAACTGTGCATGGGATTGAAGTAGACCATATCGTCTGATATGGGGCCTATCATGGATGCATCCGGGCCCAAGACATCGGGCATGAAAGGTGGCGGCTCCATGCTCTCACTCATGGGAATATGTGCAGGTTCAACATTGTTGATCATGACTGGGTCTGCCGCATCCCTATCAAAGGGCGAGCCGCCTGTTCCAAGTTACGGGGTCAGCCAGCGTCACGCTGTGACCTATTTGAGTGAGATACAGGGTTCACGGGACGGACCTTCTGTGGATGTCTTATACTGGGAAGTGCGTCTCGGCGAAGCCTCACATATGAGCTTCTTGGATTGACACCTCCCACAGGGTTTCTGGTCGTCACATTTTGCTTTGGCGGAGGCGCATGCCTCGCATGCCTTGGCAGCGCGATCACTACGCCTTATGAAGGGCTTGGACTTCCTAGCATTTCGATCGTGGGTGGCCTCATGGCGAGTCAACAGGTCCCTATACATGTTGGATTCGAAATTAGTCCTAACCCAAAGTCACTGTCATGACGTGGCCTCCGTGAAATCTGCAAAATAGATTGCTCGAAAGGGCCGTCACTTGCAACATGGTTCATGACTTGAACTCGATTCGGGAATTCTCACGCTCGGTTGAACCTCTTTGGACATCTTGTGCATTGATACGGTCTTGCGTTTTCATGCGACTTGAGATGGCGAGTGAGATGATCAGCCCTCTCGTAGATGCCTTTACAAATATGGCAGATGTGCTGTTGTTGATGTTGACTGGGCAAAGATGCGTAGGACGTTGTGGATCCAGGCCCAGTTGGTGATTTCCTGGGGCGTTTTGCTTTCTTCCCGGGTTGCTGGTGCTGGTGCTGCTGTTGTTGTTGTTGGTGGTCCTGTTGTTGGTGAGATTGCTGTTGTTGCTGTTGTTGCTGTTGCAGATGTTGATGCTGCTGTTGCAGCTGTTGATGCTGTTGATGCTGCTGGTGCTGGTGTTGGTCGGAAGGAGAAAGGAATGATGATAGCAATAGATCCGAGCCGGCGGCGTCACACAAAATATCGATGCCAGTCTGTTCTGTCATCATGGGCACATTTCCCTCACGGTCGATATCCGTTGCTAAGGTCGGCCTAGAACTGGAAAAGACAGAGTTCCGGTGGAGGCGGGGGGAAACATCAGTAGACACGGCAGGCAGGCAGGCAAGTGGGTGTGGTTTTTACATGAGACAAATAACGGTAAAGCTCATTACCCCGGCTGCCCGGATACCGTTTTTCAAGCCACACCACCTAGCGTGTGGGGAACCCTTGGATGGGACCCACCATGGGGCGTCATTTGTGACTGCCCAGGTGTTACCATTGGTGACACCTCCCCTACATATTCACCTACCTAGGCAGGCAAGTTACCTAGTCAGGTACGTCTTTTTTGTATCAATTCGTTTATATCAAAATTGATATGTAGTACCGCATTAGCCTCGTCGACATATTTGGTCATATCTGATCCCATTTGAGTTTGTGCCCCAACCTGTATAATGTTGTCTCTATCATCTCGCGGTACACCACTTCCATGACCCTTGAGAAATATGCCGGATGAATGTACCAACCGACGCGCTGCGCAATGCTACCAATGCAAATAACTGTAAGAGAAAAACGAGCCAGCCGCCATCGGCGTGAAAATGTTGCAAAAACTTTGAATGCCAATATCAATATCACTGGAAACGGCCGCGACGAGTGACGACGGCCGCATCGGGGCGTCACTTCCGATACAACTCCCTCAGCTTCCCCATCTTCCTCCTCACACCCAGACCGGACCCCTTGTCCTTCTCTTCAATTGCCATTGCCGTATTTGGTCGTGCTGATCCGGTAGGGTGCTCCTTCTGCAGCTTCCTGCTCTCGCGCCTCTCACCCGTGACCGACGACTGTCGTCTCACCTCGATGAGGGAGTTGTTCATCAGCCATGAAGGACCGCCCGAGAGGCTATACGACTTTTGTCTTCGCTGAGGTTGCTGGTCGTCATTTTGCTGCGTCAAGGGTTGTGTTCTTGTGGACTTGGACCTTGCGATGCTAGTGGCCGGCTGATGTGAGGCAGGTGATGATGAGGAAGCGGGCGCTGGCTGGGAGGATGGCGATGACGTCGACGGGGCGGGGGTTGTCGCATTCATGTATGAATATTGATTCCGGCGGCGCTGCAATTTGTTCGGTTGAGCTGGCTGCTCGTCCAATATAGCAGGATAGGAGCGTACGTAATCCACATGATGATGGTGATGATGAGGATTTGAAGTGCGGGAGCGCAGTGAGCCTAACGAGTCCACGTCCGGGTCCGGGTGGTATTGGTGATGGCAAGACGTTGACGTTGACCCCGCCTCCGGGTCCGTAAACGGGTCTCCGTGTCCGAGCAACGAGTCGAAATGCGAGGCGGGGTCGTCCATCTCCACGCCGCTTGTCTGCCCGATTATGACCACCTGTTGTGTAGGTCTTCTTGCGAAGAATGGGGCCATGGTCGAATGAGTGGTCTTCGTTCGGTCTTTTGTCCCGTATGAGGTATGTACTTCCCTACTCCGAAAAGCGATGAACCCCGTTGGTTGGATTGTTTCCGAGGTTCTCCCGTCGTCACACACGAGCAGCAAAGTCCCACTGAATGGCCAGGGCTCTTTAGGTTCGATTCGAGCAAATGACTTGGTGTCCTTCTTGGTAGCGAGATATAAGCTCGCAGGAACGATGCACCGTGACTGCAGAAATGTGCCAGAAAATATGCGAGATCTCAACGGACGGACGTCTTTCCGCGGTATGTGATTGCCACAGGCCGTCAATATGTTCCTTACAGGCCCTTCGTTTCGACTTCTTTCTCCAATGCTGTTGGCTCGTCAGACTGGCTGCAACGTTGTTAGTTGTGTCTGGAAGCCTGAATTGTGAGCTTTTGTCTGAAGAAGAACAATGAAGAAAGAGAAAACAATAAGAGTTCCAAAGATCTTACGAAGAAAGCAGGAAACGTCAATAATCACGCGGCGGTCTCTGAGGCCTGTAGTCCAGGCCCGCCGGTCTTCAGCGGCCAACCCTGTTTCTCCGCCTCAAATCCTCGAGATCCGCTATGCTCAGCATCCGCCTATCGCACGCCCTCACTGGCCTTGAAGTGGGATGATCGGCGCCAATGTTCTGATGCAAGCACTGGTAAGCCCTGCCACAGCTGGAAAAAACTGGGGAAGGTTTGACACCTTGTCTACGCTGCCAGGCTGCCTAGCAATAGAAAGACTCTCAATGGCCGGTATGCCGAGGGCTGATCATATTACCTACTTAGTAGGTACTTCAAGTCGGTCGTAAATACTCATCTGAGGCACGGGATACGGGATCAAGCCGGGCGGACAGGGCGGACTGGTGGACTACTGAATTACGTGGACGATTTGGGTGGAGAGGGTTGTGATTCCTGACCATTCAGGGTTAACCCTACTAGGCTTTCCCTAAGGGA